>CAWVRF010000233.1:0-37767 GCA_963932465.1 Maratus speciosus | reverse complement strand
TGCTTTTCGTTTAAGCTAACTGGGCCGACAACCAGCCAGCATATTTCGCTCAGAATTATAATCGCTTCGTTCGATTCCCGGCCTGGGCATTTTTTTCGCTCAGTTGGAAATATTAAATTCGTATGATAACTTTACCAATCAGTTTGATTGTGTTAAAATATTAGTATGGCATGTTATTTACTTACAAGATGCAACTGCTTTCTATGAACTGTCGAAAGAAAATTTCAAATTTAAAAAGATGAAGTGAGCGAAAAGCGTTATAAATTACAATTTTTATGGTAATCTTGTCAAATACCAAACCGATTAAAAAAATAATGATAACAAATTGTTGGTGATAGAACGTGCTCAAACATAAGCTATATTTTATGTCTGTGCCACTACCACCAGAGGGTTGCAGTAGCTAAAAGCTTTCTAAACTGCGATTTCTGTGATACTGAAAAGGCTAGAAACTAAGTCTAAAAAAGTCTTCTAAAAAAGTCATAAATTACGATTTCTACACAATTTCAGGGAATATAAACCGAATATAAAAGTAATAGTTGCGAATCAATGGTAACAGTCTCTGATCCTACACAGGCTATATTTTATGCCGATGATTCTACCACCTGGGAATTACAGAAACAACAAACGCTCTAAAAAAAGACCTTTAAAAGCTTTCTAAATCACGTTTCTGTGGAATATTAGGAAATAACAAACCAATTTCAAAATTAATGTTGGCAAATTAATGGTGACAGTTCCTATTTCAACATAGCCCTTTATGTTGAGAGAGGTGGTAGGACTTGGAATTTGACATGATGGTTAATTTTAAGATGTAAGAAGATGGTTTCTAAAAAATTCAAATCTTCAAATGAATACTGAAATGAGCATATTAATTGAGCATAAAAGTTTCAAAATATTTTCTAAATTATTACTTATTTCGTTTTATTAATTTAAGTCTCATTTCTGCCTTATGCAGTGTAACAATGATGTTTAATCAAACTGTGTTTTAAATAGTAATTTTTTTAATTATTCCTAAAAGTAATAAGTACCTTTTAATAAAATAAAATATTACCTTTTAATAAAATAAAATATTACCTTTTAATAAAATAAAAATTTAGTTAGTACCTTTTAATAAAAATTAGACATATAAATACCACTTGGCATATTTCAAATATTACGCGAGCAAAGCCGCGGGGTTTGCTAGTCTATACTCCTATTATAAAGAGGAAAAAATTGTTTATTTGTCGGAGGTAAGCTCAGGAACTACCGAACCGTTTCCAAAAGTAATGGTATCAAAATGATGGTGTTAGTCCAACTTAGAACATAGGCTATATCTTATGTCGGTGCCACTAACCCAAAGGGGGTGCAGGAGCAAAAAACGTTCTAAAAATGCGATTTTTGCGTTACTGAAGGGCCTAGAAATATGAAATTTGGAATATTAGTTACTTATAACATATAAATGATGTCTAAGAACAGTTCTTAAACAATTCGAAATTTAAAAGGGGTGAAAATGCACAAAAAGCGTTCTAAAAAACGTTCTAAATGGTAGTTTCTACATAATCTCAGGAAATACCGAACCGATTCCAAAAGTAATGGTATCAAAATGATGGTGTTAGTCCAACTTAGAACATAGGCTATATTTTATGTCGGTGCCACTACCCCAAAGGGGTGCAGGAGCAAAAAACGTTCTAAAAATGCAATTTTTGCGTTACTGAAGGACCTAGAAATATGAAATTTGGAATATTAGTTACTTATAAGATATAAATGATGTCTAAGAACAGTTCTTAAACAATTCGAAATTTAAAAGAGGTGAAAATGCACAAAAAGCGTTCTAAAAAACGCTCTAAATGGTAGTTTCTACATAATCTCAGGAAATACCAAACCGATTTAAAAAATATTGGTGTCAAAATGATAGTGACAAAGTTTGCTCCAAGATAGGCTATGTTTTATGTCGGTGCCACTACCCCAAAGGGGGTTTAGGAGCAAAAAACGTTCTAAAAATGCGATTTATGTGTTACTGAAGGGCCTAGAAATATGAAATTTGGAATATTAGTTACTTACAAGATATAAACGATGTTTAAGTACAGTTATTAAACAATTCGAAATTTAAAAGGGGTGAGACTGCACAAAAAGTGTTCTAAAAAATGTTCTAAATGGCAGTTTCTACATAATCTCAGGAAATACCGAACCGATTCCAAAAGTAATGGTATCAAAATGATGGTGTTAGTCCAACTTAGAACATAGGCTATATCTTATGTTGGTGCCACTACCCCAAAGGGGGTGCAGGAGCAAAAAACGTTCTAAAAATGCGATTTTTGCGTTACTGAAGGGCCTAGAAATATGAAATTTGGAATATTAGTTACTTACAAGATATAAATGATGTCTATGAACAGTTCTTAAACAATTCGAAATTTAAAAGGGGTGAGACTGCACAAAAAGTGTTCTAAAAAACGTTCTAAATGGCAGTTTCTACATAATCTCAGGAAATACCGAACCGATTCCAAAAGTAATGGTATCAAAATGATGGTGTTAGTACAACCTAGAACATAGGCTATATCTTATGTCGGTGCCACTACCCCAAAGGAGGTGCAGGAGCAAAAAACGTTCTAAAAATGCGATTTTTGCGTTACTGCAGGGCCTAGAAATATGAAATTTGGAATATTATTTACTTACAAGATATAAATGATGTCTAAGAACAGTTCTTAAACAATTCGAAATTTAAAAGGGGTGAGACTGCACAAAAAGTATTCTAAAAAACGTTCTAAATGGTAGTTTCTACATAATCTCAGGAAATACCGAACCGATTCCAAAAGTAATGGTATCAAAATGATGGTGTTAGTCCAACTTAGAACATAGGCTATATTTTATGTCGGTGCCACTACCCCAAAGGGGTGCAGGAGCAAAAAACGTTCTAAAAATGCAATTTTTGCGTTACTGAAGGACCTAGAAATATGAAATTTGGAATATTAGTTACTTATAAGATATAAATGATGTCTAAGAACAGTTCTTAAACAATTCGAAATTTAAAAGAGGTGAAAATGCACAAAAAGCGTTCTAAAAAACGCTCTAAATGGTAGTTTCTACATAATCTCAGGAAATACCAAACCGATTAAAAAAATATTGGTGTCAAAATGATAGTGACAAAGTTTCCTCCAAGATAGGCTATGTTTTATGTCGGTGCCACTACCCCAAAGGGGGTTTAGGAGCAAAAAACGTTCTAAAAATGCGATTTATGTGTTACTGAAGGGCCTAGAAATATGAAATTTGAAGTATTAGCTACTTATTAGATATAAAGGATTTCTAAGAACAGTTCTTAAACAATTCGAAATTTAAAAGGGGTGAAAATGTGCAAAAAGCGTTGTAAAAAACGTTCTAAATTGCAATTTCTATGCAATCTCAGGAAATACTGAACCGATTTCAAATATAATGGTGTAAAAATGATGGTGACAGATCTTGCTCTAAGATAGGCTATATTTTATATCTGTTTCCACTACCTCAGAGGAGATGCAGGAGCAAAATGAGCGAAAAGCGTTCTAAAAACGTTCTAAATGCCGATTTGTCACACATATCTCAGGAAAAATCAAACTGATTTCAAAAGTAATGCTAAGAAATTGATGCTGACAGCCTCTTCTCTAACATAGATGCTATTTCAAGTCAGTATCACTATCACCTAGACATTGCAGGAGCAAAAAAGCATTCCAAATTTCGATTTTTGTGATCGATAGGGGCAAGCAACTTAAAATTAGGCAAGGTACATATTTATTGCATATAAATGATCTTTAAGAACAGTTTCAAAAAAATTGGAAATTTAAAACGGGGTGAAAATGCGCGAAAAGCTTTCTAAAAACGTTCTAATTTGTGATTTCTAATTTGCGTTTTTTGCATAACTGAAGGGTCTAACACTTTGAAGTATGGCATGTTATCATACGAATTTAATATTTCCAACTGAGCGAAAAAATGCCCAGGCCGGGAATCGAACCCAGATCCTTGGCTTACAAGGCCAATGCTTTTCGTTTAAGCTAACTGGGCCGACAACCAGCCAGCATATTTCGCTCAGAATTATAATCGCTTCGTTCGATTCCCGGCCTGGGCATTTTTTCGCTCAGTTGGAAATATTAAATTCGTATGATAACTTTACCAATCAGTTTGATTGTGTTAAAATATTAGTATGGCATGTTATTTACTTACAAGATGCAACTGCTTTCTATGAACTGTCGAAAGAAAATTTCAAATTTAAAAAGATGAAGTGAGCGAAAAGCGTTATAAATTACAATTTTTATGTAATCTTGTCAAATACCAAACCGATTAAAAAAATAATGATAACAAATTGTTGGTGATAGAACGTGCTCAAACATAAGCTATATTTTATGTCTGTGCCACTACCACCAGAGGGTTGCAGTAGCTAAAAGCTTTCTAAACTGCGATTTCTGTGATACTGAAAAGGCTAGAAACTAAGTCTAAAAAAGTCTTCTAAAAAAGTCATAAATTACGATTTCTACACAATTTCAGGGAATATAAACCGAATATAAAAGTAATAGTTGCGAATCAATGGTAACAGTCTCTGATCCTACACAGGCTATATTTTATGCCGATGATTCTACCACCTGGGAATTACAGAAACAACAAACGCTCTAAAAAAAGACCTTTAAAAGCTTTCTAAATCACGTTTCTGTGGAATATTAGGAAATAACAAACCAATTTCAAAATTAATGTTGGCAAATTAATGGTGACAGTTCCTATTTCAACATAGCCCTTTATGTTGAGAGAGGTGGTAGGACTTGGAATTTGACATGATGGTTAATTTTAAGATGTAAGAAGATGGTTTCTAAAAAATTCAAATCTTCAAATGAATACTGAAATGAGCGTATTAATTGAGCATAAAAGTTTCAAAATATTTTCTAAATTATTACTTATTTCGTTTTATTAATTTAAGTCTCATTTCTGCCTTATGCAGTGTAACAATGATGTTTAATCAAACTGTGTTTTAAATAGTAATTTTTTTAATTATTCCTAAAAGTAATAAGTACCTTTTAATAAAATAAAATATTACCTTTTAATAAAATAAAATATTACCTTTTAATAAAATAAAATATTACCTTTTAATAAAATAAAAATTTAGTTAGTACCTTTTAATAAAAATTAGACATATAAATACCACTTGGCATATTTCAAATATTACGCGAGCAAAGCCGCGGGGTTTGCTAGTCTATACTCCTATTATAAAGAGGAAAAAATTGTTTATTTGTCGGAGGTAAGCTCAGGAACTACCGAACCGTTTCCAAAAGTAATGGTATCAAAATGATGGTGTTAGTCCAACTTAGAACATAGGCTATATCTTATGTCGGTGCCACTAACCCAAAGGGGGTGCAGGAGCAAAAAACGTTCTAAAAATGCGATTTTTGCGTTACTGAAGGGCCTAGAAATATGAAATTTGGAATATTAGTTACTTATAACATATAAATGATGTCTAAGAACAGTTCTTAAACAATTCGAAATTTAAAAGGGGTGAAAATGCACAAAAAGCGTTCTAAAAAACGTTCTAAATGGTAGTTTCTACATAATCTCAGGAAATACCGAACCGATTCCAAAAGTAATGGTATCAAAATGATGGTGTTAGTCCAACTTAGAACATAGGCTATATTTTATGTCGGTGCCACTACCCCAAAGGGGTGCAGGAGCAAAAAACGTTCTAAAAATGCAATTTTTGCGTTACTGAAGGACCTAGAAATATGAAATTTGGAATATTAGTTACTTATAAGATATAAATGATGTCTAAGAACAGTTCTTAAACAATTCCAAATTTAAAAGAGGTGAAAATGCACAAAAAGCGTTCTAAAAAACGCTCTAAATGGTAGTTTCTACATAATCTCAGGAAATACCAAACCGATTTAAAAAATATTGGTGTCAAAATGATAGTGACAAAGTTTGCTCCAAGATAGGCTATGTTTTATGTCGGTGCCACTACCCCAAAGGGGGTTTAGGAGCAAAAAACGTTCTAAAAATGCGATTTATGTGTTACTGAAGGGCCTAGAAATATGAAATTTGGAATATTAGTTACTTACAAGATATAAACGATGTTTAAGTACAGTTATTAAACAATTCGAAATTTAAAAGGGGTGAGACTGCACAAAAAGTGTTCTAAAAAATGTTCTAAATGGCAGTTTCTACATAATCTCAGGAAATACCGAACCGATTCCAAAAGTAATGGTATCAAAATGATGGTGTTAGTCCAACTTAGAACATAGGCTATATCTTATGTTGGTGCCACTACCCCAAAGGGGGTGCAGGAGCAAAAAACGTTCTAAAAATGCGATTTTTGCGTTACTGAAGGGCCTAGAAATATGAAATTTGGAATATTAGTTACTTACAAGATATAAATGATGTCTATGAACAGTTCTTAAACAATTCGAAATTTAAAAGGGGTGAGACTGCACAAAAAGTGTTCTAAAAAACGTTCTAAATGGCAGTTTCTACATAATCTCAGGAAATACCGAACCGATTCCAAAAGTAATGGTATCAAAATGATGGTGTTAGTACAACCTAGAACATAGGCTATATCTTATGTCGGTGCCACTACCCCAAAGGAGGTGCAGGAGCAAAAAACGTTCTAAAAATGCGATTTTTGCGTTACTGCAGGGCCTAGAAATATGAAATTTGGAATATTATTTACTTACAAGATATAAATGATGTCTAAGAACAGTTCTTAAACAATTCGAAATTTAAAAGGGGTGAGACTGCACAAAAAGTATTCTAAAAAACGTTCTAAATGGTAGTTTCTACATAATCTCAGGAAATACCGAACCGATTCCAAAAGTAATGGTATCAAAATGATGGTGTTAGTCCAACTTAGAACATAGGCTATATTTTATGTCGGTGCCACTACCCCAAAGGGGTGCAGGAGCAAAAAACGTTCTAAAAATGCAATTTTTGCGTTACTGAAGGACCTAGAAATATGAAATTTGGAATATTAGTTACTTATAAGATATAAATGATGTCTAAGAACAGTTCTTAAACAATTCGAAATTTAAAAGAGGTGAAAATGCACAAAAAGCGTTCTAAAAAACGCTCTAAATGGTAGTTTCTACATAATCTCAGGAAATACCAAACCGATTTAAAAAATATTGGTGTCAAAATGATAGTGACAAAGTTTGCTCCAAGATAGGCTATGTTTTATGTCGGTGCCACTACCCCAAAGGGGGTTTAGGAGCAAAAAACGTTCTAAAAATGCGATTTATGTGTTACTGAAGGGCCTAGAAATATGAAATTTGAAGTATTAGCTACTTATTAGATATAAAGGATTTCTAAGAACAGTTCTTAAACAATTCGAAATTTAAAAGGGGTGAAAATGTGCAAAAAGCGTTGTAAAAAACGTTCTAAATTGCAATTTCTATGCAATCTCAGGAAATACTGAACCGATTTCAAATATAATGGTGTAAAAATGATGGTGACAGATCTTGCTCTAAGATAGGCTATATTTTATATCTGTTTCCACTACCTCAGAGGAGATGCAGGAGCAAAATGAGCGAAAAGCGTTCTAAAAACGTTCTAAATGCCGATTTGTCACACATATCTCAGGAAAAATCAAACTGATTTCAAAAGTAATGCTAAGAAATTGATGCTGACAGCCTCTTCTCTAACATAGATGCTATTTCAAGTCAGTATCACTATCACCTAGACATTGCAGGAGCAAAAAAGCATTCCAAATTTCGATTTTTGTGATCGATAGGGGCAAGCAACTTAAAATTAGGCAAGGTACATATTTATTGCATATAAATGATCTTTAAGAACAGTTTCAAAAAAATTGGAAATTTAAAACGGGGTGAAAATGCGCGAAAAGCTTTCTAAAAACGTTCTAATTTGTGATTTCTAATTTGCGTTTTTTGCATAACTGAAGGGTCTAACACTTTGAAGTATGGCATGTTATCATACGAATTTAATATTTCCAACTGAGCGAAAAAATGCCCAGGCCGGGAATCGAACCCAGATCCTTGGCTTACAAGGCCAATGCTTTTCGTTTAAGCTAACTGGGCCGACAACCAGCCAGCATATTTCGCTCAGAATTATAATCGCTTCGTTCGATTCCCGGCCTGGGCATTTTTTCGCTCAGTTGGAAATATTAAATTCGTATGATAACTTTACCAATCAGTTTGATTGTGTTAAAATATTAGTATGGCATGTTATTTACTTACAAGATGCAACTGCTTTCTATGAACTGTCGAAAGAAAATTTCAAATTTAAAAAGATGAAGTGAGCGAAAAGCGTTATAAATTACAATTTTTATGTAATCTTGTCAAATACCAAACCGATTAAAAAAATAATGATAACAAATTGTTGGTGATAGAACGTGCTCAAACATAAGCTATATTTTATGTCTGTGCCACTACCACCAGAGGGTTGCAGTAGCTAAAAGCTTTCTAAACTGCGATTTCTGTGATACTGAAAAGGCTAGAAACTAAGTCTAAAAAAGTCTTCTAAAAAAGTCATAAATTACGATTTCTACACAATTTCAGGGAATATAAACCGAATATAAAAGTAATAGTTGCGAATCAATGGTAACAGTCTCTGATCCTACACAGGCTATATTTTATGCCGATGATTCTACCACCTGGGAATTACAGAAACAACAAACGCTCTAAAAAAAGACCTTTAAAAGCTTTCTAAATCACGTTTCTGTGGAATATTAGGAAATAACAAACCAATTTCAAAATTAATGTTGGCAAATTAATGGTGACAGTTCCTATTTCAACATAGCCCTTTATGTTGAGAGAGGTGGTAGGACTTGGAATTTGACATGATGGTTAATTTTAAGATGTAAGAAGATGGTTTCTAAAAAATTCAAATCTTCAAATGAATACTGAAATGAGCGTATTAATTGAGCATAAAAGTTTCAAAATATTTTCTAAATTATTACTTATTTCGTTTTATTAATTTAAGTCTCATTTCTGCCTTATGCAGTGTAACAATGATGTTTAATCAAACTGTGTTTTAAATAGTAATTTTTTTAATTATTCCTAAAAGTAATAAGTACCTTTTAATAAAATAAAATATTACCTTTTAATAAAATAAAATATTACCTTTTAATAAAATAAAAATTTAGTTAGTACCTTTTAATAAAAATTAGACATATAAATACCACTTGGCATATTTCAAATATTACGCGAGCAAAGCCGCGGGGTTTGCTAGTCTATACTCCTATTATAAAGAGGAAAAAATTGTTTATTTGTCGGAGGTAAGCTCAGGAACTACCGAACCGTTTCCAAAAGTAATGGTATCAAAATGATGGTGTTAGTCCAACTTAGAACATAGGCTATATCTTATGTCGGTGCCACTAACCCAAAGGGGGTGCAGGAGCAAAAAACGTTCTAAAAATGCGATTTTTGCGTTACTGAAGGGCCTAGAAATATGAAATTTGGAATATTAGTTACTTATAACATATAAATGATGTCTAAGAACAGTTCTTAAACAATTCGAAATTTAAAAGGGGTGAAAATGCACAAAAAGCGTTCTAAAAAACGTTCTAAATGGTAGTTTCTACATAATCTCAGGAAATACCGAACCGATTCCAAAAGTAATGGTATCAAAATGATGGTGTTAGTCCAACTTAGAACATAGGCTATATTTTATGTCGGTGCCACTACCCCAAAGGGGTGCAGGAGCAAAAAACGTTCTAAAAATGCAATTTTTGCGTTACTGAAGGACCTAGAAATATGAAATTTGGAATATTAGTTACTTATAAGATATAAATGATGTCTAAGAACAGTTCTTAAACAATTCCAAATTTAAAAGAGGTGAAAATGCACAAAAAGCGTTCTAAAAAACGCTCTAAATGGTAGTTTCTACATAATCTCAGGAAATACCAAACCGATTTAAAAAATATTGGTGTCAAAATGATAGTGACAAAGTTTGCTCCAAGATAGGCTATGTTTTATGTCGGTGCCACTACCCCAAAGGGGGTTTAGGAGCAAAAAACGTTCTAAAAATGCGATTTATGTGTTACTGAAGGGCCTAGAAATATGAAATTTGGAATATTAGTTACTTACAAGATATAAACGATGTTTAAGTACAGTTATTAAACAATTCGAAATTTAAAAGGGGTGAGACTGCACAAAAAGTGTTCTAAAAAATGTTCTAAATGGCAGTTTCTACATAATCTCAGGAAATACCGAACCGATTCCAAAAGTAATGGTATCAAAATGATGGTGTTAGTCCAACTTAGAACATAGGCTATATCTTATGTTGGTGCCACTACCCCAAAGGGGGTGCAGGAGCAAAAAACGTTCTAAAAATGCGATTTTTGCGTTACTGAAGGGCCTAGAAATATGAAATTTGGAATATTAGTTACTTACAAGATATAAATGATGTCTATGAACAGTTCTTAAACAATTCGAAATTTAAAAGGGGTGAGACTGCACAAAAAGTGTTCTAAAAAACGTTCTAAATGGCAGTTTCTACATAATCTCAGGAAATACCGAACCGATTCCAAAAGTAATGGTATCAAAATGATGGTGTTAGTACAACCTAGAACATAGGCTATATCTTATGTCGGTGCCACTACCCCAAAGGAGGTGCAGGAGCAAAAAACGTTCTAAAAATGCGATTTTTGCGTTACTGCAGGGCCTAGAAATATGAAATTTGGAATATTATTTACTTACAAGATATAAATGATGTCTAAGAACAGTTCTTAAACAATTCGAAATTTAAAAGGGGTGAGACTGCACAAAAAGTATTCTAAAAAACGTTCTAAATGGTAGTTTCTACATAATCTCAGGAAATACCGAACCGATTCCAAAAGTAATGGTATCAAAATGATGGTGTTAGTCCAACTTAGAACATAGGCTATATTTTATGTCGGTGCCACTACCCCAAAGGGGTGCAGGAGCAAAAAACGTTCTAAAAATGCAATTTTTGCGTTACTGAAGGACCTAGAAATATGAAATTTGGAATATTAGTTACTTATAAGATATAAATGATGTCTAAGAACAGTTCTTAAACAATTCGAAATTTAAAAGAGGTGAAAATGCACAAAAAGCGTTCTAAAAAACGCTCTAAATGGTAGTTTCTACATAATCTCAGGAAATACCAAACCGATTTAAAAAATATTGGTGTCAAAATGATAGTGACAAAGTTTGCTCCAAGATAGGCTATGTTTTATGTCGGTGCCACTACCCCAAAGGGGGTTTAGGAGCAAAAAACGTTCTAAAAATGCGATTTATGTGTTACTGAAGGGCCTAGAAATATGAAATTTGAAGTATTAGCTACTTATTAGATATAAAGGATTTCTAAGAACAGTTCTTAAACAATTCGAAATTTAAAAGGGGTGAAAATGTGCAAAAAG
Source organism: Maratus speciosus (assembly GCA_963932465.1). NCBI lineage: Eukaryota > Metazoa > Arthropoda > Arachnida > Araneae > Salticidae > Maratus > Maratus speciosus. The sequence continues at coordinate 26,456 of CAWVRF010000233.1, read as the reverse complement.
CGTTGTAAAAAACGTTCTAAATTGCAATTTCTATGCAATCTCAGGAAATACTGAACCGATTTCAAATATAATGGTGTAAAAATGATGGTGACAGATCTTGCTCTAAGATAGGCTATATTTTATATCTGTTTCCACTACCTCAGAGGAGATGCAGGAGCAAAATGAGCGAAAAGCGTTCTAAAAACGTTCTAAATGCCGATTTGTCACACATATCTCAGGAAAAATCAAACTGATTTCAAAAGTAATGCTAAGAAATTGATGCTGACAGCCTCTTCTCTAACATAGATGCTATTTCAAGTCAGTATCACTATCACCTAGACATTGCAGGAGCAAAAAAGCATTCCAAATTTCGATTTTTGTGATCGATAGGGGCAAGCAACTTAAAATTAGGCAAGGTACATATTTATTGCATATAAATGATCTTTAAGAACAGTTTCAAAAAAATTGGAAATTTAAAACGGGGTGAAAATGCGCGAAAAGCTTTCTAAAAACGTTCTAATTTGTGATTTCTAATTTGCGTTTTTTGCATAACTGAAGGGTCTAACACTTTGAAGTATGGCATGTTATCATACGAATTTAATATTTCCAACTGAGCGAAAAAATGCCCAGGCCGGGAATCGAACCCAGATCCTTGGCTTACAAGGCCAATGCTTTTCGTTTAAGCTAACTGGGCCGACAACCAGCCAGCATATTTCGCTCAGAATTATAATCGCTTCGTTCGATTCCCGGCCTGGGCATTTTTTCGCTCAGTTGGAAATATTAAATTCGTATGATAACTTTACCAATCAGTTTGATTGTGTTAAAATATTAGTATGGCATGTTATTTACTTACAAGATGCAACTGCTTTCTATGAACTGTCGAAAGAAAATTTCAAATTTAAAAAGATGAAGTGAGCGAAAAGCGTTATAAATTACAATTTTTATGTAATCTTGTCAAATACCAAACCGATTAAAAAAATAATGATAACAAATTGTTGGTGATAGAACGTGCTCAAACATAAGCTATATTTTATGTCTGTGCCACTACCACCAGAGGGTTGCAGTAGCTAAAAGCTTTCTAAACTGCGATTTCTGTGATACTGAAAAGGCTAGAAACTAAGTCTAAAAAAGTCTTCTAAAAAAGTCATAAATTACGATTTCTACACAATTTCAGGGAATATAAACCGAATATAAAAGTAATAGTTGCGAATCAATGGTAACAGTCTCTGATCCTACACAGGCTATATTTTATGCCGATGATTCTACCACCTGGGAATTACAGAAACAACAAACGCTCTAAAAAAAGACCTTTAAAAGCTTTCTAAATCACGTTTCTGTGGAATATTAGGAAATAACAAACCAATTTCAAAATTAATGTTGGCAAATTAATGGTGACAGTTCCTATTTCAACATAGCCCTTTATGTTGAGAGAGGTGGTAGGACTTGGAATTTGACATGATGGTTAATTTTAAGATGTAAGAAGATGGTTTCTAAAAAATTCAAATCTTCAAATGAATACTGAAATGAGCGTATTAATTGAGCATAAAAGTTTCAAAATATTTTCTAAATTATTACTTATTTCGTTTTATTAATTTAAGTCTCATTTCTGCCTTATGCAGTGTAACAATGATGTTTAATCAAACTGTGTTTTAAATAGTAATTTTTTTAATTATTCCTAAAAGTAATAAGTACCTTTTAATAAAATAAAATATTACCTTTTAATAAAATAAAATATTACCTTTTAATAAAATAAAAATTTAGTTAGTACCTTTTAATAAAAATTAGACATATAAATACCACTTGGCATATTTCAAATATTACGCGAGCAAAGCCGCGGGGTTTGCTAGTCTATACTCCTATTATAAAGAGGAAAAAATTGTTTATTTGTCGGAGGTAAGCTCAGGAACTACCGAACCGTTTCCAAAAGTAATGGTATCAAAATGATGGTGTTAGTCCAACTTAGAACATAGGCTATATCTTATGTCGGTGCCACTAACCCAAAGGGGGTGCAGGAGCAAAAAACGTTCTAAAAATGCGATTTTTGCGTTACTGAAGGGCCTAGAAATATGAAATTTGGAATATTAGTTACTTATAACATATAAATGATGTCTAAGAACAGTTCTTAAACAATTCGAAATTTAAAAGGGGTGAAAATGCACAAAAAGCGTTCTAAAAAACGTTCTAAATGGTAGTTTCTACATAATCTCAGGAAATACCAAACCGATTTAAAAAATATTGGCGTCAAAATGATAGTGACAACGTTTGCTCCAAGATAGGCTATGTTTTATGTCGGTGCCACTACCCCAAAGGGGGTTTAGGAGCAAAAAACGTTCTAAAAATGCGATTTATGTGTTACTGAAGGGCCTAGAAATATGAAATTTGAAGTATCAGCTACTTATTAGATATAAAGGATTTCTAAGAACAGTTCTTAAACAATTCGAAATTTAAAAGCGGTGAAAATGCGCGAAAAGCGTTCTAAAAACCGTTCTAAATGGTGATTTCTACACAATCTCAGGAAATACCAAACCGATTAAAAAAATAATGGCTTCAAAATGATGGTTACAACCCTTGCTCCAACATAGACTATGTTTTATGTCGGTGCCACTACCCTAAAGGGGGTGCAGGAGAAAAGCATTCTAAATTGCGGTTTTTGCGTGACGGAAGGGCCATGAATCGTGAAATTTAGAATGGTAGTTAGTTATAAGATATCAATGATCTCTAAGGACATTTCCTAAAAAAGTCGAAATTTAAAAGGGGGGTCAAAATGCGCAAAAAGCGTTGTAAAAAACGTTCTAAATTGCGATTTCTAGCAATCTCAGGAAATACTGAACCGATTTCAAATATAATGGTGTAAAAATGATGGGGATCTTTCTTGCTCCAATATAGGCTATATTTTATATCTGTTTCCACTACCGCAGAGGAGATGCAGAAGCAAAATGAGCGAAAAGCGTTCTAAAAACGTTCTAAATGCCGATTTGTCACCAATATCTCAGGAAGAATCAAACTGATTTCAAAATTAATGGTAAGAAATTGATGCTGACAGCCTCTGCTCTAACATAGACGCTATTTTAAGTCGGTATCACTATCACCTAGACGTTGCAGGAGCAAAAAAGTGTTCCAAATTTCGATTTTTGTGATCGGTAGGGGCTAGCAACTTAAAATTAAGCAAGGAACATATTTATTACATATAAATTATCTTTAAGAATAGTTTAAAAAAAATTGGAAATTTAAAAAGGGGTGAAAATGCGCGACAAGCGTTCTAAAAACGTTCTAAATTGCGATTTCTATTCAATCTCAGGAAATTCCAAAGCTATTTCAAAAGTAATGGTTGCAAATCAATGGTCACAGTCCCTGCTATACCATAGGTTATATTTTATGTTGCTGTCACTACCATCTGAGGGTTGCAAAAGCAAAACATGTTCTAATTTGCGTTTTTTGCATAACTGAAGGGTCTAACACTTTGAAGTACGGCATGGCATTTACTTACAAGATGCAACTGCTTTCTAAGAACTGTCGAAAGAAAATTTCAAATTTAAAAAGATGAAGTGAGCGAAAAGTGTTATAAATTACAATTTTTATGTAATCTTATCAAATACCAAACCGATTAAAAAAATAATGATGACAAATTGTTGGTGATAGAACCTGCTCAAACATAAGCTATATTTTATGTCTGTGCCACTACCACCAAAGGGTTGCAGTAGCTAAAAACTTTCTAAATTGCGATATCTGTGATACTGAAAAGGCTAGAAACTGTAAATATGGCATGGTAGTTAGTTATAAAATATTTATGCCCTCGAAGGACTGTCGAAAATAAATTCGAATTAAAACGGGGTGAAGCGAAGGGGAGGTGCGACAAGCATTCTTAAAAAGTCCTAAATTACGATTTCTACTCAATTTAAGGGGATATAAACCAAATATAAAAGTAATAGTTGCGAATCAATGGTAACAGTCTCTGATCGTACACAGGCTATATTTTATGCCGATGATTCTACCACCTGGGGTTCACAGGAACAACAAACGCTCTAAAAAAGGCCTTTAAAAGCTTTCTAAATTACGTTTCTGTGGGATATTAGGAAATAACAAACCAATTTCAAAATTAATGTTGGCAAATTAATGATGACAGTTCCTATTTCAACACAGCCCTTTATGCTGAGAGAGGTGGTAGGACTTGGAATTTGACATGATGGTTAATTTTAAGATGTAAGAAGATGGTTTCTAAAAAATTCGAAATTTCAAATGAATACCGAAATGAGCGTATTAATTAAGCATAAAAGTTTCAAAATATTTTCTAAATTATTATTTATTTAGATTTATTTCGTTTTATTAATTTAAGTCTCATTTATGCCTTATGCAGTGTAACAATAATGTTTAATCAAACTGTGTTTTAAATAGTAATTTTTTTAATTATTCCTAAAAGTATTAACCCTCTGTCTACCAGAAGGGTCCAATGGACCCGACATGTATATTCAAAATATCTATTCAAACCAGAAAATTTCTTCAAAACAAACTAAATGTATAAATCAGACAATAATAAGTTAAATAAACAAATTAAATAGTTTTAAGTAAAAATTCTGGTGTAGAATGTTTTTATAAAACTTGAGTAAAATGTCCGGTAGTTCTAGGGTTAAGTGCCTTTTAATAAAATAAAATATTACCATTTAATAAAATAAAAATTTAGTTAGTACCTTTTAATAAAAATTAGACATATACATATCACTTGGCATATTTCAAATATTACGCGAGCAAAGCCGCGGGGTTTGCTAGTCATATTATAAAGAGGAAAAAATTGTTTATTTGTCGGAGGTAAGCTCAGGAACTACCGAACCGATTCCAAAAGTAATGGTATCAAAATGATGGTGTTAGTCCAACTTAAAACATAGGCTATATCTTATGTCCGTGCCACTACCCCAAAGGGGGTGCAGGAGCAAAAAACGTTCTAAAAATGCGATTTATGTGTTACTGAAGGGCCTAGAAATATGAAATTTGAAGTATCAGCTACTTATTAGATATAAAGGATTTCTAAGAACAGTTCTTAAACAATTCGAAATTTAAAAGCGGTGAAAATGCGCGAAAAGCGTTCTAAAAACCGTTCTAAATGGTGATTTCTACACAATCTCAGGAAATACCAAACCGATTAAAAAAATAATGGCTTCAAAATGATGGTTACAACCCTTGCTCCAACATAGACTATGTTTTATGTCGGTGCCACTACCCTAAAGGGGGTGCAGGAGAAAAGCATTCTAAATTGCGGTTTTTGCGTGACGGAAGGGCCATGAATCGTGAAATTTAGAATGGTAGTTAGTTATAAGATATCAATGATCTCTAAGGACATTTCCTAAAAAAGTCGAAATTTAAAAGGGGGGGTCAAAATGCGCAAAAAGCGTTGTAAAAAACGTTCTAAATTGCGATTTCTAGCAATCTCAGGAAATACTGAACCGATTTCAAATATAATGGTGTAAAAATGATGGGGATCTTTCTTGCTCCAATATAGGCTATATTTTATATCTGTTTCCACTACCGCAGAGGAGATGCGTTCTAAAAACGTTCTAAATGCCGATTTGTCACCAATATCTCAGGAAGAATCAAACTGATTTCAAAATTAATGGTAAGAAATTGATGCTGACAGCCTCTGCTCTAACATAGACGCTATTTTAAGTCGGTATCACTATCACCTAGACGTTGCAGGAGCAAAAAAGTGTTCCAAATTTCGATTTTTGTGATCGGTAGGGGCTAGCAACTTAAAATTAAGCAAGGAACATATTTATTACATATAAATTATCTTTAAGAATAGTTTAAAAAAAATTGGAAATTTAAAAAGGGGTGAAAATGCGCGACAAGCGTTCTAAAAACGTTCTAAATTGCGATTTCTATTCAATCTCAGGAAATTCCAAAGCTATTTCAAAAGTAATGGTTGCAAATCAATGGTCACAGTCCCTGCTATACCATAGGTTATATTTTATGTTGCTGTCACTACCATCTGAGGGTTGCAAAAGCAAAACATGTTCTAATTTGCGTTTTTTGCATAACTGAAGGGTCTAACACTTTGAAGTACGGCATGGCATTTACTTACAAGATGCAACTGCTTTCTAAGAACTGTCGAAAGAAAATTTCAAATTTAAAAAGATGAAGTGAGCGAAAAGTGTTATAAATTACAATTTTTATGTAATCTTATCAAATACCAAACCGATTAAAAAAATAATGATGACAAATTGTTGGTGATAGAACCTGCTCAAACATAAGCTATATTTTATGTCTGTGCCACTACCACCAAAGGGTTGCAGTAGCTAAAAACTTTCTAAATTGCGATATCTGTGATACTGAAAAGGCTAGAAACTGTAAATATGGCATGGTAGTTAGTTATAAAATATTTATGCCCTCGAAGGACTGTCGAAAATAAATTCGAATTAAAACGGGGTGAAGCGAAGGGGAGGTGCGACAAGCATTCTTAAAAAGTCCTAAATTACGATTTCTACTCAATTTAAGGGGATATAAACCAAATATAAAAGTAATAGTTGCGAATCAATGGTAACAGTCTCTGATCGTACACAGGCTATATTTTATGCCGATGATTCTACCACCTGGGGTTCACAGGAACAACAAACGCTCTAAAAAAGGCCTTTAAAAGCTTTCTAAATTACGTTTCTGTGGGATATTAGGAAATAACAAACCAATTTCAAAATTAATGTTGGCAAATTAATGATGACAGTTCCTATTTCAACACAGCCCTTTATGCTGAGAGAGGTGGTAGGACTTGGAATTTGACATGATGGTTAATTTTAAGATGTAAGAAGATGGTTTCTAAAAAATTCGAAATTTCAAATGAATACCGAAATGAGCGTATTAATTAAGCATAAAAGTTTCAAAATATTTTCTAAATTATTATTTATTTAGATTTATTTCGTTTTATTAATTTAAGTCTCATTTATGCCTTATGCAGTGTAACAATAATGTTTAATCAAACTGTGTTTTAAATAGTAATTTTTTTAATTATTCCTAAAAGTATTAACCCTCTGTCTACCAGAAGGGTCCAATGGACCCGACATGTATATTCAAAATATCTATTCAAACCAGAAAATTTCTTCAAAACAAACTAAATGTATAAATCAGACAATAATAAGTTAAATAAACAAATTAAATAGTTTTAAGTAAAAATTCTGGTGTAGAATGTTTTTATAAAACTTGAGTAAAATGTCCGGTAGTTCTAGGGTTAAGTGCCTTTTAATAAAATAAAATATTACCATTTAATAAAATAAAAATTTAGTTAGTACCTTTTAATAAAAATTAGACATATACATATCACTTGGCATATTTCAAATATTACGCGAGCAAAGCCGCGGGGTTTGCTAGTCATATTATAAAGAGGAAAAAATTGTTTATTTGTCGGAGGTAAGCTCAGGAACTACCGAACCGATTCCAAAAGTAATGGTATCAAAATGATGGTGTTAGTCCAACTTAGAACAAAGGCTATATCTTATGTCCGTGCCACTACCCCAAAGGGGGTGCAGGAGCAAAAAACGTTCTAAAAATGCGATTTTTGCGTTACTGAAGGGCCTAGAAATATGAAATTTGGAATATTAGTTACTTATAAGATATAAATGATGTCTAAGAACAGTTCTTAAACAATTCAAAATTTAAAAGGGGTGAAAATGCACAAAAAGCGTTCTAAAAACGTTCTAAATGGTAGTTTCTACATAATCTCAGGAAATACCGAAACTATTCCAAAAGTAATGGTATCAAAATGATGGTGTTAGTCCAACTTAGAACATAGGCAATATCTTATGTCGGTGCCACTAACACAAAGGGGGTGCAGGAGCAAAACACGTTCTAAAAATGCGATTTTTGCGTTACTGTAGGGCCTAGAAATATGAAATTTGGAATATCAGTTACTTATAATATATAAATGATGTCTAAGAACAGTTCTTAAACAATTCGAAATTTAAAAGGGGTGAAAATGCACAAAAAGCGTACTAAAAAACGTTCTAAATGGTTGTTTCTACATAATCTTAGGAAATACCGAAACTATTCCAAAAGTAATGGTATCAAAATGATGGTGTTAGTCCAACTTAGAACATAGACTATATTTTATGTCGGTGCCACTACCCCAAAGGGGGTGCAGGAGCAAAAAACGTTCTAAAAATGCGATTTTTGCGTTACTGAAGGGCCTAGAAATATGAAATTTGGAATATTAGTTACTTATAAGATATAAATGATGTCTAAGAATAGTTCTTAAATAATTCGTAATTTAAAAGGGGTGAAAATGCACAAAAGGTGTTCTAAAAAACGTTCTAAATGGCAGTTTCTACATAATCTCAGGAAATACCAAACCGATTTAAAAAATATTGGTGTCAAAATGATAGTGACAACGTTTGCTCCAAGATAAGATATGTTTTATATCGGTGCCACTACCCCAAAGGGGGTGCAGGAGAAAAACGTTCTAAATTGCGGTTTTTGCGTGACGGAAGGCCCTTGAATCGTGAAATTTAGAATGGTAGTAAGTTATAAGATATCAATGATCTCTAAGGACATTTCCTAAAAAAATCGAAATTTAAAAGGGGGGTCAAAATGCGCAAAAAGCGTTGTAAAAAACGTTCTAAATTGCGATTTCTATGCAATATCAAGAAACCGATTGCTGGGCAACATATAACTATGATATGTTCCCGCACCATGTTGGTTAAATCAAAGTAAAATTGCGTAATTTGTTATTTCTGTTTGTATAAATATTTTTTATAAAATATAATTATGAGTGTAAAATTATAATGTTTATATATTTAAGTAAAATAAGAGTGTAAGTTCATACAAAAATTATTAAGTTGATTTTAAAGATTAAATATATATTTTTAAAAAATTGTTGTATTGTAAAATGAATGTATAACGTTGAATGGAGTTCGGATCTCAGACAACACCAATACGCAGACGCCATGGTGTCGTTTTATGACAAGCCAATGGAAAGTGGTGTATAATTAGAAGTCGTAAAATCATAAAAACGTTGGAATCAATTTATGGCCTCAATAAAAGTGTTGGGATAAATTTATGACTTTTCAGACCACCCAAACTTTAAGGCAGATAATAATATTAAAGTATATGTAAGGGGCCATTTGCAGACTGCTAGCTAATAGGCCTATCGAAGTATAATAAAAAATCTTCTCACATCCAATAACAGTGGACTAGACAAAAATAGTTCCTCCCACTGCAGGAGCTGGTGTGCAAGAAGAATAAGTTTTGAAAAAGGATAGTCTGAAAAAAGATGCAGAGGACGCAGGAGCTCTCCTGAAAGCCCGTGCAATGAGTCCCGTATGCCCTAGTAAAGCCCAGGCGAGATGGACCTATTGGAGCGAGCCTAATCGAGCCTAATCAAGCCTAATTGAGGATGTCTTCCTGAGGTACCTATCGGAGTGAGCCTAATCAAGCCAAATTGAGGATGTCTTCCTGATGTACATATCGGAGTGATCCTAATCAAGCCAAATTGAGGATGCGTTCCTGATGACACTTTGCCATGATCCTAAGCAACGCATCAACTCGGAATTTGATGAATAAAGGCCACCATCCCGTATATTAAAAGAAGGTACTATTTTAAACATTTTCTTTTACCACTTAAGATCATATGAAAAACCTTAAAAATACTTTTCTGATATTTTACGGTAGAGAGTTATCTGAGATCCGACCAAACCAATAATTAAATAAGATTAAGGTAATTTTAAAAATGAAAGAGAGTATTTCTTTTAGCAAAAAGAAACAATTATAATAATTAGAGTACGTGAAAATATTGTCTTTTTTTTTTTTAAAAGATTAAACATACTTAAAATAATGAGAAGCAAACAAAAGTGTTGCTTTCTATTTTTTGAATTAATATTATGTTTTTCTGTAAATAGATATGTTCAATGTAAATAAAATATTTAATCAAGTTTTAAAAAGTTTCTGTAATTATTTAATTAATAATATTTAAAGTGTGTCAATTCTTTTTTTTTACAGCTTAAATTTTAGTTTAATTCATAAGTGGAAGAGTTCGTCTAAATAATTCACAACGCAAACTCTTAATTTTATTCGTAATTATTCAAATTTAATAATTACTTTTTGACGCGAATTATAATTTAATTTTATTAATGCTTCGCGTTGCTCTTCTACTAGAATTTAGGTAAATACGATCACTTATATTATTTAAATTTATCTAAGGTATATAAAACTATATACCAATTTGCTATGAGGTTGCTTGGATGATTTGGACCAATTAACAATTTTGAATATATTTAATAAAAAGTAAACAGGTGTAATTATCTGTCCAGCATCCCCCCTTCATAAGTAAAATGGTGCTCTGACTCAGGAACGATCATCTGAGGTCATTAGATAGGCAAATGGTGCTATGACTCAGGAACGTTCATCTGAGGTCATTAGAAATAATAATAATAATAATAATAATAATAATAATAAAGGAAAATAAATTTAAGTATTATTTTAATGTCACAATTTTAAAGATATTGTAGGTATGTAAGTTTAATTGATTAAAATTTTATTAAAATTAATTTTATTATTGTAACAATAATGACACACATATAATAATTTTATATAAATAAAATGAATAATATATGTTAGTAAAAAACAAAAAAGGAAATGAGAAAAATAATTCTGGGATTTATAATAGGTAAATTTAGGAATTACAATTTTGTTTTTGTTTTCTCTCTTTTCTCTTGTGGTTGGATCTCAGTTACCATTGAAAAATAATGGCATTCACATCACAGATGACACATTTGTAAAAATAATTTTTTTTATATAATGTATAAATAATAATAATAATAAGAATAATGAGTAAAATTTTATAATATGTCTGGTATAAAAATGATTGAAATGTCAATAGATCACGATTTTTGAAATTGTATCACCTTGATACAAAAGAAAATTTATGAGTCGTACTACGAAGTAGTAGTACAATATTTACAAAAAAAAAAAAAAAAAAAAAAAGATTGTTTTTTCTGTAGAAAAAGACAGATATTTTTCTGTTAAATGAAATTATGTTGTTTTTTATATATACGTGTATTATAAATATTTTAGGGGTATTTATGTGTGTAAAAGAATAATCTACAAAACAACTTCATCTCCTAAGAAATTTTTTTTTAAATTTTAGTGTTGTTGTTTTTATGTATTTATGCAATTTAGAATATTTTCATACATATGTTGTAATATAGAGAAAATAGTATGAGATGCAAAATATTCTTTTAAGAGGTATAGGATCTATTTTGAATTGATATTTTGAAAAAAGTATACATTGATTACTAATATTTGTTAAAAATGACTCAGACGCTGGATATAGATACACGTATTAAGTTAGTGTCACGATTTGACAATAAAAAGAACAAAAACATTATATTTTTCTTAGAGGAATTTGATAATATTTTGAATTCGACAGATATACAGGAAGAAACTAAATTATTAATTTTAAAGGCTAAAATTACTGGGGACGCAAAACATATTTTAAGTAAACAGATTGAAAAATATAACGAGACCAATTATAATTTATTTAAAAATAATTTGGTGGAGTTATTTGGTACAAAACTAAGCTTCCTTAATGCTCAGAGCAATTTCCTAAATTTAAAACAGGCCGCAAGTCAAACGATAGAGGATTTCATTTTGGAGTTTAAAAAGGGTGTAAAATCTTATATCGAAAGTGCAGGCGAAAATGTGGATAATAAGGAAGAGAATTTTATCGAAATCTTAAAAATGTCGATTTTTTTTAATTCAATTAGACAGGATATTGCACTAGATGTGCGTAAAAATGCGCCCGGGTCCTTCAAGGAGGCATGCGAGTTAGCAAAACTTATGGAAAGTGCGTATAATGAATCAAAGTTTGAGGAAATTAACGCAATAAATAAAGAAAACAAAGATCTTTATGAGAACATTATAGAATCAAGTAAGCAAAACAAAGAGCTAATCGAGAAATTAAAAGGGGAGATTGAAAAACTAAAAAAATCAAAGAAAAAAAACCATGCAATTAGAGATGATAGTGTTCCGCGGAATAAGAAACTCTTTAATAAACACAATGATTATCAGGGTTCCCATTTCAATAACAATTTTCATTATAATGATTATGAACGATATTATAATGATTACTACAATTCCTTTAATTACCCGACGCATTATGGGATGTATGATTATTCACAACCTAACTGGAATTCGGGAAATAGGGATTTTGGATATATTTCTGAGAATTATGAGCAAAATGGTTATCAATTTGAAAAGCGCAAAAAGAAAAAAAAATGGGCAAAGAAAACAGCGAAATCGGATCAAGATTCGGGATTTTCAGAGACGGAAATCGATAAAATAAATAAAACAATCGCAAATATAACAAATGCAGACAAAGATAGTCTGCCAATTATATCACTAAGTATACAGGGCGTCGAAATACAAGCGTTACTGGATACCGGAGCTGCTGTATCCCTTTTATCACCTTCTTTATTCAAAAAAATTAAAGATACAAACGTCAAAATCAAATATTTGGGCAATCAGATCCAAATTAAAACTTTAACAAATTCAAAGATTTTTTTTAAACAATGTGTAAAATTAACTTTTCGATTAAAAGGTATATTCACAACAGGCACATTTTATGTCACTAATGATGATTTTGATAGGCAGTACCAAATGTTATTAGGGTACGATTATCTCAAAGAAAATCATATGATTTTGGATTTATGCAATAAAACATTAAAATTTAAAAATCAACAAATTAAATTAAACGTTGCAAGTGAAGTAAATAATTATGAAGTGAATAACATTACGCCATGTAATTCAGGGGAACATTCAAATAAAAGTATGTTTGCCATTACTAAAAATAGAATTTTTCTCCAACCTGAAGAATCGAAAATTGTAAAATTAAAATGCCCAGAGGATATAAATATGTCAGATATAATTATTTTTGACCCCATTCAAGAAAATAGTAAATTTTCATGCGAGACTTCGTTACACGAAGTTCAAAAAAATAATAACATAAATATTATAATAAAGAATAAACTGTTAGAAAAGTTAATTATTCAGAAAGGAACTAAAATAGGGGAAATTATAAAGAACTTTGAGTGCAAGCAAGATGACTCAACTGATAATATAGAGAAAGGGACATTTTATGAAATAAATAATTTAAATATAGAAGATGTAAGAAAATTGCGAGAAGCAGAAATTAAAGAGACGGATTTCGATTTAAGCCATTTATCAGAGGAAGTACAACAAAAATTTCGAAAAATTTTGATGGGCAATGTTCATGCATTTTCAAAAAGTTATCAAACATTGGGGCAATCAGCGTTTGTTGCACCAAGTTTTCAATTGAATCATGAATTCCCGGTACAAGCTAAGCCATATAAATTGCCTCAGGCAGTAAGACAGTATGCGAAAAGGGAAATTGAACAACTGTTACAGGCTAAAATTATAGAGAAGACTGACTCCGAGTATGCTTTTCCAGTTATTTTCGTTAGAAAGAAAAATCCGAGTAATAACCCGAATGCAGAACCCAAGTTTAGAATGGCAACGGACCTAAGACTATTAAACCAAATTTTACAACCTTATACTTATCCGATGCCGGACGTAAAAGACTTATTACAAAAAATAAGCGGTAAAAAATACTATACGGTGCTAGACTTACATAGTGCTTTTTTCCAAATAAATTTAAAACCAGAAGATTGCAAAAAATTAGCGTTTATTACGGAATTTGGAAAACATATGCCACTTCGTTTAGCTTTTGGCACACGAAATTCTAGCGCAATTTTTGCAGAAGTAATCGATAAAATTCTGGGACATTTTGACAAAAGCAAAGTATCATACTACATTGATGATGTGTTGATATCTGCAAATACAATAGCAGAGATGACGAAAACCTTAGAAGAAGTTCTACAGGTATTAATAAATCACAACATGACAATCGAACCTTCAAAAATGCAAATTTGCAAAGCAGAAATAGAATTCCTAGGATTTAGGGTGAATCAAATGGGATATTCTCCATCTCAAAAGAATATTGAAAAAGTAAAAAAATTAGTCAGACCAAAATCGAAAAAGGGGGTCAGATCTTTATTGGGCTTAGCGAATTATTTTCGGACGCTAATACCCAACTATTCCGACAAAGTTAACCCTTTAATAGAGCTGACTAAAGATAAAGTTAAATTTAAGTGGAGTCCAGAAGCAGAAAAAGCTTTCCTGATAATTCAGGAAGAAATTGTACAAAAACCAACGCTCAGACCCCCCGATTTTAACAAGGAATTTTTCTTATTCACGGATGGGAGCAAAGTTGCAATTTCAGGTGTTCTAGCTCAAGAAAAGGATGGTCATTTGCTACCTGTTGAATTTTTCGGGAGAAAACTTAGAGAACCGGAAAAAAATTATCCGAGTATTAAATTTGAGTTATTAGCAGTGCATGAAGCAATTATGCATTTTAAATATATGCTTTCAGGTAGAAGATTTACTGTGTTAACTGATTCGAAAGCACTAACTCAGCATTTACATTTACAAGATAAATCGGAAATTATAAACAGATGGGTAGCAGATTTACAAGACTTTAATTTCGACTTCGAATTCGTCGAAGGAATTAACAATCCAGCAGACTATTTGAGCAGGAATTTAGATAATCTTACAACAGACAGAGAACTCCAAAATAATTTGTTTGCAAGTAACATAGCACTTACAGACGAAAATATTAAATCGGAGCAATATGCAGACGAAAAATTAAAAATTATAATAAATAAAATCGAAAAAGACAAAAATAATAGAAGCACGAAGAGATTTGCTTTAAATCAAAATAAATTATTAATTTTGAAACCTGGTTCAGATAGAAAGGAGCTTTTAATCACCCCGGATTCATTAAAAATTGCAGCCATAGAAGAAGCTCATAAAGCGCATTTCGGATTTCAAAAAACTTATGATAATGTGAAAACAAGGCTTTTTTGGCACGGAATGTACAAAGACATTAAACAGTATTGTGCAAATTGTGTGCAGTGCCTCACATCTAAACAACACACAACAATAAAAGTCCCTGTTAAAAAAATGGTGAAAGATCACGAAGTCGGTACAGTCCTGCATGCTGACGTCATTGGACCTTTAAACCTCACGTTAAGGAAAAACAGATACATTTTAATTATAATTGATTCGACATCGAGATTCCTGGAAGCTGTTCCCCTACGAAACGTAGAGTCACAGACTATATTAAATGTACTAAATAAATATTTTGCAAATTATGGGTTGTGTAAAGAAATTATCTTTGATAATGCAAAATATTTAAGAAGCGAAATTATGAAAGAATATTTGGAATCTTTAAACATACAAAGGAAATTTGTGAGTGTATACCGTGCGCAAGGAAATGGACTTTGTGAAGTTACCAATAAAATATTAAAAACATCAATTGTAGCTATGTCGAAACGCACTACGGAATGGGACATAAGACTGGATTTTTTTAAACTAGCGTATAATTCCTCGAAACACCGCGCTACGGGATATAGTCCCTCACTGCTATTTTTCGCAAGGGAAATAAAAAATCCCTTTACAACCCATATTCCTTCTGAGGAAATATATACCCACTCTTATGTTAAAAGCAGAATACAGCATATGAAGGAAATCAAAATTCAATCCCTTGCAAACCAGGAGAAAATAATGCAAGAATATATAGATGAAGAGGCATACGAAAAAGTAAAGGATTTAAATTTGGGTCAAACAGTATATTTAAAATGTATTGGAAAACCAGGCGCATTAGAGCCAAAATTTCAAGGACCCTACGAAGTTACTAAAAAGTTTAGAAACTTTAATTATTTATTACAATATGTTCCAGATAAATCAATAGAGCCGATCAAACGACATATGGATCAGCTGTACGCTCCGAAATATGCAACAGGTCATACAGAGGCGGAAATTACGAATTTACAAGGGTCTCAGAAAAAAATTAAGGGTGATAAAAATTACAAAAATAAATGTGACATTTGTAAAAGAAAATCGCACTTAACTGAAAATTGTTGGTTCAAATTGAACAAAAATACGAGTCAAAAGGGTGACAAACTTACTAAAACGCATTATAAAAAAAATAATAAATATTCTGAGAATATAGACCCATATTTACAGTATCAAACAGACTATTATGATGAAAATATGTCGTTATATGGTTATACACCATATACAAACTTATACGGGGATGGTATACAAGATCATTACCCTTTCCCCCCTCCCCAGTATTATACATGGGATATGAATTGGTATTAAAAATAAATCAAAATACATAAGTAATCGAATTTCAAAATTTCAAAATTTTCAAAATTTAAAAATAAATTTTTTTCTTTTAGGTAAAAAAAAAAATTGAAACAAAATTAATAACTTGCCTTTTTAAAATTCAAAATAATAATAAGAAAGGATAGGAACATGGGAACGCCAATTTGTCTCAGGGTTACAATATTGAGCAAATGTGCAGGGCGCACCCGAAAACATACTTATAAAATTATGTAATGTGCTTCACAAAACTTCAATGGAGCAGTGAAATATTTCTCTCCAGGCAAAAGTTATATATATTTTTTTTTTCTTTTCGAATATGAATTAGAAAATATAAAATCTTAACAAAGCCAAATAACATTAAAACTTAATTAATTTCATAGTAAATAATGTTGGAGTAATTTTCAAAAAAAAAAAAAAAAAAAAAAAAAAAGAGAATTTTTTCTGTCTTCTATAAGGGTAGCCTTTGCTAATAGCCTTACAATTTAGATGACAAAATTTCAGAATTACTCTTTAAAATGAGTAGGTGTAAGCTATAGGTTCAGGGTAGTTAGAACCGGTACAGGTCAGTTCGACGCCAACGTTTCGACGCCAACTGTTCGACGCCAACGTTTCGACGCGTGGTCAGTTCGACGCCGTACTTTTCGACGCCGGGGCAGTTCGACGCCATATATTTTTTATGAAACTTAGGAACTTCCGATTTTATTTACGTTTGCACAGCTTATTTAGACTTTCTAACAGCATATATATATATATATATATATATATATATATATATATATATATATATATTTTTTTTTTTTTTTTTTTTTTTTTTTTTTTTTACTTTTCTGTGTTAAAAAAAGAAAAGAAAAAATGTTTACAATGTAAAATATCTTTATTTTTATGTTCTTACTAAAAAACACCCATTCTTATTTAAATTAATTGCTAATGAGCTATTTTCTTCAAAACTTTTAAATTCCTTTACAATGTATTTTATTCTATTTTTTGCTATAGGAATATAATTCACAAATATCCACATTTTAAAAGTACTAATTAAATGAAACTCTTTAATAAAGACCTGTTTTGTAATTTTTAATCCTTGAATAGTTGTGTAAATTTTAAAGACTAAAACGCAGTAAAACTGTTAACGTTATTTGTTCAGAATTTGGAAATACCTTTAGTGTAAGTAAAGCAGCTTCCATAACGTATTAACTAGAATTCACATGCAATTCCTTTGTCCTCACCTTGACAAAGGGATAGGGAGCGTCCATAAAGGGGACAATGAGGGCGCACGTAAATGTACAAAGGAACCGTGACATTCCCACTCAGGGGGGAAGAAATGTTGCACAGAAAAGCTAACACCGCTTCCCCTAGAAACCCTTGCCGATATAAGAAGAAACGGGTTGAAACTTCGCATTGACGCCTGTGACTAGCTTATCCTTATCTATTCTTCTTTCTTTGAAACATATTACAGGCTTGTAAATAACTCTAACTCTTTTTTGACAAGTGCAACCCCCCCCCCCTCCTCCAGTTGGGGGTTATGAAATCGCCTCAGATTTGTCGTTAAGTATTGCCGATTGTCAACGCATGCGCATTTCTTATCTTCTCTAAAGCGCCCGTAATCTATTTGGAAGCCTGTCGATATTTTTAAATTCAATGTTAGCACTTTCAACCGTAGAAATGTCTGAAAGCCGAAAATATATGACTAAGAGAGGTAAAGAAAAGTATGAGCACGATGGATATTTATATTGTTTCGATAAATATATAGAAAATGGAGCAAAAAAATCGTGGCGTTGTGAAGTTGAATTTTCCAAAAACAATAAATGTAAAGGAAGAATTTACACTGATGCAGTTACGAGTGAATTTTTAAAACTTGTTCGCAATCATGCTCATGAAGGAAATGCAGCACGTGTTGAAGTTGTCCGCACTTTAACATCAATAAAGCGAAGGGCAGGTGAAACACAAGAAACTCCCGCAGTAATTCGCATTGAAGAAACGCAAGAGCTGTCTGTTGGAGCATTAGGACAGTTTCCAAGCAGAGAAGCTGTAAGATTAGTTATTAAAAGACGTAGAAAAGACATAAATGCACTCCCGTCGCAACCAATTGACAGAGCTTCCATTGAATTGCCAGAAAATTATAAATATTACGGAGAAAATAAGGAAAATTTTGTTATCGCCGATTCGGGAGTGGGGGATAAAGACCGAATTTTAATTTTCGGAAAAGCCAGTGTCAGCGATTGGATTCACCTCGTAACAAAAATTTACGTTGATGGAACTTTTAGTCTAGCACCACATCATTTTTACCAGGTTTTTGTTATTATGGCCGAACGTGGAGGTTTTCTATTGCCAATCATTTATGCCCTCTTACCCGACAAGGCGGAAGAAACATATACACGAATGCTTGAAATGATTCAAGACAGTTGGCCATTTTTTAAGGCGAAAAAAATTTCTTTAGATTTTGAAATTGCCTTAATTAACACTTTTTCAAGCAAGTTTCCAGACGCCGAAATTCAAGGGTGCTTGTTCCACCTTGTGAAAAATATGAAGCGCAAATTAGCAGAATTCAATTTAATGCAACGATATAATACCGATGCTGATTTTGCTCTCTATGCACGTATGATTCCTGCGTTAAGTTTTGTGCCTATCGAAGAACTTGAAAATGCTTTAGAAGTTTTGAGTGAGAATTTACCTAATCAGTTAACCCCAATTTTAGATT
This sequence comes from Maratus speciosus, assembly GCA_963932465.1. Classification (NCBI taxonomy): domain Eukaryota; kingdom Metazoa; phylum Arthropoda; class Arachnida; order Araneae; family Salticidae; genus Maratus; species Maratus speciosus. The sequence continues at coordinate 7,564 of CAWVRF010000233.1, read as the reverse complement.
ACTTTGAAGATTATTATGTTGGAAGGATTCAGAGAAATAATCGTCGCCGTCGTCCTATTTTTAAACCAGAAATGTGGTCATGTTATGCTAGAACCTTAAATAACGAAGGACGCACCAATAATTTCGCGGAAGCAGCACACAGACGTTTACAGTCCGAATTTGGTGTTTCACACCCCACATTATGGAAATTCATAGATGGTCTCAGACGTGTTCAAAAAACAATTGACCAATGTTATGAGCAATTTGTACGTGGAGATGAACCGCCGCACAAGCGGAATAAGTATCTGCGAGCTGATATGAGAATTAAAGTAATAGTTGAAGATTTTGAAAATCGAGAAATAATGGAATACCTGAAAGGTGTGGCGCATAATTTTGCAATGGATTAGTATAATAACAGTTTTGTGATGTAATCTTATTTATGTGTAATCTTGTTACTCTGTAATTAAATTTGTCTGCAATATAACTTTTTTGTAACCATATGTTTATTTACCATTTCTGTATTTTGCCTTTTTGATGCTGTTTTGTGAAATAAATAAATAAAAAAAAACAACCTCCCTCATGTCCCAGGGCCTTGACGTTGGCGAGGGGGCTTCTCACTAATCTGGGACAAAAAAAAAAAAATCTAGAACACTTTCACACATATATTTATTTCAAATATGCATGCAAACAATCGATAATTCAATAAATAAAAATCAGTCATATTGCTTATTTATTTGAATCACGCTTCATATACATAACAAAAATATATATATATTATATCAGGCATATTGCATATTTATTCTAAAAATAAATAAAAATACGGAAAAAAATATATGGCGTCGAACTGCCCCGGCGTCGAAAAGTACGGCGTCGAACTGACCACGCGTCGAAACGTTGGCGTCGAATCGTTGGCGTCGAACCGTCGGCGTCGAAACAACCTGCTTCGGTTAGAACAGCTTTATAGCATACTCATATATATATTTTTTTCTTATATAAATATATGGTTGACAAGGAATAAATTATTAGTGCACTCTATATTAGGATAGCGGTCAGCTATAAGCCTAAATATAATAAAATATACAAAAAGTGCTAAGATTTATTCCGGTAGTTCAAGTACAACTTATATGCTAAAGTCTAGAATTTAGACAGCAGGGATAAGTTTTATGAACAAAAGTGTTATAAAAAAAAAAATTTAAAAAAAGGATTTTGGTGTAGCACATTGGTTTTTAAAAAAACATATATATGTATAACAATGGACAAGGCAAGTTATTTCAACATGATTGCACACAAAAATAATAGTAAAAAAAAATACACAAATAAATAATTGAAGTAAAATTAAAATTTTCTCACCAAAGGCTTTCTGTATAGGGTGCAATTTTGGCCTACGGCTGGGTATGCACCAACACCAACAAAATATTTGTAGAAAAATTATTCACAGATACATCAATATATAGTTATCACCTAGGCATAAATTTCAGGATTCTTGGCTGAAAAAGGAATCGAAGAAAAAATTAAGTATGGTATAATTACTAGATGTTATGCTCAAACAATAAAATTAGTAATATTATATTGTAAAAAGCAGCATTTTGAGTTTTCTTTAGGAAAATTTTTGATTTTTAGGTTTTACACATTTATGGAGTGTCTAGCTCAGTGTATAGTTCCTAGATTTAATAAAAAAATAATAAATAAAAATATAAGTTCGTGTTGTTTTCAAAATAAATAACAAAAGGTATAGCAATTAGCATTTACAGTTAAAATTTATGGAATTTTCAGCAAAATTAACATTAGACAAACATAGTTTATATTATATTTAACTTGATAAGCTAATTTACTTTTATTAACGGTATTCAATTAGAATTAAAGTAGGCTTAAATTCAAGTTAAATTAATTAATAACATTGTTGTAGTGTAAAATTTTATGTAAGACTATTATATTTTTATTGTATATATAAAAATATGCAAATTTAACAATTAATAAAATGTATTAGCAAAATTATTTAATATAAATATTAAATGACATCTTGCTGAAATCAGCTAGAAATTAGATTTTTTTTTTTTTAAATGAAATATTTTATAAATTTATGTTAGTTTAGAATTTAAGCATTTTTTTTTTTTCTCTTTACTTTCCCTTAGAATTAAATGCAATTCTAAATTTAACACATATAAATATACATAGTATTGATAAATTTGAGTGTGTGAGTTCATAAATTTTTTTTTTATATAATTTGGCCAATTTAACATAAGAAAACAAAATAAATAAATAAATATATTTATATATATTGGCCTTAATTTTATTAAAATAGGTAGTATGACTTAATAAATTTATTTACTTAATTTTTTTATAGTACATACAGTAATTATTTTTTAAAAAAACTTAATCTGTAACAATTGGGTGTAGATATTTATGAGTATACAAAGATTCTTTTCTGCTGGCAGAAATTCTTTGGTTCGGCCGAGTACTCATGGGTTACTACATACGATTTTACGTAGTAATTATCATTTAGTTTTGTTTTTTTTTTTTTTTAAATTATACAAGTGTATTAATAACATTTTTTTTTATAATTAAATAATAATTATTAATGTTGGATTAATAATGATAATTTATTATCTTTTATTTTTAAACATATCATTAAATTTTAGACAGTAGAATTCACATACGGAATGTTAATGATAAATAAAATTTTGAATAAATAAATTTTTATTTCATTCAGTAAAAAAATAAATAAATATGAAAATTTAACAATCTTTTAAGATAGAATTGTTGGCTAAATAAATAATAATTTAAGACAAAAAAATTGTTCTCTTCTTCGTCAATGGCATTTTCTGACAACACTATTTAATAGTATTAAATGAAGGTGCATTTTTAAGGTCAGCGTAATGCATATTTTGCATTTTTGAGAGGCCGTAGAAGTCATTTTTCCGTGTTGTTTACATTTTAATAGTAAACAATATCATGAATCAAAATTTGTGTTTGTTAAAAAGGTCTAAAAATATACAATGTAATCAGTTAAAGAAAATTATATGCATTTTTTTTAATCCTGAAAGGCAATTTGGTTTAGATTTAAACCTGTATGCATAAAAAGCCACCCTCGCTTCAGTTCCAGTATGAGGCAGGAGAATGCAGATGTAGAATCGCCATTTTTCCCCTGCAAAATAATAAAAAAAAAGCAGAAGGTTTACATTAGATACGATACAAATACATACACTGTTTATGCATAGATTATGTTTAAAATTACATACAGGCATGCACAGTGAGTTAAGAAGAAAGTATATCAAGAAATTATACTAATTAATAAGGTAATTACAAGCATGAAATGGTTTTAAATACTTACTTTTTGAAGTCGTAAAATTTTGTCACAGCACAATTCACCTCACAGAAAGCGATTAGTAGCTTGACCAACCCCTCGTTTCGAAAGAATCGGGGACGTTCAAAACTGGTTTTATTCAATCCTCCTTCTTCTTTTTTTTTTTTTCTCTCTTTCTCGTATCGGGTAAAGTTGGAAAGCATTGCGTAATGATATATTAAAGGAGATGAATTAGCTTGTACATTTTGACAGATCATACATGTTAGAAGTAACAAATAAATAAAATAATGTAACAAGTTTGTATACAATATTTTTTCTGATTATAATTTGAATACATCAGATTAATTATGTGAAAATATAACATGTCATATTACAAGCATTGTATTTACTTTTATTCAGTATAAAATGTGTTTTAGATAAAACACTGTGTCATAAGGTTGTATGTGATGAAATAATATGTCAAATGCGTATGCCATTATTTTTCTTATATGAGGTTTATTTCGGCATATTAATTTCAGACAAAATTATAGCTTTGAATGTATTTTGGGCACTTAAACTGTAAAGTTACAAAATTAGTAAACATGTGTGTGGTAAAGAAAAAAGGCTTCGAGAAAGACGTCTGATTGTCAGTACAGAGGTCTTCTATAAATGTCAATGTCAACAGACAACTATGCTATCATGTGTTGAACTTTCTGTTATGAAACAATAGAAGAACTTCTTATAAAATATACCAGAACCATTCATAATTGAACTTTACAGTCTTCGCTCAAAAACTGTGTAGATACACAGTCATATGGACACGTACATTCCTTCAAGCTTTACAAAAAAAATAAAACCAGCAATCAGTTTTTATTTTTTTTTTCCGATACCGGGAGAGATGCTGGGCAACATATAACTATGATATGTTCCCGCACCATGTTGGTTAAATCAAAGTAAAATTGCGTAATTTGTTATTTCTGTTTGTATAAATATTTTTTATAAAATATAATTATGAGTGTAAAATTATAATGTTTATATATTTAAGTAAAATAAGAGTGTAAGTTCATACAAAAATTATTAAGTTGATTTTAAAGATTAAATATATATTTTTAAAAAATTGTTGTATTGTAAAATGAATGTATAACGTTGAATGGAGTTCGGATCTCAGACAACAACAATACGCAGACGCCATGGTGTCGTTTTATGACAAGCCAATGGAAAGTGGTGTATAATTAGAAGTCGTAAAATCATAAAAACGTTGGAATCAATTTATGGCCTCAATAAAAGTGTTGGGATAAATTTATGACTTTTCAGACCACCCAAACTTTAAGGCAGATAATAATATTAAAGTATATGTAAGGGGCCATTTGCAGACTGCTAGCTAATAGGCCTATCGAAGTATAATAAAAAATCTTCTCACATCCAATAACAGTGGACTAGACAAAAATAGTTCCTCCCACTGCAGGAGCTGGTGTGCAAGAAGAATAAGTTTTGAAAAAGGATAGTCTGAAAAAAGATGTAGAGGACGCAGGAGCTCTCCTGAAAGCCCGTGCAATGAGTCCCGTATGCCCTAGTAAAGCCCAGGCGAGATGGACCTATCGGAGCGAGCCTAATCGAGCCTAATCAAGCCTAATTGAGGATGTCTTCCTGAGGTACCTATCGGAGTGAGCCTAATCAAGCCAAATTGAGGATGTCTTCCTGATGTACATATCGGAGTGATCCTAATCAAGCCAAATTGAGGATGCGTTCCTGATGACACTTTGCCATGATCCTAAGCAACGCATCAACTCGGAATTTGATGAATAAAGGCCACCATCCCGTATATTAAAAGAAGGTACTATTTTAAACATTTTCTTTTACCACTTAAGATCATATGAAAAACCTTAAAAATACTTTTCTGATATTTTACGGTAGAGAGTTATCTGAGATCCGACCAAACCAATAATTAAATAAGATTAAGGTAATTTTAAAAATGAAAGAGAGTATTTCTTTTAGCAAAAAGAAACAATTATAATAATTAGAGTACGTGAAAATATTGTCTTTTTTTTTAAAAAAGATTAAACATACTTAAAATAATGAGAAGCAAACAAAAGTGTTGCTTTCTATTTTTTGAATTAATATTATGTTTTTCTGTAAATAGATATGTTCAATGTAAATAAAATATTTAATCAAGTTTTAAAAAGTTTCTGTAATTATTTAATTAATAATATTTAAAGTGTGTCAATTCTTTTTTTTTACAGCTTAAATTTTAGTTTAATTCATAAGTGGAAGAGTTCGTCTAAATAATTCACAACGCAAACTCTTAATTTTATTCGTAATTATTCAAATTTAATAATTACTTTTTGACGCGAATTATAATTTAATTTTATTAATGCTTCGCGTTGCTCTTCTACTAGAATTTAGGTAAATACGATCACTTATATTATTTAAATTTATCTAAGGTATATAAAACTATATACCAATTTGCTATGAGGTTGCTTGGATGATTTGGACCAATTAACAATTTTGAATATATTTAATAAAAAGTAAACAGGTGTAATTATCTGTCCAGCACCGATTCTGAACCGATTTCAAATATAATGGTGTAAAAATGATAGTGACAGATCTTGCTCCAAGATAGGCTATATTTTATATCTGTTTCCACTACCCCAGAGGAGATGCAGGAGCAAAATGAGCGAAAAGCGTTCTAAAAACGTTCTAAATGCCGATTTGTCACCAATATCTCAGGAAGAATCAAACTGATTTCAAAGGTAATGGTAAGAAATAATTGATTCTGACATCCTCTGCTCTAACATAGACGCTATTTTAAGTTGATATCACTATCACCTAGGCGTTGCAGGAGCAAAAAAGCGTTCCAAATTTTGATTTTTGTGATCGGTAGGGGCTAGCAACTTAAAATTAGGCAAGGTACATATTTATTACATATAACTGATCTTTAAGAGCAGTTTCGAAAAAATTGGAAATTTAAAAAGGGGTGAAAATGCGCTAAAAGCGTTCTAAAAACGTTCTAAATGGCGATTTCTACTCAATCTCAGGAAATTCCAAAGCTATTTCATAAGTAATGGTTGCAAATCAATGGTGACAGTCCCTGCTATAACATAAGTTATATTTTATGTTTCTGTCACTACCATCTGAGGGTTGCAAAAGCAAAACATGTTCTAATTTGCGTTTTTTGCATAACTGAAGGGTCTAACACTTTGAAGTATGGCATGACATTTACTTACAAGATGCAACTGCTTTCTAAGAACTGTCGAAAGAAAATTTCAAATTTAAAAAGATGAAGTGAGCGAAAAGCGTTATAAATTACAATTTTTATGTAATCTTATCAAATACCAAAACGATTAAAAAAATAATGATAACAAATTGCTGGTGATAGAACCTACTCAAACATAAGCTATATTTTATGTCTGTGCCACTACCACCAGAGGGTTGCAGTAGCTAAAAACTTTCTAAATTGCGATTTCTGTGATACTGAAAAGGCTAGAAACTTTAAATATGGCATGGTAGTTACTTATAAAATATAAATGCCCTCGAAGGACTGTCGAAAATAAATTCGAATTAAAAAGGGGTGAAGTGAAGGGGAGGTGCGAAAAGCATTCTAAAAAAGTCCTCAATTACGATTTCTACGCAATTTCAGGGAATATAAACCAAATATAAAAGTAATAGTTGCGAATCAATGGTAACAGTCTCTGATCCTACACAGGGTATAATTTATGCCGATGATTCTATCACCTGGGATTTACAGAAACAACAAACGCTCTAAAAAAGGCCTTTAAAAGCTTTCTAAATTACGTTTCTGTGGAATATTAGGAAATAACAAACCAATTTCAGAATTAATGTTGGCAAATTAATGGTGTCAGTTCCTATTTGAATATAGCCCTTTATGTTGAGAGAGGTGGTAGGAATTGGAATTTGACATGATGGTTAATTTTAAGATGTAAGAAGATGGTTTCTTAAAAATTGAAAACTTCAAATGAATACTGAAATGAGCGTATTAATTGAGAATAAAAGTTTCAAAATATTTTCTAAATTATTATTTATTTAGTTTTATTAATTTAAGTCTCATTTCTGCCTTATGCAGTGTAACAATGATGTTTAATCAATCTGTGTTTTAAATAGTAATTTTTTAATTATTCCTAAAAGTAATAAGTACCTTTAATAAAATAAAATATTACCTTTTAATAAAATAAAAATTTAGTTAGTACCTTTTAATAAAAATTAGACATATAAATATCACTTGGCATATTTCAAATATTACGCGAGCAAAGCCGCGGGGTTTGCTAGTATTTTAATAAATTCTAA
>CAWVRF010000232.1:0-328000 GCA_963932465.1 Maratus speciosus | reverse complement strand
GTTTCATATTTTTTTTATTAAAAATTAATCTGAAAATGTGCCAGAAAATTTCGAGTTGTTGAGTATGGAAAAATATTTTTTTAATATCGCCTTAACATGATTCTGATAAAACCAGCTATTTTATAAAAAAGGAAATATAAACTCGTCAAAAGCAGACAGATAAAACAGTTAAAGTGGATTTATATCTAATAAGGATTTAGTTTTTGTTGGTGAAATTAGTATACTTAACTTCGAAATCTACCTCTGCCTGTAGGCCGGGCCGGCAGGGATTTTTTGTTCATATGGGATATCGGGTCCTTTTTGAAAAAGTGTAAACAACTTAAAAAAATTTAAACCAGGCAGATCATGTAAATTATATGTGAATAAAGAGCGTTGTAAGAGAAACCTTCGCTGTCAATGTGTCTAAAAAAAGCACTAAAAGTGAAAATATTAGATTTATTTATACCAAAAATATATAAATTATATAAGTACTTATGTATTTTAATATAGTTAATAAGTATAAAAGTCACATGGGTATTTTAAGGGAAAAAATAGCAAGGTAAATCTATGAACAAATGACTACGTAAGTACTTAAGTACTTTATCTGTATCCAGGGCTCGCATTATATAGGGAAAATTATTGTTTTTACCAGAACCCTTAATGAGTTACCTTCATGATCATTTTATTTAACATATTCTAAAGAAAGATGCGATGAAGATATTATTTTCAAAACAGTGGTAGGAACAATAAAAGTTTCCCTATGGAATACAACCCCTGTATATCGTACAATTTCAAGGTTTACCTATCTCGCTTTCAGAGGCAAGGTACTTGTATTCGTAAAATGTTGAAATAATATAATAACACCAGTATTTACATGAGAATCTATTTAAAAAGAAGTAAAAGTATATTTTCGCGTACTTAATAAAGGTGAAATTTTCATTATAAAATTCCGATGCCAATGTGGCAATTAGGAATTAAAATTATGTGATGTCATAACGGTATCACCGCCTCTCAAGAGGTCAAGAAATTTGGTTTGATACCACCCAATATGCTTTTTAAAATTTTTATTATGTAATTTTAATATGGTAGTCCATAATTTTCTTTATTATGAGCAAAAAACAATTTAGAAATTTACTTCCCGTTGTAAGAAAAACTCAAAAAAAAAGTATTTATAACTATTAGGGGTAACTGGATCCAGCATGGTCCAGTTACCCCGGATACATGTCCCAGTTACCCCATTCTTGAAATATTTATGGGGTAACTGGGACACCGGGCTTACTTTTGAAACTTGAAGTAAATATGTATCGATACCCAATAATATTAATGTAGTTATATGCCTAATCTTTAAAAAAAAAAGATTGTTTAATAAAAGTACTTACCGTATTTTAATAAAAAGCCGTGGAAGTTCAACCAAATGGACGTTGTTTTAAAAAAAATAAACCTAAATTTTTGACAACTTATCACAGCAAAGTGAGATTTATGATTGAGTTGACACACGTTGTTTTAGGAAGTAGAGATTAAGGTGCATTGTTCACAAAAGCTAAAACTTAAAAAACATCAACAGTTTTTTATAAAATAGCCTATGGCCCAGTTACCTCATGAGTCCAGTTACCCCAACTAACCTTATGAGTCAGTCAACTATTTTATTCACTTTAAGATCAAGCGGTCTCGGAGACCGCTCACAGTATTTATGGAAAAAATTTTGTCAGAGCAGTTAAGGGTAAACTGCTGTTTGCGATCATACTGAGCGCTGTTTTTTTTTTTTCGTTTTTTCGCGGTTTAACTTATAATTTTCCGTTTAACTATAGATATTAGTGGAATTTACTATAGATTCTAATTTAACTATACATGTTAATTTCTTCAGGTGTCTAGCACTAAAGCTAGATATTTCTGAATAGATGAGTTTTAATTATAGTAGTTCTGTAGATAAAGTTTAATACAGAAACTGTATCTTATGAGACAATTGATCCTTTTATTTATATTACGATCAAGAGGTCTCTGAGACCGCTCACAGTATTTATGCAACAATTTTTGTCATAGCAGTTAGAAGTTAACTACTGTTTGCGATCTGACAGACCGCTGTTCTCTTTCTTTTCATTGTTTAACTTATAATTTTCAGTTTAACCTTTAACTGATGTCCCAGAAATTGTTACATATCTAGTGTGAAGCGATCTGTGAGATCGCTCCATCGAAAGATGAATAAAAGCCGCAATTAAGTCATAGGGTGTTGTTTTTGTACTAAACTTTTTGTATTATTTAAACTTAGAAGTATTATAATTAAAATTCACCAATTCACCAGTCTCTGGTGTTAGTACTAAAGTTCCAAATGAAACAAAATTTTAGTAGCGTTTGTAGATAAACTGAAATTTGCAAGTTAAACTAAGAAAATTGAAAAAAGCACCGGTCTGTGAGACCGGTAACATCAGTTAAATGTAAACCTTTAACTGATGTGACAGAAATCATCACATAACTACTGTGAAGCGGTCTGTGAGACCGCTCCATCGAAAGATGAATAAAAGGCGCGACTAACTGGTAGGGTGGTGATTTTGTACTAAACTTTTTGTATAGGGCTGTTATAATTAAAATCACCTATTCAAAAATCTCTGGTGATAGTACTAAAGTTCCAAATTAAACAAGATTTCGGTAGTGATTGTAGTTGAACTGATAGTTACAAGTTAAACTATAAAAATTGAAAAAAACATTATTCTGTGAGATCGGTAACATTAGTTAAAGGTTAACTATAAATAGAAATTAAAATAATAAAACTCTGTAAAAAATCACCATAAAATAAAAAATAATTAAAATAATAAAACCTTGTAAACAATCACCATGAAATAAAAACAAATGTTTTTATTTCATCTTGGTTTTTTACAAAGTTTTATTCTTTTAATAGTTAATTATTGCCAGTTTTCGGTGCTATTTCGCAGTATAAATACTAGCGACATTTACTAATGATTTTATGTAACTCATTCGTTTTAGTGGAAATGGGGCAAAACACCGCAATAATGGGACAAAAATATGAACTGCGTATATTTGCCCCACCACTGCGTACTTTTACCCCAACCAATGGGGCAAAGATACGCAGAACAATGTTTTCTAAAAATTGCAATTTCTGACGGAATTATAATTTGACAAAATGTCGGTTGATGGTGGCACGTGCCTAAGGTTCTAATATAACATTTTAATCAGTTGTCACATAAGTTTAGACGCATGTGTTCGTTAAAAATCGAAATTTATGGAAAGTGCGTATCTTTACCCCCAGCAACCCTATACCCCCAGTCCTCAGGTATACGTATGCAAAAAAAAAATATATATATATATATCATTTAAGCAGTATAGCTTTATAGCTGTAAAGATTTCGCCCATATACTTAAAACCAGTGTTGGGCACGCTCACAAAAAAAAAAAAAAAAAAAAAAAAAAAAAAAAAAAAAACGAAATAATTCAAACTCAAATTCAAAAATCCCTGCCGGCCCGGCCTACAGGCGGAGGTATATTTCGAAGTTAAGTATACTAATTTCACAAACAAAAACCAAATCATGATTAGAGATAAACCCACTTTTTATCCACTTTTACCACAATTTTATCTGGCCGCTTTTGACGAGTTTTTATTCCATTTTTATATAATAACTGGTTTTATATTGGGTTCATGTTAGGGCGGTATTCAAAAAAATAGTTTTCCATGCACAACTCGAAATTTTCTGGCATAACTCCAGATTCATTTTTAATAGGAGAAACATGAACTTGTTGACGTGATTTTTAAAAGGGATTTATAAGCGACCTGTGTTTTTAATTTTCGTTCAATTAATTAAAACTTGATATATAAACAATTATTTTCTCAGTAAGACAATATTTTTCGTTTCTAACACAATCGCTTCGGGAAATTCCGTTCAAAATGCCCAGTTTGACATCATTTTTTGAAATATATTCTGCCTCTGTCAAAAAATCGATCATTACGGTACATTATATAGTTTCTGAATAAGCGAATCTACCAATTGGATGCGCTTGAGAGCAAAAATGAATTTAAAAATGAGTCAGAAAATAAGCAGTTTGGATTTGAATACTCTCTTAATACGATGATTTTTCCAACACAATCCTCTTCGGGAAATTCGGTTCAAAAGGCCCACTTTGACAGCATGTTTTAAAATATATTCTGCCTCTATCAAAAAATTGACCATTACAGTACATTATATAGTTTCTGAGTAAGAAAAGGTACCAATTGGAAGCCTTTGAGAGTAAAAATGGATTGTAAAATGAGTCAGAAAATAAGCAGTTTGGATTTGAATACACCCTTACGATGATTTTTTTCTTCAACCGCTATGTATTTTTAATTTGTTTTTGCTGTAAGAATTGGTCCTATCCAAAACTTGTCTATATAGATGTTGTAGATAATATTAAGAAGATATATGATAAATTCATGGGGATTTTATATCTTTTTAATTGACGGAGTTATGGATTTTTTTCTTCTTCAAACGACCTTTTTGTTTTCGTTTTTAATTTTTTTTTTTTTTTTTTGCGGTACGAATTGGTCCTATCAAAAACTTGCGAATATAAAAGTTGTAGATAATGTTAAGGAAATTCATGATAAAATTAATTGGATTTGATATCTCGAGAATTGACGAAGTTATGAATTTTTTTCATCTTCTAACGCCCTTTTTGCTTTCGTTTTAAATTTTGTTTTGCGGTACGAATTGGTCCTATCAAAAACTTGTGAATATAAAAGTTGTAGATAATGTTAAGTAGATTCATGATAAAATTAATTGGATTTGATGTCTTGAGAATTGACGAAGTTATGAATTTTTTTCTCCCAAAAACCCTATTTTTGCGCCCCTTGAGCCCATTTTTAACTTTATCAAAAATCTGTGATACATAAATTTCTGGCCCTATATTTATAAGCAATAAAAACTTTAAACTGATTCGATATGTACAAAATTTAAGAAGTTATGGGTTTTTTTTGGTTTTCACAAAACCCCTCTCTATTTCCACCCCCTTGGTCCGATTTTGCCCATTAACGAACTTGACCGAGATTTTATGCCCCTTGATTTTATGTATCAGTTTGGAAGAGATTGGTGCAGAATTGTGGAAGTTATCGTGTCCAGAAGAAAGTGATATATATAGATACATAGATAGATAGATAGATAGATAGATAGATAGATAAAGTTTTTTACTGAGGGTGGTTTTGGGCTTTAGGGGTCATGATCGGTGTAGATCTGCAAAACGTTTTCAGAAATTCCAACATAGGAATGACGCCAATAGGTAGTATTTCATACGAAATCTACCTAATTTCTCAAAAATGAGTCAAGTTCACGTTCAAACTCAAAATTTTTCAAACGAACTCGTTCAACTCAAACTCATCTATAAAAGCGGGCGAAGTTCACTAAAAACTCGTTTTTTTTTTAATATTAGAACTTTATTGTCCAAATTTACAAAAATTTGTGAACTAACATTTTGGTTATTCGATGTAAGGGTCTTCGTTGGGCCTGGCCCAATTTTCCTTCCCGACACTCGGTCTGAGCTTGGTTTGGGGATAATTTTTTCTAGAGATTCGGACCGAGATTGATCGGGACTGGATTTATTTTCCTGCCCAAGTCGGGGCTGGACTGCATTCGTCTTGAGGTCTGAACAGGTAGAAATTTTTAATCCTTGTTCCAACCCAGCTCATATGAAAATCATTGGACAGGCACGGCTCTGGCCTGTTCTGTAAAAATATCAGTAAAATTTGGCCCGGCCCAACCTTTTTTTTTTTTTTAACAATTAAAATTTATATATTTATTTTTATTATTTTTTTTAGATGGGTAGAAGCATTTCTAGGCAATAAAATTAAAGTACGGTAAAACCTTAGAAAAATAACCTGCCTATGACGGAATCCCGTGTTTAACAACAACAACAAAAAATATGTTGATCTATGTAAATTGGAAGTAACAGTACTTGTGAAAAGAAAATAATACATTTACAACAGACGGTGAACCTGCTCATAGAGGAACCTACCCATAAAGGAATTTTCTTCTTTTCTATGCAATTCCGTCTTAGAGGATTTTATAGTATAGAATTATTTTTTTTTTAAATCTCCAAGCCATAGAATGTGGATAAACGGAATCTAGGAGAAAAAGTGACCGGAAAAAACGTGACAGGAAAAAAAGTAACAGAAAAAACAAGAGAGGAAAAAAGGTGACAAGGAAAAACGTGACAAGGGAAAAAAGTGACCCGAAAAAACTTGACACGGAATTGATAAATATTGAACTTATTGATAAATAATTACTAAAAACTAACAAGGTAACAAATGTCTGATTTATATCATTCTCGTAGGCGAAAATTTGCTGTAAATGTTTGTGAATGCTCTGTAAAAAAGTGAGAATATTCACGCACGAGACGTATTTATCACTACTTGAAGTTTGACATTCGCAAACGCGAATACGAATATTCTTCGTCGATGTCTACAAATGCGAATATTGAAATGGGGGTGTGAATGTTCGCATGCGAGAATGCTCGTTTTAATCACTACTTGATTTTTGATATTCGCGAACACAATTTGCGGGGTACACGACATTTCGGTTGCGCGGTTTCGGCCCCAATGTCATTTCTTCCAGGCCGTTTCGGTACTTAGCCATTTCGGTCCCTTGTCACTTCGGTGTCCACCTCGTATGGTCAACATCATTTAGACCCTTTATAATTTTTTATCACCCCCCCTCCCCCAAATTTTATAAAAAGCAGAATATATGAGTCCGAGAAATTTAAATTTTTACAACTCGTGATAATGAAATCACAGCGCGTTAAAATTTTGTGTGATTGGACAATGTGGCGTAATTTTAACATTGACTAATTATCATCAATTGAATAATAAACAAAAACTGTGCTTGCTTTTTTCTTACAATTACATTAATAATAACTGTCTTCAATAATTAAATTAGACACTAAGCATAAGTAAATATTTCCTCAAATCAGCCCTCTACAACCCCTTTTTTAATTAATCAGAATTAAGATATTATTTATTGAAGCACAAATATTTAATTTTTATTATTTTTTTAATACAATGTTGCATCTCATAAATTTATTTTAATAAGTTACTTTACCATTATAAACATTGGGAAATCAACAGAGATTTGCTTACTAGGGCGTGCTAAGATAAATATCTTGTTTTCAAAAAAAAATTTAGTCCCCCCCCCCCCTGCTCTTTCTTTTTATAATTGTTGCTTGCATTTTTTTTTTCTTTTTTTTTGTCTTCCCACCGCTTCAAGCAGGTTTTTGTGAGCAAATTTTATTGAAATTGGACCTATAGAAAATTTTCGGTTAAACTCTTAAATTTTATAAATGAAAAATCTGAAAAATAAAACTTTAAGAAAAATGCTAATTCATAAACTGTCGTATTTCTTAATTTGTTACAGAATATATTAACATATTCTGTATTAACAATCAAAGAAAAAAGCTCACCGCTATTTCTTACAAGAGCCAAAAAATGTACTACGTATAAAACGAATCTTTAAGACATTTAGATCTATATGTTGGAAAGATATAGCCAAAGATTCTTTTATACAGCTATATTCATTTAATAGCAATATCAGCTGTAAGATATTTTTTCTCATTACTTCTACATTTTTTTTTCCTTCGTAATTTTTAACAAGTCTATTCGCACAACAAAATTTTCTATTTTGTGACACATTTATGAAATAATTTTCATTCTTAAATGGGTAGATTTTACCGTTATTTTTATTCAAGTAAAAAGAAATTGAATAATCTCTCTCTTTTTTTCCTGCAAAAGAAAAATATACTTAAGAAAATGGAGTCAAAATGGACGTTTTGAACGAATTTTAGAGAATCAAAACAACCACAGAAATTTCGTCATCATGGTGCATTTAAAAATAAATCATGATGAATAAATTTAATGGAAAATGAAAAATAGTAAAATAAATATAGTTTTTCACTTTAATTTATGTTTTACCGTTGCATATGTACCGTTGCATATCTTACTTTTTTTATGATTTAGACTTACGAGCAATAGAAAAATTAATATGATGTCGAATTAAAAACTCAAATGGTACGGTTCATTAAGCAAAATGCTTGTGTTATTACACATAATTTATCTTGATACGAAAATGTACATAAGATTTTTACATAAAAATGTTATGAAAAATTAACATTATTACTTTAAAAAATATATTGCTGTGTCTTTATAGATATGCATTACCTGTAACCAAAATTTGGAATGTGATTGAATTAACCCCTAGAATAATTATTTGAATAGATTACCCTACAGATACTCTCGCCAAAACACGACCAGTCTCCTCATGCTATAAACCCAAGCTTATTTGCTATGTTTTAAAAATATTACATGATTACAAAAGATTCAATGGTAGTATCATCATGGCTAATCGAGATCTTCTGTAACTGGTTTGCCATGCATTTCAACCATTGATTTGGAAATTCATCGGTTCCCAAGACCGCATCCACCACTGTAACGATAGCTTACGGCCATTTTCGTAATTAAGTAAGATCAAATACCACATTTAAACATTACTATACAAGAATAATAACAAAGGCAAATAATTCAGTGATTAATTTCAAAATTTTATAAGAAATAATAAATTTTTAAATAAATATGCGGAGCTTTTGTAAAATTTACTAAGAAAATATTTCAGTTTTTAAAAAAAATACAGCTAAAGTAATGCTTTTTAAGTTTTTTTTTTTTTTTTTTTCATGTTTAAAAGAGTCCCGTCTAAAATCAATATGATTATAAAACATTTCTATAAGGTATATATAGAATAATCACGAGACATCTGTTAACCGTTCACAAACTGTACTATCGTGTGTGAGTAAATCTGAAGTAATAATAGTCATAACTATCTATGCCCCACCCCCTACCCATCGAACACCCCTTTCATTTTTCGCTCAATTCATTAGAACTTGATTTATAAACAACTATTTTCTCAATACGACCATTATTTTCGTTCCCAGCTCTCTCGCTCCGGGAAATTCGGTTCAAAACACTCACTTTGACAGCATTTTTTTTTTCTTTGCAATATAGTCTGCCTTTATAAAAAAATCGACGAGCACGGCCCATTATATAGTTTCTGAATAAGAGAGTCTGCCAATGGGATGCGTTTCAGAACAAAAATTAATTTAAAATTCAATCAGAAAATAAGCAGTTTTGATTTTAATACACACATAATGAAAGTGAGATAGCCATTCTGTAGCATTTCAATAATCGAGTACCGAACTTCAAATTGGATACAGACCCTAAAATGTGCCCATTTTAAAATAATTTTTCTGAAACTAATCGTACGAATTTCATGAAAATTTGTTTCTTTTTTTTTTTGACTAATTGAAGGGAGTAGAATTTATTTATGGTGTCAAATTTGGGTAAAGCTATTGAAAAAAAAAAAAAAAGTTTGGGTTCGTTTTGTATGTAGATGCACCCCCCCCCCCCCCCCCTAATGGTACCAGTAACTTCCTTCTACATTAATTTGTTGCAGAGTTAGTCGGGGTATTTTCTTTTTTTTTTTTTTTTTTTACGACTTTACGATTCACAGAGAATGTTAGTTAGCCAAAGCAAAGTGCTGTAGTTAAATTATTATCTTTGAGATGAGACATAGGACCTGATACCTATACATTGCTTCCTAGAATTTAGCTTAGGAGTTCTACGACCAAGGACATAGGAGAATAGATGTCTTATCTAAGAACGTACAATAGAGTTCCCTCTTTGCGCTTCAAGCATATATCCAGACCCTGTAGACCATAAAAAATCAATTTCATAGCAGGCATGTCTGTTGTTATGTTGTTTATCACTTATGTGACTTTGACTGTGCCCCCCTCCCCCACCCTCATAACAGTATTTTTACAAATCTGCTTTTTATTATACAGCTTCAAAAGTTATGTTTTTAACCCTCGTCTTTTTCTTTTTTTCTAAACTACATTAATTTTTTAATGAAACCTTATTTGAATGTTGAAACGTCTAAGACTCTAAGTAATCATTAATGTTGAGATTATGTATTTTCTGTCTTGCGAACACATAGTAATTTTAAAATATACTTTAAAATTATCCCACAAATATGTTTGCAGTATCATTCTTTAAAAGAATCTGAATTCTGTGTTTAGAAAAACCTGAATTTTTTGAAGAAATTGAGTCGAGCCTCATTTAATTGATTTTCCACGGGTCTGGCCTGTTTTCACTGATTTTTGTATGAGCCGTGCCGGGCCGTGAACTGTGAAAATATAAACGGTCTGAGACAGGTGGCTGAACTTTTAATTTTTTCATCGTGCCGGGCCAAGATTGCTTTTGTTCGGGCCGGGCACGGCCCGGGCCTGGAAATTCCGTCCCGTGCAAAATTCGGAACGTCCCCAAAATGGAACGCTACGCATAAATGGGTTAAAAGGTAGCTAAATTAAAATATAGTAAAACGTGTGAAAAAGAACCTGCCTACGACGAAATCCTCTTTTAATGCGAAAAATATATTGATCATGTAAAATGAATGTACTAATACGTAAGGCAATAATATATAATACATCTACACCTGCTAAGAAGGGAACTTGTCTATAACGCATTTTCTTTCCTATGCAGTTCCGTCTTAGAAGATTTTACTGTATAGCATTTTTCAGATTTTTAAGTCTCCAATACATGGAATATGGATTAACTGTATTAATTACTAGTAAATCTGCAGATCAGGAGCCTCAACGTCAGCTCTGCAAGTCATTGTTTTTAAACACAATTTGATAATATTCAATTTCCTGCAAAACGCAATTTAAAGTTTTCGAATTACGTAATTATTTATAAGAATAAAAAAATACGAAGTTTTCAGGCATTAGAAGCATTAAATTAAAAACGTTAAGTAAGGATATTTTTAAATTTTCATGAGCTACTAATTCTGGTATTTTATTTAGATAATAAAGTAGATTTCTTCAGGGGGGCTTCGCCCCCCCCCCTGAACCCCCCGTGGTCTCATTAAATTTACATATGTAACTTTTTATTGATTGCGCTAATGGTTATTGTAAATCTTAGATTTCACTGCAAATAGAGGCGTCTTAAATTCAAACAGATATGTGACTGAAAAAGCAATTAAGACACTTAAACGTCTGAAAATAAAATTTCAGACGTGATAGATGTCTAAATTTAAGACACATAAACGTCTTATTATGATTATGGCATAAATGAACTGAAAAAAATGTTAGAATTATGATTATATGTCTGAATTTAAGACACTTGCAATTTTAGACATTTCAGGAATTCAGACATTTGAACCACTCACCAAGTAAAAGGAACTGAAGTGAGTAGGTTTGTTTGTTGTTGCAAGCATGAACGGTGCGCGAGAAGAACGCGACCGGATTTGATTATTGCTGATTTGGCGGGCAACGGTTTTTACTCAACGAATTGGCGAAAGTGAATTAAAGTATCTCATTACAGTAAATTTGTCTGAAGTGTTAAAATTGCTTTTAAATTTATCAACATTTGATAAATTATTTGAAAGTGTGACGATATATTTTTCCTCAATCCGAAATCTCTATAATGACGTTTGTTATTCACATAATAAATGGAATCGTCAATCGTCGGTATAACCTTATAACGCATTTAAAGTCTCTGCTTTATTTCCAAAACATTACACTGACTGAAGATTTGAACTTTGAATTATCTTACTTGTAAACCGAAGATGAGTCAGAAAGTGAGTGTATCATCATTAATGAAGAGAAAGTAGTGACGCAGCATTTACTTTCTTTTGTGAAATAGTATGCACATCTACACCTACATCCGTTGGTGTGTTAGTCGTTAGAGAAAATTTTTTTTAGCATAGTGATCCGATGTCTGTATTTTATATCTTTGTGTCGTCATTTTATAGATACTAGACGAAAATTTATATTCGGTTTATTGGAATGGTTTGTCAGTACGTGCTTATAAATGAAGATCGAAAAAAAAAATCAATTGGGAATTATATTTTTCATGGAAATATAAAATGTTCAAAATTTCTACGATAATTTTTATTCAAGACTCACCAAATATTCAAAAGAATAGCAAGATATTTATAAAAATACAGTGGTAAAATGATATGAATACGCATATATTTTTAAAATGGCGTTCAATATCGTAAAATAATATGTCCTTCAAACTGGATTAGCTGTTACAGTTTTGGATATTTACGCCAAGGTAAGGTATTCCACAGGTTTGGAATGATAATTCACAGAACGTTCTTACATATATATTATTATTTATTTATTATTTAAATTATTCTTATTAGTCTAATTTGCATTTTTAATATTTTTGTCTTTTTTTTATCAAATAAATATGTTTTGTGTGAAAAGATTTGTTTGCTTATTTCTGATGCTTTTCAATGAGTGCATATGATTTTCAGTATTAATAAATATATTTAATTCTCATCTAGATCTTTACTTTATAAATTAAAGTTTCATGTAGTAAATAATCTATTTATTGTTTGAATAATAACGTGAAAAATACAACAGTTTCAATTAGATTTGGTAAGATGTAAAGAAGTTTTGAAATTATAGAATTAATGTTTCCTGCATGCTATTAAAAAAGAATATTTATAATTTTGTTAATGATTGTTAAATAGCTCGTATCATCTGAGCAACATATTAAAAAATTGTTCAGTATAAGTTTAAAAAGAAGCTAATTTTTATATAACTTTGCACAAGTAAGTTCTTTCCTTGCGAATTCCTTTATTTTATATTAGTGATATAATTTTACATACAAATTTTCATTTTTAGTGACAAGAGTGCCATTTATTTATCTTACAGAGTATATTATTGAAGTGATTTTTTTTTTTTATATTAACAAATTTAAATTTATCTTTGAGAAACCATGAACTTTTTATTTTTTGTTTTATATGGTGGATATAGAGTATGAAAAGAAATCTCGAAAGTATAAGGGTTTATGTTATCGTGTATTTCGGAGTATTTGTAAACTTGCAGTTTTTCCTATTGGAAATAAATCACTCTTATTGTATTCAACTGTACGCCGATACTATATATATATATATAATAATCCTTATGAAAATTTATTTCAAGATGGAATATACCTAGTATGTATTTCCTGCGTTACATTTCAACACCATACTTAAATTTTAAAACATGAAGCGATCTTGAAAGTAATTATAAACAAATTATAAAAATCGGCGTAATTAATTAAATATGTGCGGAAAATATTAAAAAAATCAATTTAAATAACATCATGCAAAAAATTTCAATAATATGAAAAAAATAGAAAAGAAGAAGAAGATGGGTATAAGAATTCTTACCCATGACAGTAGGAGATATTTTTCATTTTTGTAATAAAATTTAAGACCTAAATAAACATGTTGTGAAAACGCACTTCTAATGCAAGATTTCAAACAAGTATTGCCAATAATTCTGACTGATTGATAAAGTGTAACTATGCTGATATTTAATATATTTTGAAAAAGTAACATGGCTGGAAGATTAATTATTCTTATAATTATTTTTGCTCCGAGTATGTATATATTTTCATATTATTGTAACATTTTTTAATACAAATTATTTTTATTGTGATGTTTATGGGAAGAAAAATGTTTTTAGAAGTGTTTTTCAACCCTCAAAGAATTTTTTTTAAGCATATCTGGGTGCTAAAAAGAATCCATGAAAATAATAATAAAACAGAAACTCATTAAAAAAAAAAATATATATGGATTTTAAGTTTTATTTATTTATTTATTATTATTAATATTTTTTTTTGCGTGTGTGTGTGCCTGTGTTCGTTAAGGACAACGTTACTATCAACACACGTTATCTTTTAAATTTAGTTTGTAGAATATTATTGAATAGTATCAACAACTGGACCTAGAATTTATTTGGAACATATTTCTTATACTGTCACAAAAAAGGTAAATACTTTTTACCCTTTAGAATGTGCATATAAATGAATATACAGCAAAACCTCTGAATAGCGGACACCTCGAGAGCACGGAATTAGTCCGCTATTTGGTGGTGTCTACTTTAAAGAGGTGAAGACGTACAGATTTAAAGGTGTTGGGGATAAGAAAAAAAAAAAAGAGGTGTCCGCTATTCAGCAATTTCCGTTATGGAGGTTTTACTTTAAATACACACAGTAAAACCTGCGTAACGGACATTCCTGAATAGGGGATACGTCTGTTTAGCGAATCATAGGGCTTCTGCTTAAAACATGGGCTAAGGGTACCTGCTCCTTTTTATTTTTTATTGGGGGGGGGGGGGGGGTCGTTGATACAATTTTCGTAAATCTGCAATTTTGAATACCTTTCGAAATTACGCTGATTATAATGAATATTTTGAACGGTTAGAGTAATATAGTATGATTTAAGAAGGTTTTCGCTACACAGAGATTTCTGGTATTCGGGAATGTTCATTAGCGGACAATTCCGAGTTCCGAATTCTGGTCACTTCTATTTAACGAACCATAACGTTGGGTTGGATTTTTTGCAGACGCAGGATTTTATTAAAGCATTAGCAAATTGGGCGATGCCCCCTTCCCTTTGTATTTTAGTGGCCCCAAATTTGGTATTCTATTTTTGTAAAACTGATATTTTGAATGTCTTTCAACATTATGCTGATTAATGTGCTGTTGTCAAATGTTTCAATATTTCTTGCTAATGATAAATAATATAATAACAACAACAAAAAAAAAGTAAGAGTTTCATACTTTTTTTTTTTTTTCTTTAATGTTGGGATCTCATATACTGAAAATTTTGTGTAATCTAGTGTTAGATTTTATTTAACACACAAATAAAAATGTCACTGGGAATATCTAATTTAAATGGAAAAAAAATTGAACAACAAAGCAGGGATAAGATTCTTTCTGAAGGAGTGAATCATTTTTTTTTTATAAATGGGAATAATTTGTTACCATAAAGCAGAGCTGATTGCAGCATGGACAAACTGGGCTGTTTCTTTGTGCCTTTAGCTTTACGTGCTCCTACATTTGGTATGAAATTTCTATAAAGCTGATATTTTAAATTTGTTTTGATCTTATACTTATTTTAATAAATATTTTGCACTTTTAGAAAATGATTAGGTTAAGAAAAAGAAATATTTATCCAAATATGCATTTGTATTTAATGGCATTGAATAGGCTTAATTTTTTTTTTTTGTAACAGTATATTTTTTTTGTAACAGCGCGCGGGGGGGGGGGGGGGGGAAGACGAATGAATACTAGATCTTTGGACTAGAATTAATTTAAAGTTCTCACTGAAAGTAATAAACGTTTTTTATGCGCGCATATATGATATCACATAAATACATTTTTAGGTGATTGTATATATATATATATAATATCCTGTTCCAAAACTACAAAATACTGATTACAATCGTCATAAGTTCAAAAGTGATTTAAAATATCAGCTTTATGAAAATTTTGTACCCAATTTGGGGTACCCTAAAATAAGAGGGCAGATGCTTCAAAGTTTTCCTGCGCTGCGATCAGCTCTGCTTTATGGTAACAAATTATTCCCATTTATAAAAAATGTTTCAATGTGGTCAAATATGGCTGCGTATGTGGCTTAGAAAGAAAAGTGGTCAAAGATGACTTCATATTGGTGGTGGGGGGGGGGGGAGGAAACTGGCTCAAAGATGGCCGCAATTAAGACATTTGAAATGTCTGAAATTCAGATGCAAGACGTGTCTAAAAATTTTCAGACATTTTAAAATGTCTGAAAAACGAACACTCTTGTTTCAGACACTTAAGTGTCTTAAATTCAGACACAAGAAGTGTCTGATAATTTTCAGACATTTTAAAACGTCTGAAAATTGAACACTGCGTTTCAGACACTTAAGTGTCTGAATTTCAGACATTTCAGTTTAGAGTGTTCTTTTTACACTTCCGAGCCTTATTTTTCAATACCTGTGGACAGAAAATGATCTACATTGAGGCAATTATATTAAAAGTTTAGGTTTTATGAACGAAAATGTAATTTCTTTTTAAAAATGAAATAATTTTCATTAATATTTTCTGAAATAGGGCGGCATTAGGAAGTAACACTCGTCAAAAAATGTTTTTTTCAGGCAATCTAGTTAATATTTGGTTTTTAAGAATGAAAATATTTATTTAGCGATACAATCACGTCATTTTCAACAGAGATCATTTTGCGGTGCATAATTTTTACATTTACTATCTATTTACTTTTCAAAAGTTTTTCTTTCTCATTGAAATTTTCGATTAAAAATTAAACATTTCTGTTAGCCGCGTGCAAACGATAAACCGTGAGATATTGGTAACATTTTTTTTTAATAATAAGATTAATATCATAACACAAGGCCCTTTTATTTAACCTCAAAGCGTATTAGTTTTATTTTTGATATATGAGGTCAAACTCATCTTTTTTTTCGTATTTTCGGTTTATTTCCAATATGAAGACGTATTCATGTCTATTTTTTTTTTTTTAACCATTTGGAAAAATGGTTATTGTGCTCGGTCAGGGTAGGAAATCAAAAACATATCTGAAGCGTTTTATTAGTTGAATCCCGCATTTTATTCGTTTTCTGATTGGTCTATACAGTAATCTGTATTTTCCCTTTACTTTCAACAGAGATGGATACTTCCGTTGTCACTATGATAAAAAGTAATAAAAACTGCAAAAAAAATTTAATAACTCAGAAACAAATTGAGGTACAGCTTTCAAACAAATTGCAATTAAAAATGCATTTTTTTCTCTGTACGACGATATAAAAAGTAATATTGTGGGATGTTTAGAAGTTTAAAAATGAAATTTCATTTAAAATGGATCCAGGAATATTAATGTTTAATCCATGACGTACGTAATGTATGACCAGCTCCGTAGAAGTTTAAAAATTTACAGTACCGAAAATTGTAAAACTGAAATTTTTTTAAAATTTGTTCATGATGGGTCCAGGAATGTTAATGCTTAATCCATGGTGTACGTAATGTATGATAAACTCCGTGCGATTTTTTTACGTCTTAAATTTTCGTCTTTGAAAAAATCCTTTTCCAAATGGTCGTTGTAATTTTTTAAATTGCTTTTTTTTTCTCATTTTCCTCTTGCACATGAAAATCTTTCAAATCAAAATTAACTGTTTAGTATAAATTATTATTCCGGGATCTGATTTTCTTGGCAACGGCAAAAAAAAAAAAAAAAAAAAAAAAAGATTGTTAAATTTTATAGCAAAATGTCAATTCATTCCTTATGAAAATAATGAACTTTTTAATTTAAAAGAAAAACATTTGGATAAAATAAATAGAACACAACCTTTCTTTATATCTGGGGTAAATTCCATCTATATGTAAAGACACAAAGGCATTAATTCATCCCTTTTGACGTTGATTTAACTTCAAACAATTACACATACTTTCATATTTACGATATTTTTAGGTGTAGTTCCGTTGCTAGGTAACAGTTACAAGAAAATTAAAACAATGAAATATGTGCATTTAAAAAAAATTAAATTTGTAAAAGAGAATATTTTATATTATTGAAACACATATATAAACGCCCCCCATACGTTATACACAGAATTTAAAAACTCTGACAAATGTATACACAAAATTTCAAACTAATATGAATAATGTATGGTTCTAATTAGGAAATTTCATCATCCATAATTTACCATTTAAATCCTTCAATCATATGAGCCATTTCCTTTCAACAAATAAAAATGGAAAAATCATCTGAATTGCTATAGAAAAGCATTATTGCGCAAAATAAAATATTCTACATTTTCCGAACGAATGAACCAAATATAGCAAAAAACTATACAGCTAAATCCGGGTACTTCACCAACATACCCACTTATTCTCAAGCTAATCGGATGCTTTTTGCAGCAGTTATCGCGGAACAGACAGATTAACAGACAGACTAACAGACTAACGGAAATCAAAACTTTTCGTGTCTCCACAGTAAGCCTTAACTGACGTTTCGGCAATAACTGAAACATTTACATGCAACAAATAGCGATTCATTAAAAAAATAAATATCGCGAACTTCTATAAAAATGAAATCTATAAACATGACAATAAAAAGCATAGATAAGTATTTTTGGTCAGAACTCCTCGTACGAGACAAATTTTCAACCAAATCGACGCTGTTTCAATCAATGTTCAATGTTCATGAATGAATCAATGTTTTGTATAAATTCCTTCGGGCCGGGCAGGTCTCGGGTCGAACTTTTAGCTGTTTTGCCTGGCCGGGCCGGGGCAGAACTTAATGTTTATACCGGACTGGGCTGAATTTTTCGTCTATGGATCGAGCCGGGCTCGGGCCTTGAAATTTCGGCCCATGCAGACCTCTACCATAGACTGCATAGCACAGGGACCTCCGCTCCAAAATACTGTTCCTACTACATTTCTTTCTATATATCCTATTGTAAGCTATATTGATTTTTTAATGGACCTCTATATTTGTATGTAAATATCTGAATTATTATTAATACCATTAATCCATTTACAAGGTTTGAAGACTTAAAAATCTTAAAAATTCTATATCAAAAAACCTTCTAAGGCGGAATCACACTGGAGAGAAAAAAAATCGTTATAGTTAAGTTCCTTTTTTACCAGGCCTGTCGTCTCTTGCAAATGTATTATTTATTTTCAAACGGATTATTATATAGTAAAGTGGGGACAGATGCCGCAGTTTTACTTTTCTTCTTTTAAAATGTACAATAAAGCAAAAAACAACAAACTAAGTACCAGAATTCATTAATCAAACCCTTTAGAATCAAATTTCTATGTTAAACAAGTTAAAGCCCTCTTAATAAAGCAGGCATAATTATTTTCCCAAACGTCTTATGCTGTTTATTTTTTTTTCAAGTAAATCACATTTTTATTTCCTCAAACAACTTAAAATGAAAATAAATAACAGTAAACTTGCATAAATTATATATATCACCAAATTGTGAAAAGTTTAACGAAATTGCAAAAGTGCAAGCTCAAAAATAAAACTTAAGGCAAAAAAAGAAAAAAACATTTCACTGGAAACAATAGACAGCATAATTACAAAAAAGATGTAAACCACTTGTTTATATAGAGGCGACCATTGTAGTTTGCTCTTAAGTACTAGTTCCATTCATTTTAGGCCGTAGTCTTTTTATTTTTGGCTTTTTTTCTCATTTTTTTATTTCGTATTTCTGTTCGCCCCCAATCATCACACTTTCCGTTGCAAGAGTAAAGTGGGCAGGTTTCATGCAGCCACCGATTGCATGTTATGCACTGAATCCAATCCGCTTTAGAATTTGTCTCTTGATATGACTCCAGACACTCAGCACATTCAGAGTCATCAAATTCCAATCCAATATTGTCTTCAGAATCCATAAGAGGAATACTTTCGCCACTGTCGGAAGATGACTCACATTTCAGTTTCTTCCTCAATTGAGGTGTTTTCAAGTTGATATTTCCCTACCTTTTCCACATTTTACTTCCGCCAAGCTGTCGTTCTTTTACGCTTTCTTGCTTCTTTTGCTTTTTATTTCCTTCTTTTTTCTTGTTTATAAAATCTGTGCTTGTAATATTTGCAGCCTTTTGTTTTCTCTTACTTGGCTGTATAGATCTTTTGACCATTATTTAATAGTTTAGATGGTGAGAATTGTAAACGGCCTACGTTTTCCTTGTTCATACTTGGTGAACCACCACTGATGCTGAGAATATTTTGATAAGTAGCAAAATGCGCTAATATACGTTCATTTAAATGTAAGTTCTACTTAAATCGCAGTGATGAATTTATTGAACCGAAAAACAAAAATATATTTTGCGGCATCTGTCCCTCAAGCTCGGTGCGGCATCTGTCCCAAAGTGGCGGGTAAGATGTCGCGTCGCCATTTTGTGTCATGTGAGCGACGCGAGAGAAAGACAAGCACATGTCTGTATTCTACGAGGATCTAGTCTACAGTTGCAATCGGTTTTGGGATGAAATCTCTGTTTATTTTGCTTAAAATATGTTATAAAACTTTATTAGAATAATTTTAGCAACTTACCATGCAGGTTCGAACCATAAAAACCGGCATAAATATGTAAATACTGACAATTAAGTGGTGGAAACGCATACAACACAGCAGACAGCATTTAGGCACACAGCGAAATTCTTAATTTGGCCTAGGGAGCGCTAGTGTCGCCAATACAATCTCTGCGGAATCTGTCCCACCGCGGCGTCTGTCCTCACTTTACTATATCCATTTTGAAGATCCAGATCCATCGATCAAGAAATTTTTCCGTTTAAAACAGGATCTCGTCATACACAGATTCTTATAACAGGTTTTACAGTACTGTATCCTCACCTCTAGAAATGAATATGTACTACTATTCTTTAAAGAGAATTTTAATTGTAGAATAATGGTAATTAAAAAATATTTTTTTTTTTCGGGAAAAAATGTTGGCCCAAGGTAAATTGTTTCTTAAACAGATTTTTGCACGTGTCAGACTGGGACAGGGCAATAATTTTCACACAAGCAGGGGCGACCACATTTCTGTCGGTGTAGACTTCTAGGAAGAGTAAAGCACAGGCCCAGAAATAAGTCCGGTTCGGTTCGGCCCGAGCTTCCAGAGAAAGTAAGGTCCGGGCACGACCCAGAAAAACTTATTATTAGACTCGACCCGTCCCAAGTCCGTTTAGGCCTCTAAATGGCATCTGAATGGGAAAAAACGTGTTCTTAATGGCTGGAAAAGTTAAAAAGTAAGTTATGAAAAAAATTGAGTTTGAGTTGTAAATTTCGTTCAAACTCACGGATTTTTTGAGCTTTCGTTCAGTTCACGTTCGTTTATTAAAAAGTGAATCAAGTTCAACTCAACGTTCACAGAAAGTGAACTAAATTCGTGAACTTTCGTTCAATGAACCAGTTCATACCCAACACTGCTTAAAATTAACGTTCGAGTGTCTTCGCGTGTCTAGTTATACGATCTTAAGAGGCTACTTCAGTTACGAGAAAACATCAATTCCCTAATGTTAATGCAATGGGAGAAATTTTTATTAAGATTTTTAAGATCCCTTGCATTTCAATATTTTATTTATTTATTTATTTATTTTATTTTATTTTTGCATTGGAAAGTTGAAATGGATCTGTACAAAGGTAATTTTCACCTTTTTTTTCATTTTATTTAAGATATTTTTAATTAGGGCATTTTCACTTTTGGAATCGGTTTCGAAAATAAAAGCATCTTCAGAAAGAAAAAAATCAGAAAAGTTATAAACGGTCTTTTTTGAGATCCAACTAAGCTATCATACGCAAAAAAATCATTTAAAAATAATCAAATGCAAACAAGATATCTTTAAAAAAATTTCTTCCATTGGATTAACATTAGCGAACAGGTGTTTTCGCGCGGCTGAAGTAACCCTTTACACTAGTCATGCGGATAAATTCAAGCCCTAATATTAATCCTATGAGAGGATTCTTTTCAGATTTCTCGCTGGCATTTTAATATTTTTACCCGACTGAAAAGAAGGGTTATGTGTTTCACGCGTATCTGTGTATGTGGATTTCTTTATACCATCGAAACACCCCAACGGCTGGATGGATATTAATGAATGAGGTCTCTATCAATTCGTCTTAACGACCCGATGGTTATAGGCTAGGTTTTGTTTTAAAAAATTCAAAATGGCGGCCGTAAAATACAAAATGGTGGTAGAGACGAAAAAATTGACGCACCCTATTGAGTGGCATATCATTGGATAGGTCTTTCAAAATAAAGACGATGTTTCATTGACAATTTTACAGTCAGAAGCTCCTTTAAAATATTATACAACCTGGAAGTTGTGTATAAAGGATCTCAGATTTACTGCAACTCTAACCATCATAGACATCTGTAGACCTCATCAAAACAGTTTTTATAGATAGGAAAAGTCATCAATACAAGTAAATAAAAAAATAGGTAAATAATATAAACAAGCAATAATAAAAAATATATTTTAATTTAATTCCTACTTAAGTCAATAAGAGAATTTTTTTTCTCCCATTTTTCTTTCCTCTTAAGTGGCACTTAAAAGGCCTTGATCAAGAAGAGGGCTCTCTCGATCTTAAAATATCTTGATCAAAAAGAGGGCTCTCTCGATTATTGAAAATCAATTAATTTAATTTATGAATTAATATTTGAAAAAAAACTGGATTAACATCAAGTGTCATCCACTACAAGTTTTTAAAAATTTATTTGAGCTTGATTGGATAAATTAACGATTAAAAATTTGAACAAGATATATATATAGCGAGAGTGTGAGCTAATAGTAGGAACTGAAAAGGAAATAGTTTCACATTGATGAAAAACAATTAGTTCGCTTTATACGCAGTCGGGTTTTTTAATTTTTTTTAATTTAATTGTTTATTAAATTATTTCTTTTTTTTTTCTTGCATAGGGTACGTGAGGTCGGTAACTTTTATTGTGCATTTTTATTTTTTCAATTTTGGTCACAGTTTTTTAGATGAGGATAGTTTCATTTTCAGAACCGGTTCTAATCGGTTTCAAAATGAAACTATCTTGATATAAAAAACAGTAACCAAAATCGAAAAAGTGCAAACGCACAATGTTATCGACTTCATGTACCCTATTCAAAGAACCTTTCTGCACCATTCAATTTTAATTCGAGTGTTGAAAAGAAAGTCCAAATGCAGTGATATTTTAAATATAGCAATCAAAATTATGAGCTTTATATGGACAATAATTTATTTCTGTAACCTTCTAAATATTTCATTGTACTTTTTAAGCTACGTAATCTAACTATCTTGTTTAACCCCTTGAGGGGCGGTGGGATAAAATATATCCCACCTATGATTAATGAAGATTTGCACCAGAAAAATTTTATGAAATTTTACTTTTCTAACTTTGGTGGAATAAAGTCGTAAAATTGCTTTTCCTTATTTTGCAATAATTTTTTTTCTAAATTTCCGGTGGGAAATCAGCATGACACAAACGCAATTGCTTGCCCCTCAAGGGATTAAGAACGTTGTTCAAAAAATTATTAGTTGAAAATTTTTATTTTAAACTGTTAGTGGATAGTACAAAGATGAGACTCCAGAATATAAATAAGTAAGCATACATGCTAGTGATATTGCATGTAAATATGTGGTAACCACTTTTTGACATTAAATTTTTATCCATATTCAAGATTCGATATTTTTAACGCATAACGTTTAATTTATGTAAAGATTGTGGAGAATGAGTTTGTTTCATTCAAAGTCAAAGCTGCATACGTTATTCTGTATATTTTTTTCTATCCAAATTGATTTATTGTCTCGAGATATCTCTTCAAAGACATTATTGGGGCCGAGGGGGGGAGGGATTCTAGCTCTTGCATATTACTATTTTTTCTGTTCTATTTTAAGTACTTCGGAATTTTATTTTTTTTTAACGCTTCTCTTGCACAGCATTTTATTTGTACTATTTAGTATATAAATTTATTAATCTTCCAAATACTGTTTATAATGACTTATTATTAATGGTTTTGAGAAGCTGTTTTAGAGAATGATTTATCATTTAAATCCTTTTTTAAGGTCATTTACAGAAAACATAATTAACTTATGTTTAGAAAATAAGTAATTTATGAGAATTTTGTTAAACTCAGGGCTTGAAATGTAGCTGAGACCGGGGCAATTTTTCCAAAATTTTATAATTTTATTTTTGTATTTTTTATTTTTATCTATTTTGATATCTACAGGATATCATTGTATTCTCTAGACCTTTCTGTACAAACTGGCACAATTATTATTCAAAAAACTAAATACACTTTTTCACAAAAAATGGTTAAGTCTAATAATGTTACGTTGGAAAATGTGCCCCGTATGCGGGGCAAGTTTTCCAGCCTACTAAAAAAGGTCAGGGGCAAGTTTTCCAACTATACTTTAAATGGTAAAACACAGGTAATAAATCTTGCTTCTTAATTAATAAGTATTTTTTATTATGAACTAAATGCACAGTGACATAGCAGTAACATAAAAAACAGTTTTAATCCAATTCACATTTCAAGACGAAGGTCTATACAGCTCCCTGGTCGGGATTGGATTTTATTTTTTCTCGCCTATTTAATCTGATTCCTTTTGCAGTTTCCCTTTTTTTAGATGAATCTTTCTTTTCCATTTTCAATTGACTATTAACAGGAAAACTGTCAGTACAATAATTCCTATTTTTCTTTCCACGCCATGTTTGCCTCCTTAGTGCAGCCTTCGCAAAAGTTCTAACTTCTTCTAGTGTAGGCGAAGTTTGTTTGGATATAGATGCCTTTTTCATAAGCAATAGGTAAAGTTTGAGTAGAACTTAAGGAACAGCTCCTTTGGAAGTGCTAGCCTGCGTTGGTGTAGAAGGATTTGATGCTTTCGAAGATTTTTTTTTTTTTTTTTTGGGGGGGGGGGAGGACAATCTATTATTGAGGAAAGTTTGAAGTCTTTTCAGGATTGTTGGTGCTTTCAAGATTTGGTGCGGCAGGAGCTGGCCTGTCAGAAATGTAGGATGTCATAAAAGCAGAATCTGTAAATATTTCAAGATTCAGTGGGAAAATTCTCGAACGTTTAAAACCCATCATAATATTGACTGTGGATTAACGCCAGTGGAACAGCTCTAAGCACGGTTAATTTACATTTTGAGGGATCCATACACACTTCGATCTCAGTGTTGTAGCTTATGACTATAAAGGCATAATTAACATAAAATGGATTCATTAAATGAACCCATTTTAGAAAAAATTGACATTTTATTATATTTTTTAATTTACCTTGTTTTTTATATTGATAGTTTTACTGAAATGGCTAAATGATCAAACGGGTTCGTAGTATATATAGTTATTTGGCCGATTTTAATGCACAATAAATACCTTTTCGATACAATAAGACTAGCTGATTTAGGAGGGGGGACGTTTTCCAACGAGAAACAAGTTGGAAAACCTATCCAGTCGCCATATTTTAACTTTTACACTACCTGGACGAATAATGGTGTAAGTTATTTGCGAAACAAACACACAGTTATCTCAAGAAAGAAACCTTTTTTTAGTGCATGCAATGTCAAAACAGTAAGCTTAACGCTAGTACTTTTATTTTACATTTTAATAAAGACCTACAATTTTACTCGCCGTTGAAAAAATGAAAAAAACAGCTCTTCTGACGAAGTGACAGTAGCTACTAAACTATAACTGATGTGTAAGATGTTGCCACTTCAGAAAGTTCACTCGCTAGCGTCACCTAGCGGCTCATTTAAAAACTAAAGCGAGTTGGAAAACTTGCCCCTATGGAAAATGTGCCCCGGTCTCCCCTACCCAAGGAAACAGGAACGATTATTTATGGTAAATATTATTCCGGTTCGTGCAATTATTAAATTTATTCGTGCAATTAATTACAATTACTGAAAAACATTAATATTTCATTTCAAGATCCGGTTTATCTGAAAATGCCAATAGACCGTTCTGTGATGCACTTAAAATCACTGCGATAAGACTAGCTCCTAAATCCAAGTGAACAACTCGCAATAAATATGACGGACCACAGATCCAAACTTTTTTATTTTAATATTTTTATGTAACAAAGGTAGAATCAGGCAAGTGGTATCTTCCTGAATGGCCGAACCAATGAGTTTAAAGCCCTGAAATCGAGAATTCAAGCGTTATCAATGTCAAAAAGTTTGGTTATATTGACAAAAGGGATAAATTTTTTATGTGGCATCGTTTTGCACCACATAAATATGGTGATTTATGTATAAAGCTTAGCTGTAATTTTTACTCATTATTTAGAATCTTGAATGGATTTATTAGAAATAAATTTGATTACCGTAATTTCCGGCGTTGGACCCAGAAATTTTATTTTGAAATTGAAGCCAAATACTTACCGCGATCTAAAAAGTTACATTTTATTTAAAAAAATTTCTGGGACGAAAAATGATTGTTTGATCCGCGGATTATACGCCGGAAATTACGGTATACTTAAAAATAATAATTAACAATATCTTTGAAATAGCGTTTCGATTAATCGATTTTTCTATTTCGAGCCCTCGTTCAATTTATAAGCAAATATATCATTCCCCATAATTTATTTCTGTATGTTTTTATAGCTGCTTGTTGAAGTGCATTTAAAGATAAGGCAACTCAGGTAAAGATGAAAGAAGCTATGGGTGATTGACTGAACCAAGCTAAAGTCAGAACAATTCGAAGGTTGTTATTTTCAATAAAACAATTAACATTTCTGAGATGAAAATGTTTTATTTATGTATCTATTCTCTCTATATAAAACATCCTTATGAAATGACTGATTATGTTTCACAGTTATTCTTCCTAAAATATGGAACGTTTGGCGGTTAAATTAACACCAATTATTGATCAGCGTCTGTCAAATGGGGTTATAGAATTTTGAATTATTTTTCGAGATATTGATTTTTTTCTAATTTTTATGACATTTCTGTAATGATAGCAACTAAATTATTTTTGTAGAGAGAAGGGCAAATTTTACTTTTTTTCGTCAATGTTAAATTGAAATTATCTTTTATTTCAATTGATAGTGCAGACAATATTGTGATTAAATTATGTTCATCAAAAAAAAAAATTTTTTTTAATCACATTTCGATCGTCAGGAATCTGATTATTTTGGAAACCAAAAATCATCTGTCCTCTTCAAATTCCATCGACCTAAAAAAGAAAAGGATTTCTTTTTAATTTATAAAAAGACAATGACATCAATAATGCGGAAACCCCTTTCTCTGTCTGTCATCTACAGCCATAAATAAATTTTGTTGCCGCTTTTAGAGGAACGTCATTAAAATTTAAAACAAATTAATTTTTCAATAGTATCACTTTTTTAATGTTTTACATTTATAAGTTTTAAGAGTTATTATGAGACTTTTGAAGCCATGCGAATAAGTCATCGTAGGCGTCACAGTAGACATAGAAGTAGAGGTAACGTCAGATGAAACTCGAATAAAAAATAAATTTATAAACGTGACTATTAAAAAACAAAACAAAACATTAAAATAATAATTAAACGATTAAGTGTTAAAAGATGGAGAAATTACGTCAAAAAACTTAAATTTACATGTGAATATTAAAAAAATTAAGAAAAACTAATTAAATTATTACACACGAAACGTACTTAATGGTGACAAATACGTCATATGGAAAATGACCAAATATCTAAAATCGTCATATGTAAAACGCTTCTAAAATAACTAAATTATTACGAGTGAAAAAATTCAATGATGAAAATTGAGTCATAATTAAAAAGCTGAAATAATAATTTTCCCAAGCACTTTTAAACTGAATAATATGTTTACACGTAAATCTTAAAAAGGAAAAAACTTCAAAATAGTTATTACACACGGAACGCATTTAAGGTGAAAATTACGTCATATATTAAAACTATATATTTCAAAAGATATTATTATGGGTAATATTCATGTGACATCACACTGGAAATTACATGGTGTAAAAGTAACGCAGCTGGTAAATTTGTTTACTATTACATCACCTGATACAGCATAAATACAGGTAGATGCATCAACAAAATACTTGAGATTTATTTTATACGAATTCGAAAAATACATATTATTCTTACATACATATTAATTAAAATTAATAAAATATATTTTAAAAATAACATGAAAGTATTCATTAGGGTGCATAAATAGGTAAAAAAGTTCCTTCATAAGCTACACCTTTTCCTGAAACTATCTAAAACTGGTTCAAATCATAAAATGTTAACGTAAAATTTCAAAACACAGTGCTTTTCAATATCGTGTTTCTGAATATTATTTCCAAACAGACGGGGAGAACTTTGGCACTAGAAATAAAGATCCGATGAGCCCCTTAAAAATCCTCTTTGTCCCTTAAAAGTCCCTTGTTTCATCAAGTTTTTCTGTGAGGGGGAGGAAGGAGATTTGAACTTATTTTTAAAAGGTCGAATGCGGTATCGTTTGTTGTGAATTTTTTTATTCTGAATCAAATGACACCGCACGCAAGCCGATACGTACATTCTTTACAAAGATACGGCAGGTTATAAGTAGTGGATTTTTGTAAATTTAATGACTTTGAAGTAAACTCAAAATTATCCTGATTTTGTTTATTGCTATTTTGAGGACATTAAATAATTTTGAGATGACTTAATATGATATAAAGAACTTGTTTTGAACGTAAAATAAATGTGACAACAGTATGCTCAAAAATAAAATACAATTTTCCACTTTGCATTGATAAAACCTGCTGTAAATTTCTTACAAATGATCGTTTCGACTTGTGGATAATGTTATTCAAATCGGAATTAAAAGATACATACGAAACGATATCCCACTTGATCTATTTCAAAAATAGGTAAATTTTGTACCTCTAGAGCTAAAATGCCCATTCCCCGCTCCCCTCCCCCCCCCAAAAAAAATAAACCCGTCAAAACAACGTTACATTTTGAGGACACATCGGATCTTAATTTCTAGTGCCAAAACGAAGTTTGTCTCAAGCTTTCGTGAACAGCAATCAGTTGTTACTGTACATCCTATTTTACCTACGAAAGCACAATTTTGGACTTTGTAATTCATAAAACCTGCCATAACTTTGTAAGAAATGGTCGTATTGACTAGCTGATGATTTCACCTGATTCGGAATTAGAAAATACATAAAAACAATATCCCCTTTCACCTACTTAAATTTTTTTTTAAGTTACCTCCCTCCCTGAGCTAAAAGTGATCATTTTTGCCTACAAAACATGGTAAAAGAACTTTATTTCTTTAGTACTCACCGGATCTTCATTTTTAGTATAAAAACGAAGTTCTTCCCAAATTTTGGTGAATGCACATCTGCTGTCGAGAATTGACAACATTTCAATGAAATTTCTGCATATTTGCAGCTATACTTGACATGAACTTGTCATGACAAGATTCCGAGTTTGCAATTCATTTGCAGATGTTCTGACCACTACCCCCTACATACTGCATGCCTCTCGCATTTGACTCAAAAATGGAAGTCAGCAAGGTTGATAGATGGCGCTACTGTTTGGGGTATGTTATTGCTGTATTTACATGGATCGCTTCATAGACCTGCCTTTGAAAGCTATTTTTTTTTTTTTTTTTTTTTTTTTTTTTTTTTTTGCAGCAATTTGTGATTTTTTTAAACAGAATGTTTACTTTTAATGAAGTTAATATATTCTCTATAAATTGCCATATTGCTGTGTGCCTTACTGCTGTTCATTCAGCAAATTAAAGGAAAATATTTCTTTTCACCATTCCTGTAGAAGACAGTCAACGAGTCTTTTTAACATTTTTTCATTGTATTTTTAAAAATACAAATAGATATTTTTACTTCTATTATTTGCATGTTTCTAATAACATTCCGTTATATAATAATAAATTAAATTCGTGTACAGTTGCTATTAATAAGATGTATTTTTATTAATTTACAATGTCTTAAAAGGAAAAGAGTACCTTAATCTGAAAGAATCTGAAATAATATTGTTATTATTAATAATAAAAATGATAGATCAAAGTACTTCTTTTTATCAAATAATTATGCTAAGCCTTTTCTGTATGAAAATGAAAATACAATAACATTCAAAATTATTTAAATTTCTTCCAGCAAAATTATAATGATAATAATAATAAATGATACACGATGAAATCGAATACGATTTAGTAATGTGATCAAAATAAATATGTATTCATAGCATTGTGTTTTGAAGCAATATAAATATTATGTAATTGAAATATATCAATAATTTCATTCCTGAAAGTACTTGATTATTACTTGTAATAATTAATAATACAAATATAAAAGAAATGAAACTAAATTAAATGTTTAAAAAAAAAAAAAACTGCAGAATTGACGTTTTGAGGCCTTGGCCGGAAGACTTGCTAGTTTCATTATCATAATAAATGTAATTAATATATATAGTATTATTATCACAATATCAATAAATTAATTATTTTATATAGAAAATATAAAATAGGGAATTAAAAAAAATACTATTATCAATTTATTGAGGCAACGTGTGTGTGTATCGGGGGGGGGGGGGGGGTAGTAAAAAAGATGAAAAAAGTGTCTTGGAACATCAGTGCACAAAATCGTATTTCCAACTTATTAAATTTCTTGAAAGTACTTGATCTATTACTCGTAATAATTAATAATGCAAATATGAAAGAAATGAAACTGAGTTGACTGTTTTAAACACTGCAAGAAAAAAAAAAAAGAGAGAGAGAGAGTTCCAATTTTTTAAATTTCCTGAAAGTATTTGATATATTACTCGTAATAATTAATAATGCAAATATGAAAGAGATGAAACTGTGAGTTGACTGTTTTAAACCCTGCAAAAAAGAGAGAGAGAGAGAGCAGAATTGATGTTTGAGGTCCTGACCCGAAAAAAAGATGTGTAGTAAAAAAGATGAAAAAAGTGTCTTGGAACATCAGTGCATAGAATCGTATTTCCAATTTATTAAATTTCCTGAAAGTACTTCATATATTACTCGTAATAATTAATAATGCAAATAAAAATGAAACTGTGAGCTGACTGTTTTAAACACCGCAGGAAAAAAAAAAAAAAAAAAAAAAAAAAGAGAGAGAGAGAGAGAGGGAGAAAGAAAAAAAAGCTGCAGAATTGACGTTTGAGGTCCTGACCCGAAGACTTGCTAATTTCTTTTATTACAATAAATGTCACTAATATTTATAATATTATTATCACAATATCAA
This sequence comes from Maratus speciosus, assembly GCA_963932465.1. NCBI lineage: Eukaryota > Metazoa > Arthropoda > Arachnida > Araneae > Salticidae > Maratus > Maratus speciosus. Next base: position 297,468 of record CAWVRF010000232.1, on the reverse strand, counting down.
TAATTTAATTATTTTAGATAGAAAATATTAAATAGGGAATTTCAGAAAAACATTGTAATAAATTTATTCAGGCAACATGCGTGTGTATGTGTGTGTGTGGCAGGGCCAAAACTAAGGGGGGGGGGCAGAGGGGGCATGTGCCCCGGGCGCCAGAATGAAGGGGCGCCAAACGAAGGATTTTACCTTTAGAATGGATAATTTTATTCTGACGAACTGGTGGCTTCCATTATTATGGAACAGCGATTATAAATGAAGTGTTAGGTGAAGATGAAAGAGCAGTCGTAAAAAGTTAGAACTCTGATTTTCTGGTTAGAATGGGAAAAAAATGGCAAAAAAAATTATGCCCCTTTTTTTCCCATTCTGACCAGAAAATCAGAGTTCTCGAAAAAATAAATGGCCATAATTTTTTTTTTTTTTCAAAAAAAATTTTTCCCATATTTTTCCCATTCTGACCAGAAAATCAGAGTTCTAACTTTTTACGACTGCTCTTTCATCTTCACCTAACACTTCATTTATAATGGCTGTTTTATAATAATGGAAGCCATCAGTCCATCAGAATAAAATAACTCGGTGAAAGCGGAAACTCGGTTAGGCAGGACTCGGATAATCGGGGCTCTACTGTATATTTCATTTTAAAAATGATCTTTAGAATATTTTTGCTGGTGTTCAGAGGGACCTCCCCCTTGGATCCGCCACTGTAGATTACGTAGTTCAGTATTACATATTTTAAATTTTGAAATAAGTCTTCTATTATAAAATTAGTAAAATTCTCTTTGTAAATATACTTTGTGGAAGAGGAAGGGGGGGGGGGGGTGCCAAAATCCATGTTTGCCCCGGGTGCAAAAAAGGCTAGTTTCGGCCCTGGTGTGTGTGTGTGTGGGGGGGGGGGTAGTCAAAAAGATGAAAAAAAAAAGTGTCTTGGAGCATCATTGAACAGAATCATATTTCCAACTATTTAAATTTCCTAAAAGTACTTGATGATTACTTATAATAATTAATAATTCAACTATAAAAGAAATGAAACTGTGAGTTAAATGTTTTTTAAACACTTAAAAAAAAGACTTGCTAGTTTCATTATTGTGATAAAGGTAATTAATATTTATAGTATTATTATCACAATATCAATGATTTAATTATTTTAGACAGAAAATATTAAATAGGGAAGTTCAGAAAAATATTGCAATCTATTTATTGAGGCAACTGTATGGTACTAGTACTGGAGTGTCAAGTAATTATGTTATTATTAGAGTTAAATTTTAATTCACAATGGGAAGTACAACTATGAAGTTAGTTAAACATTGTTGATAGATTAATATAATGTAAAAAAAACAGGAATATAATAATTATAATTATTAATTAAAAATTATTTTTAAAGCAATTCCTTAAGATTGTCCTTCACTGACACATTCACCCCACATTAACCTTGCTTATTAATATTTTGCCTGAAAGAAATACATGTCTTACTATTTAGTAAAATTTAATTTAATCAAATACTTTTATGTTTTGCAATAACCTTTTTAAACTTGCTCATAGTTTTTGATCCATTGATTAAAATTCATGTACCATTTTATAGTGTTAATAAATATTTTCACTTCATAAACCTTGTTTATTTTATTTTTGATGGAAATCTATTTACAAGTAAATGTAAGTGCTATTAATTTATATATTATAATTAATTTTTAAAAAGAACATATAATTTAAAATTCATATAATAAAATAAATTATGTGCGTTATTTTATCATTCATCATTTGAAATTGAAGAGAAATTATGAAATAATTTCTCTTTTCAAATATTTTATAGAAAAAATATCATTTAATACAACAATTAAAATAAATGCGAAAAGAGAAAAAAAAAGTGAAATTCTAGGAATAAATAACAAAAATTTTTTAACAAATTTTGCTTTTTAAGCTAATTTATTTTAAAATTTTCTATTTAAATATTCTCAAAACAACTTTTGTTTACGTTATGTATCTATAGGTTTTTAAAAATCATGTCAATTGTCACCGATAGATGGCAGAGCATTTTGGGGCTAAGCTGACTTCCAGTTCTTATATGGGGAAAACAGTGAATGCGAGAGGCATTTAGTATGCAGGGGGTAGTGATCAGTGGTTAAATTTTCATAAATATGATCATTATCTATATTTATTTCCAATTATCAAGAATTTTTTTTTGGAAATCTTACAGTATTTTATCTGAAAAATTAGAATCATGTTTGATATTGTCATAGATCTCTACTTAAAATTTTCAGCGTTTCGAAATAAATTGGTGAATCCTGTTCAGTTCGCATTGTAAAACAATTCCATGTCGTTACAGTGTACACTCATTCAGGGTAACTTTGAACCATGGAGTGTAACTTTGCACCACCTCCTATTTTTCAATATTTTTGACTCCAAAAGACTAAATAAATTCCAGAATTGAGCTCTGTTGGCAAGGTTCTAAACTGGGATTTCTACTCTTTATTTTAGAAAATAAATTAGCAACATTATGCGCAATTAATTGCATCATCTAACTGTTTTTCTGAAGTACTGTTTTCAAGTTAAATTTGAATGCTGTTTTGAAGTTGTTGTAATCCAATTAAATTTTCATACTAAGTAACAATATACTCATTTATCAGACATATTATTGTCTATATGTTATAAATGTGTTAATATTTTGTGATTATTTATGTATTAATAGTTAATAAAATGTAAAATAAGAAGGCACTAGCATTTTATCGCATTTTCAGGGTAATTTTGAGCCGGCTCAAAGTTACACTGATGCTTATAATTTACTGATTGTAGGTGCTACTGTCGAAAATTTCCCATATTTGCACGTATATTTTATATAAATGCCGAAAGTATGCATTAGATATAACATGTAAATATTTTCACAAATATGTGTAAAATACATAAAATTCATTGTAAGCGTTTGTTCTCTCAGGACGGCAGTAGTTTTCGTTTCTTTCGTTTTTTGCCCTTTCGCGCCCGAAAATTCGTTTCAAAACGCTAACATTCACAGGATTTTCTAAAAAAAAATCTCTGCCGTTAACGAAAAACAGAAAAAAAAAAAAAAAACCCAGATCGATTACATAGTACTGAATAAGAGCACATGCCAATTTGTTACGTTAAAGAACAAAACTGGATTAGAAAATGTGTCAGAAAGTTCTCAGTTTGATTTTCAGAAGTTTAAGTCCCCCCCCCCCCCCCCCCACTCACACACAAAACAAAACAAAACAGTTCTATTTCATCAACGTGAAAATTTCTGACTTTAAATCAAACATTTTTTTTCAATTTTGCAGTAAATGAATTGCATCAATGAATGATTTAAAAGCGATTTTTGTTAGAGGATAGCAGTTTTTTCCCTTTCTTTCCCTTTTGCATCTGGAAATTCGGTCAATAACGCCAACTTTGACAGTATTTGCTGAAAAATCTTCTTTTTTATCTGAAAAATATAGAAAGAAATCCTTTAATTGCCGCAAAATAAATTAAATAAAGGTTGTAAGAGCTTTGCCTGCAATTACTGTTACTGTGTCCACAAACGTTTTGTATTAAAGGTAGCCGACAATTTTGTCGATTGAAACTGATATAGCCCAATCGCTTAGTTTTGAAAAAAATCTATAAACTTTCTGCATCCAAAGTATGAAAAGTAATATTCGTTTATTTTTTAAAGAGTATTTTCAACTCCTGAAAATAGTTTAAAAAATAAATTCAGTTACGAATAGTTTTTTCATGAAACAATATTGTGCGGTCGGTTTGCAAAGTGTCAAAAGAAATTTTTAATTAAATATTACGCCCGTTGCACTAAAAATTTACTTAAATACTATCCTTAAATATACAGGATCAAAAAAATACTTTCACATCACTAAATATTAATAGTAAGCAATTTAAATTGGTATCTTTGCAATTTTTAAACGATCCAACACGTTTAACTGATTGAAAATTAAAATAAAACTGTTTCTATAGGAAATAGTTTAATAATAATTCAGTGTTCGCAAATGCTGCTGCTGTTGGAAATAAATATTAATTTCGCATTTGCGTGGCGTTTGTGCCCAATAACATCTAACTTCATTTCCTGTATTTTGTAACGGCTTAACGGGAAATCACAAACCCTGGGTTTTGTTTTTAGAGGCATGTAATCTGATAAAAAAAATTTAATCTAATGACTTTTACTTTTGGGATAAATGAAAGTACTTTTCATATTATATCTATGTAACGAAAATTAAAAAAAAACTTCAAAAAGAAGAATATTTTTTAAATAATAGGCAATTACAAATCCACTATGCGATAAAATGTTTGAATAAAATTAAGATTATATTACAGTTACTCTTATTATATAGTTGATTATATTACAGTTATTTACTAATATTACAGATAGTAAAAGTTATCGAAAATACTATAGCTAAAATAGTAAAACGATATGATCTCTTTCAAACCGAAAAAAAGAAAATGTATTTGTTTTATCGTTATAAGGATGCGAGAGACTATTTTCATGTGCCTAGAATTTTCTCACCTATTATTAATACGTTTGTTCAAATTCAAACATTAAATATTTAAAATATGAAATTTAATTATATCTTTTGAGGTTAACACTTGGAAAGAGATTTTCCGTAATAAACTGAAGAATATTTTCTGTATATCACTTTCGGGGGAGAAAGGCACTACCAGTATGCCAAAATAAACTACATGACTATGAAACTGATTAATTAATTAACCTAGTATAATAACACCATAACACCCCCTGTATAGCACAAGGATATCGGTCAGTGTCCCGCCCAGTATTGGCCAATATTTCGAAAGTCGCTGAATGTCGTACGTCAAATTTACAATATCTGCCGATATTCAGAAATATAACTTTAAATTAGTTTTTAAAAGAAAACATTCAAACGAGTTTTTTGCGTTACTTATAACATTAAAATACAGAAAAGTATTCTAAACAATAACATTCAATAAGTTTGCTGTTTTTAGAAAACTTGATTCTTTAATGCCTTATTTTTAATATTTGATTTACATTGGCCAATGTCGCAAAAATAATATTAGTATTCTAACTTTCAGAGATATCTATCAACATTCGTACAAACAATATCACGTTTCAGACATTTCAAGATATCTGTCAACATTCAGCTTATCTGACGAAGTTTGTAATCTTGACCAAAATAAACGGAAAGTTCTGAAGAACCGCCCATTTCTATAGTTTTTGTCGAGGAGTATTTTATGTAGAAGCCTCCCATGAAATTTGCATTATATACAAACTTTCTTTGGAAATCTACTATAGTTATTTATATATATATATAGAAAGCATTTGAAAAATGTTACATAAAAATCTATTGAGATTGGAATCTATTGGAAAATTTTCTTTAGTACAATTTTTGTAGAAATTTATAGAGATTGCAATAGAAAAATTTTCCAAGAAAAGCATTTTAAATTAAAAATCTATAGATAGTGATAAATAAAAACTTAATAAGGAAATCTGAAATTATTACTCTACACTTATTTGTTTAACAAAATAATGTAGAGCCTTTAACGATGTTAAAATATAACAATTGTTAGTTTTATAAAAAACGAAAGATATTTTTTTTAGACAATATTTTTTTTTATATAGAACAAAAATAAATCAGATTACAGTCATTCAGGATAACTTTGATCAGCATTTTCTCTATTTTCTGATACCTCACTCTTATTTTAAGAATATTGTTGCAACTAGTGGCATAAAAGAGAAGAAATGCTCCTAAATTATTGTATGGCTATCGGAAATTAAGGAATAATAATGATATAAACAATAAAAAATGAATTTTTAACCTGGTTCAAAGTTATCCAGCCATATAGGGTTACTTTGCACCATATTATAAATATCTTATAAAATAAGCCATTAAAAAAAAAGTGTTATTGTTAAGACAGCTTTGAACAACAACAACAACAACAAAAAAAAATTGTTTTTTCAGATATTTAAAGACTCCTAATTTACATTCCCTAACATCACAAGACTTGTATAATTTATGATATTTCAACGAGCATTGTGCATAAGAAGAATCGAAGGAGAAAACCATGAATATTTAGAAAAAAAAAAGAAGTATTAATTGTTCCTATAAAACATAAAAATGTAGTGAAAATCAATTTTCAATGTTTTAACTCAGTAATCAGGGCTCCCATTGGTCCGTTTTATGAAAACCAGTATTATTTCAGAGAAAAATTTGTGGTACGTATCTACAAAAATAGAAAGAAAAACGGCGTTCTGTGAAAGTTTCTACGAAATTTATAAAGAAGATTTTTCTTAGAAAAAAAGTGTTGTTCAAAAAACGGACCGAGTGGGAGCCCTAAGTAATATATCCATAATTACAGTAGTACATACTAGTACTAGTATTAATCAAACAAGAATAAAAAATAATGTCGAATGTATGGATGTTGAATTTCAGTAGCTCCACCCCAAATAACGCTTTTAAATGAATTTTATGTATTTTACACATATTTTTTAAAATATTTATATGTTATGCCCAATGCACACTTTCGGCATTTATATATAATATACGTGCACATATGAGGAATTTTTGACAAAAAAGTGGTAATTTTCGTATAACCATAAGATATTATTTTTATTTTTGTAATTTTTTTTTTATTATTAAGGGTTCCTGTACCTTTTAAACGCGTCGAAATTTAACGAAGAACTTCAAAGTTTGAATTAGTCTATCTTCAAAACCCTTTTATGTATAAACATGAAATTTTGGATATTAATTAAACAGATTGTGCTTTGTAATATGCTATCATTAGAAGTTTATTAGACTTTTACAGAATCTGTGTATTGTTGAAATCAAAATAGCTCTTTTTTTTACTCCATAACCCAGGTAGCATACAGATATCAGCCAATGTCCCGATCAATATTGGCCGATATCTCAAAAGTCACTGAATGTCAGACGTCAAATTTACAATATTTGCCGATATTCACAGATGTAACTTAAAATTAGTTTTTAAAAGAAAGCATCCAAAATAATTTTTTGCATTACTTATAACATTATAATACGTAAATAGTATTCTAAATAATAAAGTTTAACGATTTTACTATTTTTAGAAAACTTGTATTTTTAATGCCTTATTTTTGATATTTTATTTACATTGGCCAATGTAGTAAAAATGATATTAGTATTCCAACATTCAGAGATTATTGTCGACATTCGTAAAAACAATATCTTTTTTATACATTTCAAGATATCTGTCGATATTTAGCATATCTGACGAAGATTGTAATCTTGACCAAAGTGAATGTAAAGTTCTGAAGGACCGCCCATTTTTATAGTTTTCGTTGGCCATGAAATTTGCGTTATATGCAAATTTTCTTTAGAAATCTATAGTTATTTATATATATGTATATATTTGAAAAAAAATACATAGAAATCTATTGAGATTAGTATGAAAAATTTTCTGTAGCACAATTTATATAGAAATTTATAGAGATTGCAAAATAGAAAAATTTCTCAAGTAAAGCATTTCATATTAAGATATTGATAGTGCTAATAAAAACTTAATAAGGAAATCTGCAACTATTGCTCTAGAATTATTTGTATTTAAAATAATAATGTAGTGCCTATAACGATGTTAAAATATAACAATTTTTAGATTTATAAAAAAAGGAAGATGCTTTTTTTATTACATAAGTTTTTCAATATAAAAGAGATCAATTTATGTATATTTTAAGGGATGCAATGTTTATCTCTTAAAATGCTCTCGAATTTCAGACTTTTAAAATAATTTCATTTTTTATTATAGAAAGAATACAAGTTTAGTTTCAAAAGTAGGTCAATAGATTTCAACATAATTTCTTTTTAATTTTCTAACAAACTTAATAATAAAAAGTGATATTTAAATAAATATATGTTAAAAGAATGTAAAAAAAAAAGTCGGTTGTGATTGAAAAAGTATGAGATAATTAAATTATAATTTTGTCAGATTTCTTTTCATTACTAACAGAAAATCTACTCCCACCACTTTCTATTGAAAGTTTCTTATTATTACAATTTTAGTAGGTTTTTCCACTTTAATCTTCAATAGACCATTAATAATGTCTAAAGAGTTATAATTTAATATTTAAAAATCTTATTCTGGAATATTATTGTAAAACTATATCACTCAATGTCAAATAATGATATTCAGCAATGACCGAAAAAGATATCGCTTAATGTCACAAACTGATATTCAAAGATGTTGGGAAATATTGGCCAACATTGCCAAATATCAAAAAATAATATTCGTGGAATATCTTTGTAGGGGGGGGGGGGGGGGTGGTCATTTAATGTTGGCCAATATTACATTTTGATATCGGCCGATAGCTTTGTGCTACCTGGGAACAGGCCCGTAGCTAGACTATATTTCCAGGTAGGGCAAACGTTTTTCCAGGGAAGGCAGATGATTTCATCATTTTCCCCCAGTCTTTTATTTGTAGTTCTTCAAAAACATGTAGTGCAATTTTAAGGTAAATGTTTCTCCTTTAAAACATAAGATTTTTCTACACTCTGTATGAATTTTTAAAAAAAAATTTCCGAGGGCACAATGCAAATGTGTCAATGATAAATATATATACAGGGTTGTGCAAAAATTTAATTAGATTAACGATTGAAAGTTAACGATTATTTTTTTAATCATGACTAAAGATTGACCGATTAAGCTTAGTTTCAATCCTACTCATAGACTAACGATCAGTGATTATTTTAATGTAATCAATGCTTTGATTACGATTAAATCAATTCAATCCTACTCATAGACTAATGACCAATGATTATTTGGATGTAATCGCTTGCTTTTTTACGATTAAATCAATTCTTAATCTAAATAGTCAATTTAATTAGTCAATCTAATGAAGGATTTATGATTGAAAATTTCATGCATTGTTCTGGCTTTGGGACCTTTATTTGATCTTTTTTTAAGCTTCTTCTGGTTTAATCACTCGATCGCTGCTAAGGTCTTGCATCGAGCCTTGTCTTGGATCGGGTTCTCTTTAAATATTTTGGATATTTGGTTCGGTTTCGAGTATGTTTTGACTCTTTCTGGTCGGGCTCGGTATGACTCGATTTTTTTTTTAAAGTTCTGAATATTTTTCGAATAAAGAAATCTGTATATAAATACAATGAAGCCGAGGCAGGCCAATCATTATTTTATTTAGTCTTAATAATGTTGTCCTACATCAAAATTTTTTCTCGTAATTCTATGACTGAGTCAATTTTATTCACGACACCCGCTCTATAACAGTTGATACTTACAACTTGGAGTAAAGGTTATCTAAATAATACTAGATGATTAATAATTAAATACTAAGCATTGATTAAAAAACAGAAAAAATAATAAGTAATAAAAACTTCTTAAATTTAAGTTTTTAACATTATCCAACATTCCATATTCCAAGAGTACACAAAGGAGTACAAAAAAATAAAAAAGGACAGGCAAATATTAATCTTTAACTGATGTTACCGGTCTCACAGACCACTGCTTTTTTCAATTTTCATAGTTTAACTTGTAACTTTCAGTTTAACTACAAATATCACCGAAATTTTGCTTCGTTTGGAACTTTAATACTGTCGCCAGAGACTTTTGAATAAGGGAATTTTAATTATAACAGTGCTGCTCAAAAAGTTTTGTACAAAAACACTATCCTGAAACTTAATCGCGCCTTTTATTCATCTTTCGATAGAGAGGTCTCACAGACCACTTCACAGTAGTTATGTGACAATTTACGTGACATCAGGTAACCCTTTCATTCATACGGGCCTCACATGAGGACAGATATGTATTGCCCTAAAAAGCAAAAATAAATTCAGTATTCATTTATGGAGATCTGATTTGTGGACAGATAATAACTAGCATGCAGCACAATAATAAAATTATTTTATAATGGGTTCTCTTTTATCACAAAAAAAAAAAGATTTTTTGTGAATAATGGAAAATAAGGAAAAATAATTTATGCATGAAAGGGTTAAAGGTTAATTCAATATCGGCTGCTTATCAACTTCTTGTGTTGCATTTGTACAGTATAATTAAGACCTTTCACTTTCAATTTTTTCTGAAAAAGGGAATCAAATTGTATTCCTCTTTTTAAAACATTTATAATATTAATTATATATTTTTTACTTTTTAAGTAAGGAGTTAAATTTAAAAATTCAGATTAACTGAAAATTATGAAAATAACATTATACAAATTCTGTTACTTTGGTAAAATTATAGTAGAACGCCTTTTAAACATAATACAGACATATAGGCAATACAATTTCAGAGAGAATTTTGGACAAAACTTGTTAATCCTGGCATTATTTTAACCTCTTAACTGTTTTGCCCGAGTAGCACTCGGGCAAAAAGTGTTTGCTATCATCTATGCTAAAAGCTTTTGGGTACCACTTAATTTTAAGTGTAATTGGTTTGTTAAATGACATACCTTTTTCGATTGTACAAAGCCAAATATTTTAGTAAAAAAAAAGTGGTGCCGGGTATTTATTTTTAATTTAATGTGTCAAAAAAAAAAAAGAGTTAAGGGGTTTTAAACCTGGTAAACCTGGAGGTATCTCCAAGTTAATTTTCATTTGCTCGACTAACTCGTCCAAGCGAATTCAACCAGACGAGAATAACCAAGTTCTAAAATGTCGATTGCTAAATTTTGGACAAAAACTTCTGACCTGAGCCAGCAAGCTGAGCATGTGTCTACACTCTACTGTAAAATATTTGTAATGTGCACTGTAAAATAATTTGTAAGCTTAATAAATAATATTTATAGATCATTTCTTTATATTTAATTAGATTAAAATTCCAACAAAAAAAAAATGCATCTTTTTTTCTATTTTGTTCCAAAGTTTAAATGAGTTGCAATTAAGGGAAATACACTTGGTACACAAATCTGAAGATTTTATTTTTAGTCATTAATAGTGTTTAATTCAGGCACTTTTCTCCGGGAGGGATTTTTGTGACTCCGAAGGAGGGGGGGTGGGGGAATTTCACTTTTTGACCATTGTAAATACGAAATCTCAAATCTTCCAGGGTGGTACATGTCATCGTTCAAAGGGGTGGGGGGGGGGGGTGTCATGTATGGTTAAATAAATATATATAGGGGAGACTAGGGAGAGTTGACCCACTTTTTACAAAAATATTTTTTATTTTTTAAATATTGATTGTAGACTAAAGTTTTATATATCATTTTATTCGTTATACAATCAGTTATCAAAATAAAATTGCTACATAAGTGTAATATGTAAGAAATTAAAAAAATGATCGATTTTAACCATGAGCAAATAATGGGTCAAGGCTCCCCACATATGGGAGGGTTGACCCACTATATGGGAGGCTTGACCCACTTTGTTTTATATTGAAATATTTGTGAAGAGAAATAAAGTCTGTTTAAAAAAAAGGCAATAAAACGTTATGCTACATGATTTAGTTATTATAAAAAACATTTTTGAAAATATGATGCTTAAACAAACCCGTTTTGACGAAATTGCAAATCAGAGGAGAAAAATTTTGTTTTAAGCAGAATTTCGTCTGAGCAGGTATAATTGTACAGCAGGGAAAATGAAATTTTAACATTTAAGACAGTATTCCTTTAGAGACAGGTTCCGTTTTCATGGATTATTATGCTCGGAATTTATAGCCACTGTCCCGCTCTTTTTTGTCTCCTTTTCCTACTTTTTGTGACACTCGACTTGACAACTCTAATTGTAACATAGTTTGGCTTCATCTCACTGTATTCATGCTGGTGAAATTTGTCTACATACCTTCCAAAAGTTTTTCGATCAATTGTATTTTCTTTTACTGCCGTATGTGTAATTAACTGATCATTATCTTCTTTATCCCTTTCAGTGGAAAAGCACTTTCAGTACTAAAATGTTGAAATAAATGACTGGCACCGCAATTTACGAAGACATTTATTTGGAAATAAGAAAAAAGGTATATTTCACATACATATTAAATGGAAAAAATTTTAGCAAATTTCTGGCGTCAATGTGGTGTTTGGGAATTAAAATTAAGTGGTTTCAGAAGCATGCCACTGCCCCTGAAAATGTCAAGACTGCTGCTTTCATATTTTATAGTCTTTTACACTGTTTCTATTTACCTATTTTAGTAATATTTAAATGGAAAAAATTCCTATCAATTTTCCCATCTATATCTCATTAAAAGGTTTCTTGCAGTGGATACTGTAGCGATTTTTCACAGCTCTCTTTAATCTAAACATTTTCTTTTCCATCACCCTAGTTTACCGTGGCTTTGCAGAATTATATATTTTTTATATATAACCATTAATCTTTCATTATGCATAGTGTATAATAAAAAGATTTCATCTGGTCAACCCTCCCTCACATTGACTGTGTCAAGCCTTCCCACATAGCCCTTCTCTAAAGAATTGCACATTGTTATGTTAAGCCTAAGTTACTGTACAATCTTTATGCCTGTAATGAAAGCTCGATATTTCTGCATTACTTAAAACCTACTTACTTAAATTTCTATGATATATTTTATCTGAAAAAAGCTTACAAAATATTTCTAAAAAACACAACTTTTAGGTTAAAAACCCTCACAAGTGATTTTTTCCACACCTATTTTGATTATCTGTATGAAACAAAGATTGTTGTTTGAGCATTCTAATGGCTTTTGTTGGCACTTAATGATAAAACTCTGAAATTCTTTTAAATATGAAAACTGATGGGTGGGTCAAGCCTCCCGTATGGTCAACCGTCCCTAGTCTCCCCTATATATATATATACTTTTCCGTTAGGAGTTACTACACTAGAAACTTATAAAAAAGTTGAGTTGAATCTTTTCTATTTTTAACTTGAAAATTATTGCCATTCAAGAAGGAACAAAAAATGCATTTTTATGAAATTTTCTTATATTTCCCGTTAAAAGGCGCTTTTCTCCAACAGCTTTTTATATTTCAATTTAAAAAAGTGTAAGGCGCAAATATTTGTGTCTTAAAAGTAGCAACCGTGTATAATTTCAAGTTTGTATCCTTAACATTTCTACAAAAATCGTAATTTTAAACTTTTTTTGAACGCTTTCGTCATTCATTTCAACCTTTTAAATATCTAAACTTTTTAACTGTTCTGTGAGACTAGTATTAAAAGTAGCATCCACATGAAATTAAAATTTTATATCCTTAACAATTCTATTGAAATCGTAATTTAGGACGTTTTTAGAACAGTTTTTGCTGATTTCACCGTTTTAATTTTCGAATTTTTTAAAAAACTGTTCTTATTTTTAAAACTTTAGCATTTAAAACTTTTAAGTAATTACCATCATGCAAATTTCAAGTTTCTCTCCCCATCAATATAATAAAAATCGCAATTTCAAAACTTTTTCGCTTCTGCATCCATTGAAGATATTGGCATCGACATGAAGTATAGTCTATGAGAGATCAGGGGCTATCGCAATCGATTTGTGACTATCAAATGATTGATAATATTGCTCTTATTTGCCTAAAATAATTATAAAAGAGTATATCAGTTTTATTAAACGGGTTTAAATTGCCCCTAATACCCCCTAAATAATTTAAACATATTGACCTCGGTTTATATGAAAAATTTTCTGTGACCCTGTATAATCAATAAGGAAAATCGCACAGTGATTCTTAAAAAGAATTTCGTGAAAGAAAGCGAATTTAAGAAAGTAAACAGGGCGGTCATATTTAATTCTTATCTATGTAATTAATGATTAAATTAATCACGATTAAATTAATCAAGATTGAATTCATGCAGATTGAAAAAATCATAAAAAAACTTTTTGAAGAGCAATTACTTTTTCAATTTCAATCCTGATAAATTGAATTAGTCGTCAATTTTGTATTATTGAATCAGTAATCGACTAATCAATTGATTAAAAAAGTAATCGATTAATGCCAACCCTGAAAATATATTCAATAATAGATACAATTATATTTTCAGAAATTCGTCGAAAATGTATGGCAAAATTATATCTCCCCTACTTTTTCCAAATCTACTGAAAAAATTAGAAGTAGTAGGAATTTATTTAAACCTTTCAGGAAAACTATAGAGACTATCCTAGTTCATACAATTTTTCAGAAAATCGCAGTTTTCCTTTACACATAAACTTCATCTTGCTGGCGCGCAGCGGAGGAGTTGAGGAGAGTTCGTGATACCTATCGACGCGAAATCATCCAAGGATTGTCGATAATGATTTTCCAAAAGAATTGTCGGTAATTAGCTGAGATATTAATTAAAAACCTATCTAAAAAAACGTGGCACAGACCAAAGTCGTCATGCAACTTTGTAACCTCCTTTCAAATCGTACTTGGCACAATGGCAATATTAAACTTTGTACAAGGCCTTTGTTTTAGGTAAGACGGATCACAATGATAAATAGTCAGCGTTTTTCATTCCAATTGAATTCAATTATTGAAAAATATTTAATAAAAAAATTTCGAGTTATTTGCAAAGCCTTATTATTCGTTTAACAACAATATTTTGTAAGATTGTAGTTAGAAATTAATAAATTTATTGTATGAACTCTCTGTACGCGAGTGAAACTAGCGCGTGATCTATTATAATTTGTTCGAAGCAAATCTATAAAATATACAATTAAAATTTCAATAAAATGTAATTCATTTTGAGGTTGTTCTCAAAAACTTGTTTCCCTACTGTAAATGACATGAAACTTACATGCTCATGGGCTCGTTCTTATGCATACAATGTTAAGCATGGCTATTAAATTGGGTTGGAATCGAATGGCGTCTTTCATTTCTTTTTTTTAAATACTTTGCATTTTGAGATCCATCCTGTTTTATTTATTTATTGTTTTTGTTATATAATGTAGCCGATTGCTGTGATTGATTTGTGCTTTTTTCGGTAATTTACTTTTACATGGGAACCGTGCATAACCTGGGGGCTTATGCTGCTTTACCATTGTGCCATTTAATGTACTACTTGTTTTTATGTCGTCAGTATGTGTATCACTACCAATACTACAGTAAGATAGAAGAGTTATATATTTTCAATTATTTGAATAATGGAGCCTTCCATGTTTACCCCCAGCTGTAGTGCGCCCTGTTTTCTGAAAAGTTGGACGGGTCTGATCTAGAGCAGGGATGTCAAAAGGGGCATACGCGGTCGCCCTTCCGATTTTTTTTATGCTTCTCGCGCTTTTTAAAAATTTATTTTAGGCGCATGACGACGCCCTTAAGCCTTCCGTGGCGCCTTACGACCGTGACCTTTCGACATCATGGCGCCTTTCGGTTGAGACTCCCCCCCTCACCCTACCCTAAAGCTACGCCGCTGATGAGCATCTGCAAATTTCATATATCTTAAAAATAAAAATGAACTCGTAAATGTGTCATCAGAAATGACACACTTGCGATTGTAAATACTGCTTTAATAAATTTAAATTGGATAAAAGTTTTTCAAATTTTTCAGCTTCGCCTAAACTATTTAGCGCCTTTACTATTCTGCCGTCTGTGTGCGGTGCACACTTTGCACACTGGGTCAACGCGCCCCTGAGTCTTATTTTGCAAATTTGCAGCAAGTTCAGCATGACAAGTCTGAAAGTTCATAACAAGATTGCAACAAGATTATGCAAACTACTAAGTCACCATACTTTGAACTTGCAGCTAACTTGTCGTGCAAGTTGCAGTCTTGTTGCATTAAACTTAATGCAAACTCATAGCAAACTAGTAATATTGCGATGTCACACATTTTGCAAACGCATTGTAAACTTGCAATCTTGTCATGTCAGAACACTACCCCCTGCATACTAAATGCCTCTCGCATTCACTGTTTTCCCCATATAAGAACTGGAAGTCAGCTTAGCCCCAAAATGCTCTGCCATCTATCGGTGACAATTGACATGATTTTTAAAAACCTATAGATACATAACGTAAACAAAAGTTGTTTTGAGAATATTTAAATAGAAAATTTTAAAATAAATTAGCTTAAAAAGCAAAATTTGTTAAAAAATTTTTGTTATTTATTCCTAGAATTTCACTTTTTTTTTCTCTTTTCGCATTTATTTTAATTGTTGTATTAAATGATATTTTTTCTATAAAATATTTGAAAAGAGAAATTATTTCATAATTTCTCTTCAATTTCAAATGATGAATGATAAAATAACGCACATAATTTATTTTATTATATGAATTTTAAATTATATGTTCTTTTTAAAAATTAATTATAATATATAAATTAATAGCACTTACATTTACTTGTAAATAGATTTCCATCAAAAATAAAATAAACAAGGTTTATGAAGTGAAAATATTTATTAACACTATAAAATGGTACATGAATTTTAATCAATGGATCAAAAACTATGAGCAAGTTTAAAAAGGTTATTGCAAAACATAAAAGTATTTGATTAAATTAAATTTTACTAAATAGTAAGACATGTATTTCTTTCAGGCAAAATATTAATAAGCAAGGTTAATGTGGGGTGAATGTGTCAGTGAAGGACAATCTTAAGGAATTGCTTTAAAAATAATTTTTAATTAATAATTATAATTATTATATTCCTGTTTTTTTTACATTATATTAATCTATCAACAATGTTTAACTAACTTCATAGTTGTACTTCCCATTGTGAATTAAAATTTAACTCTAATAATAACATAATTACTTGACACTCCAGTACTAGTACCATACAGTTGCCTCAATAAATAGATTGCAATATTTTTCTGAACTTCCCTATTTAATATTTTCTGTCTAAAATAATTAAATCATTGATATTGTGATAATAATACTATAAATATTAATTACCTTTATCACAATAATGAAACTAGCAAGTCTTTTTTTTAAGTGTTTAAAAAACATTTAACTCACAGTTTCATTTCTTTTATAGTTGAATTATTAATTATTATAAGTAATCATCAAGTACTTTTAGGAAATTTAAATAGTTGGAAATATGATTCTGTTCAATGATGCTCCAAGACACTTTTTTTTTTCATCTTTTTGACTACCCCCCCCCCCCACACACACACACACCAGGGCCGAAACTAGCCTTTTTTGCACCCGGGGCAAACATGGATTTTGGCACCCCCCCCCCCTTCCTCTTCCACAAAGTATATTTACAAAGAGAATTTTACTAATTTTATAATAGACGACTTATTTCAAAATTTAAAATATGTAATACTGAACTACGTAATCTACAGTGGCGGATCCAAGGGGGAGGTCCCTCTGAACACCAGCAAAAATATTCTAAAGATCATTTTTAAAATGAAATATACAGTAGAGCCCCGATTATCCGAGTCCTGCCTAACCGAGTTTCCGCTTTCACCGAGTTATTTTATTCTGATGGACTGATGGCTTCCATTATTATAAAACAGCCATTATAAATGAAGTGTTAGGTGAAGATGAAAGAGCAGTCGTAAAAAGTTAGAACTCTGATTTTCTGGTCAGAATGGGAAAAATATGGGAAAAATTTTTTTTGAAAAAAAAAAAAAATTATGGCCATTTATTTTTTCGAGAACTCTGATTTTCTGGTCAGAATGGGAAAAAAAGGGGCATAATTTTTTTTGCCATTTTTTTCCCATTCTAACCAGAAAATCAGAGTTCTAACTTTTTACGACTGCTCTTTCATCTTCACCTAACACTTCATTTATAATCGCTGTTCCATAATAATGGAAGCCACCAGTTCGTCAGAATAAAATTATCCATTCTAAAGGTAAAATCCTTCGTTTGGCGCCCCTTCATTCTGGCGCCCGGGGCACATGCCCCCTCTGCCCCCCCCCCCTTAGTTTTGGCCCTGCCACACACACACATACACACGCATGTTGCCTGAATAAATTTATTACAATGTTTTTCTGAAATTCCCTATTTAATATTTTCTATCTAAAATAATTAAATTATTGATATTGTGATAATAATATTATAAATATTAGTGACATTTATTGTAATAAAAGAAATTAGCAAGTCTTCGGGTCAGGACCTCAAACGTCAATTCTGCAGCTTTTTTTTCTTTCTCCCTCTCTCTCTCTCTCTCTTTTTTTTTTTTTTTTTTTTTTTCCTGCGGTGTTTAAAACAGTCAGCTCACAGTTTCATTTTTATTTGCATTATTAATTATTACGAGTAATATATGAAGTACTTTCAGGAAATTTAATAAATTGGAAATACGATTCTATGCACTGATGTTCCAAGACACTTTTTTCATCTTTTTTACTACACATCTTTTTTTCGGGTCAGGACCTCAAACATCAATTCTGCTCTCTCTCTCTCTCTTTTTTGCAGGGTTTAAAACAGTCAACTCACAGTTTCATCTCTTTCATATTTGCATTATTAATTATTACGAGTAATATATCAAATACTTTCAGGAAATTTAAAAAATTGGAACTCTCTCTCTCTCTTTTTTTTTTTTCTTGCAGTGTTTAAAACAGTCAACTCAGTTTCATTTCTTTCATATTTGCATTATTAATTATTACGAGTAATAGATCAAGTACTTTCAAGAAATTTAATAAGTTGGAAATACGATTTTGTGCACTGATGTTCCAAGACACTTTTTTCATCTTTTTTACTACCCCCCCCCCCCCCCCCCCCGATACACACACACGTTGCCTCAATAAATTGATAATAGTATTTTTTTTAATTCCCTATTTTATATTTTCTATATAAAATAATTAATTTATTGATATTGTGATAATAATACTATATATATTAATTACATTTATTATGATAATGAAACTAGCAAGTCTTCCGGCCAAGGCCTCAAAACGTCAATTCTGCAGTTTTTTTTTTTTTTTAAACATTTAATTTAGTTTCATTTCTTTTATATTTGTATTATTAATTATTACAAGTAATAATCAAGTACTTTCAGGAATGAAATTATTGATATATTTCAATTACATAATATTTATATTGCTTCAAAACACAATGCTATGAATACATATTTATTTTGATCACATTACTAAATCGTATTCGATTTCATCGTGTATCATTTATTATTATTATCATTATAATTTTGCTGGAAGAAATTTAAATAATTTTGAATGTTATTGTATTTTCATTTTCATACAGAAAAGGCTTAGCATAATTATTTGATAAAAAGAAGTACTTTGATCTATCATTTTTATTATTAATAATAACAATATTATTTCAGATTCTTTCAGATTAAGGTACTCTTTTCCTTTTAAGACATTGTAAATTAATAAAAATACATCTTATTAATAGCAACTGTACACGAATTTAATTTATTATTATATAACGGAATGTTATTAGAAACATGCAAATAATAGAAGTAAAAATATCTATTTGTATTTTTAAAAATACAATGAAAAAATGTTAAAAAGACTCGTTGACTGTCTTCTACAGGAATGGTGAAAAGAAATATTTTCCTTTAATTTGCTGAATGAACAGCAGTAAGGCACACAGCAATATGGCAATTTATAGAGAATATATTAACTTCATTAAAAGTAAACATTCTGTTTAAAAAAATCACAAATTGCTGCAAAAAAAAAAAAAAAAAAAAAAAAAAAAAATAGCTTTCAAAGGCAGGTCTATGAAGCGATCCATGTAAATACAGCAATAACATACCCCAAACAGTAGCGCCATCTATCAACCTTGCTGACTTCCATTTTTGAGTCAAATGCGAGAGGCATGCAGTATGTAGGGGGTAGTGCACTGATGTAGCATATATGTATAACAGCAAGTGTTTAAAAAAATGTTTCGCTCCGAAAAGGGAGTGTCTACGCTTCCGGCTGGCAGACGGAAACGGAGCCACAGCTCTAAAAGCGACGGCTGGCTGCGCATGCCTAGTAAGCGTCCGTATTCCCCGCCTTTTTTCCCGCGTCATTTCATATTCATTTATTTGCGTCTCATGGTTGCTGGATGTAGCATCGGCTGAGCGTGTGGAAAGAATATTGGATATAAAAGAAGAAAAATAAAATAAGTAAGTGTCCCTTTTATATTGTTTTCTGTTTAAATGATATTTTGATAAATCCTGTTATTGGAATTGTTTATGCCCAGTGTTATTTTATTTTTATATTAATATAATTAAGCAATGTAGGGTAGATGTGCCAGTAATGGACACCCCTTGATGTTTTTGGTTCATAAAAAAATAACTAATAAATATTTAGCTTTAATTATTTTTTTAATAATTCCCTCTTGTATGTTTTATAAAACTATGTTATTGTTGACACTTTTAATCAAACCAATCAGGAAGCAGAAAATAATGTTTCAAAGTTTTGCTGTTTTTCTGTGAAAATCTTAATGAAGAGGTTAAGAGCTGGCTTCGTTTAATTAATTTATATATTATTTATTTTCTTGCAGGGATGGTTAATTAGTCATTTTCCAGTAATGGACACCCCATGTAGACATTGCTAAAAATGCAATTTTAGTAATGTTTATAGTGCATAAAGTACTTTGGCTTAACTGCAAACCTAAATAATCAAATTTAATTTTTAAATTATACGTACCAAAATGTAATAACACCAAAACTTTTATAAATAGCTGCTTCTAAGTTATTTTATGTGATTAATAAAATTTCGATATTTTATTTTATTTTATTTTATTTTTTTATGTAGTACATATCATCCTCACATATTTTATAATCTGGCAATCAAACCAGCCAGGAAGCAGAAAATATTGTTTAAGAGCACAGTCAAAGAGGGGCTCATAGGGCTTAATCCCTCTCCGTTTAAATAAAAACAATTAAGTTACAGAAGCTATTAAAAATCCATTTTTTGTCTTAAATGTTTCCTTATTTAAAAAAAAAAGTAATAATATTAATGAAAGTTATATGTAATATTCATGAAACTAGTAAATCTGCAGATCAGTGGCCTCAAACATCAGTTCTACAGTTTTATTTTGAAATTATTTTATTCAGTATTTAAAATATTCAACTCACAATATCATTTCTTTCATATTTGTAATATTAATTATTATTAATGATATATTAAGTAATCTCTGGAAGATTGTTAAAAATAGTGACACAAAACTAAACACTAATATTCCAAAACTTTTTTTTATTTTTTATTATCTTTTAAATCCACCACTGTTTCAATAATTTGATAGCTGTAATTGTTTGATATTTAGTATTTTAAACTATCCATCTAAAATAATTAAAATATCGATCTTCTGATAATTACAATAATTGATGCAAACAGTAAATGATTACCACAAATATTTTATTAATTACTGGTATCCTAATTGTTAAATTTATTTAAAAATAACTATTTTGTTTCATTAGTATGTATTCATTAAATTCTGGTTCTAAATACAGTCATAAAAACAATTATATTTATTACTTTTTATGGGGTGTCCATTACTGGAACAGAGGGTGTCCACTACTAGGCCAGAGGGCGTCCATTACTGGGCTTTTGGGTGTTTTGATACATCTCTGTTATTTAAAATTAAATTTCAATTCATATGGGGAAATGAGGCTATAAGAATGGTTAAATATTGTTGAAAGATTAATATAATATTGAAAAAACTGGAATATAATAATTATAACTATTAATAAAAAAAATAATTTTTAAAGAAATTCCTTAAGGGTGTCCATTACTGGCACATCTACCCTATATTTGTGGTAGGAGGGAAAGTACGTATTAAATTACTTTTATTTAAAAGAAAATCAGTGTTGCTGAAATCTGTGTCGCTTTTTTCTCTCCACAAGAAAAAAAAAATTAGTTACATGCTTAAGTTAATTCGCCCAGTGTTATTTTATATTGATTTTAATATATATTATGTGTGATAGGAAGTAAAATACCTATTAAATTACTTATTTAAAGAAAATCGTTCTTGCTGAAATCTGTAAAGTCGCTTTCCCCCTTCCCGAGAAAAAAAAAAAAAAGTTACATGCTTAATTTGTTTATTTTGAAAATTAGCTGACCAAAATTGCAATAATCAGCAGTTTAATCGTAATTTAAAACACTTTATTATACATTTCTTTTCGTCTCTGTGCTTTAATTAAAATTCATCGCCTCAAAAAAAAAAAAAAAAAACTATATATAGTAGTTAATTGCTGTATTTGGAAAATTGAGAATATATGAAGTTCCTTATTAACATAACAAAATCTAGAAGGTATACTGGTATACTACTGTAACATATCTTACACTACATAACCATAATATAGTTAAATTGATTTTCTTTTGTTTTTCTCTCCTCTAATAGGAAAATTTTGAGAGCTTTTATTGTTCTTAAGTACTTTGACATCTTGCAGAAGATCGAAGTGAGGTAAAAAAGATTCATTTCACCTAAGATGTCACACCTGTTTGAAAATTGAGAAAAGGCTCAGAGCTTGAGTGCAGATTACCTGAAGTTATTGAAGATTGAGAAAACACTCGGAGCTTGAGTGCAGATTACCTGAAGTTATTGAAGATTGAGAAAAAGTTCAGAGCTTGAGGGCAGATTACCTGAAGTTATTGGTAAAACCATCTGATATTAAGAGCAATAGCCCGGTGAAAATCTCTAGTGCACAGTGCTCTCCCTTGTAAAAGGTGGTCGTGCACTAGGGAAACTCTCCCGGATATTTTGCATTTAAAGGAATTTGAAGAAGCAGTAAGTAATTTTATTTTCTATCTCTTAAACTGTTTTTTGAAATAAATACTCCCCTCCCCTCCTTAAATTCTTAATTCCATATTTTTACTGACGTATTTTTTTTTTTTTTTGTCCTGAAAATTTTTTTCTCTTTTGAAAATATTCAAAATTTTCTTAACCCGTAACTGGAGACATGAATTTTCTTACCCGTTCAGAGATATGTTATTTTCCTTTTTTGTCTTTTGTAAACAGCATTTGAATTTTTTTTTAGAAAAGCAATATATTCTGGAAATCATGTAATGATAAAAGAACTACTTGTCGGTACTGAGGAATGATTTTATTCAAGGACAAAAAAAACACATGATAATCAGATCCAAAGAACAACGTGGAGTCATTCTGTCTCCCGTCTCCAGTTAAAGTTAATGTTCATTCCAATGATTTTTTTTTTTTTTCCAATTTATGTCCAACGGTTATTATGTGGAAACATTAACTATGGAAATAGGTAATAAAATGCTATTTCTTGCACTAAAAATTATTGCAAAATTATATCGAATAATACCAATTAGTAGAAATGGTAAGGTTGGAAACAAAATATTTAGATTTAAATTTTCCCCCAGACATTTTCAAAGGGGTACTCCCCTCACCTGGCTGTTTTGGTTTACAAAGTATAGCCCTTCATTAAAAAAATTACCACCCTTTTTGCCTCTCAGTATTAAAAAAAAAAAAATGTGTGCTTTCTCCTTTTTGCATTAAAACATTTGCTTGCATAGTAAACAATTCACTGAATATTCTCTTGGCCTTTAATGACAAACTGCGAGATCTTATTATAGTTTCAGGGTGTCTACAGAATCTGGAAATCATGGAATCATGGAAAAATCAGGGAGGTTTATCACTCTGGAAAAATCAGGGAACTTTGTAAAAATACTGGAAAATCAAGGAAATTTGTCTGTATTGCGAAAATATTTGCATTTTCACCTTGCCAACGAGACTGATTCATCTATTTTATCTACCATATTTTTCACATGCTGATTAATCTTTCCCAATATTTTTTAAAAGATGCGCTTGGTATGAGTTTTTGATATTTAACGTAAATTCAGGTGATCAGATGTCCCGATTATCTGTACATAGCACTTATATTAAAGTCAATTTGCCCATTTTTAAAAATTTTAAATGATACATTAGCATAACCTTACCAGGTGCCCAGCTTAATCCAATTAGTTATCCCATTAGATTTAGATAAGTCTTAGAATTGAATATTTTTCAGAAAATGAGGAAACTTTCTGGTCACCCTATATCCATTAGCATATGATGTTGGACGCTATGAAGCTAGTTGAATTCGGATTTATAAAACTGTCAACCAATACTTAATGAATATTAGGCAATTTTTATGTTTTTCTCTTGTTTTTTCTCCCAAATGAGATATTAGCAAGCTGGATAAGTGTGCTACACGAGGAATCGGCATACATGAAAAAATACCGTATGTGAATATTGTTAATAATGGAAATCAGGGAAGTCTGATAAAGATAGTCAGGGAAATCATGGAAAAATCAGGGAACTTTTTTTTAGAATTTCTGTAGACACCCTGAGTTTTTTTTTTGGTTTGTTTTTTAAAAAAACATTTTGAACATTTTGAAAAAAAAAAATTAACTGCATATTTAAGTTTAATTTTTTTTTAATCCCTGTTACTTTTTTAAATATTACTTTTTTTTAGATACATCTAATGTTACATTTATATTTAATATAATTTTCTTACTGATATATATATTAAACAAAAGCATAATTTGAAGAACAAATTTAAAAAACAAAATTTATTTCCTACATTGTTTAAGCCCGAGAAGGGGCAGATATTAAGGGTTTTCATTCAATTAGTTCTACATTTAATGTTAAATTTTTGTAACAAATTTGTTAAGCCAATTGAAGATTAAAAAATAAAAATAAAATTCATACAATATGATACTTAAAACACCCTCAAATATTGGATTCCATTCAAATCCAATCGAAATAAATCTTAGACTTCTTCCATTTTTAAGTGAAAATATTTGTATTGCCCATTTTGTATTATATTTATGACAATTGTGCAAAAAGGCAAAATACAAAACTTTAAAAAAGTCTAAGATTTATTTCGATTTTATTTGAATGGAATCTAATTTTTTAGGGTGTTTTAAGTATCCTATTGTATGAATTTTATTTTTAATTTTTAATCTTCAATTGGCTTAACTAATTTGTTACAAAAATTTAACATTAAATGTAGAACTAATTGAATGAAACATCTTAATAGCTGCCCCTTCTCGGGCTTAAACAATGTAGGAAATAAATTTTGTTTTTTTAATTTGTTCTTCAAATTATGCTTTTGTTTAATATGTCAAGTTTTTTAATAACTACAGCACTCAGACGACCGCATTTCAAAATTAATAGAGAGTATCATCATCAGGCTTTGATGTATGCAGTATTGCATCACAATGTGGGATGCAGTTTACCAATGTGTAATTCAAAATGTTTCACCACTTTAGTAATGCAGGTTGGGGTAGTTTGGACAAAAACTTCCAATCTCAACGTAAAAAATCTATAATCAAAACATAAAAAATTAACTTCACTTAAATTTATATACCCTATTTCCCACTCAGGAACGCTATGAATGTAAATGTAAATTTTGTTGAATCCTTACTTCTAATATATTAATAATAATATAACACACCAGAAAATTATTACCTAAGTTTAATTTGGGTATAAATAGTTCTCATCTCGGAAAAAAAAAATACATTTTAAAATTTAAGTTATGTAATTCCCCACTAAGTTCGCTACCTGCGAAAAATAGCTATCCATTAGAAACTTTTTACTAAAATATAAACTTGACCAAAGCAAAAACTTATTCTGAAAATATCCTTTTTATTTCCACTATGACGCCATATTCACCTTTTTTAATTAAAAAAAAAAAAAAAACTAGCTCAATTTAATAATATTTCACGAGAAAATCATCAACTAAAAAGAAATTAATTATTATTACGGCTTTTGAAATTTTTGCAACAATGAAGTAAATATGTTACATTTTTTATGAAAAATGTCCGTTGATTTTCAATGAAAAAAGCGAAAATTGGAATTATTAAGATAAATATTTGAATAATGCAAAAAACAATTGGCCCATGTTTCTCTCTGGGTTATAATTCACCCATATGCAAAAGCACTTTACCATTCGTTTTGACCCTGACATCAATCAAACGTTTTTACACTTTAAATCTATAATATCATTAGAATTAGTAAAGAATAAAAAATGAGTGGCATCAGGGACAAAAAGGTGGGAAGAAAAAAGGAAAAAGTTATGATCTCCAGAGTGTAAGTCTCCCTTAAGTCTCAAGTCTCCCTTAAAAATCAAAAGAATGAATTTGAAAATCAAAAAAGTTCTTAATAATTTGAAAAGTTTCTTTAAGCATCTAAAACGTACCCAAGAATCCAAAATATACCATTCAGAATTTAAAAATTGTCCTTTTTAAACCTAGGGAAAACTCTGTATATTATAGCTATGTATGGAATTTAGGGAAAATTTTGGCTATTCAGGAATCTAGGAAAATGTTGGGCTCTTTTAAGGACCTTTCACAATTTTTGTCATCTTAAAATAGGACTCTTCACCATTTGCATTCATTCAAGTTTTTCGTTTTTTTTTTTTTTTTTTTTTTTTTTTTTTTTTTTGGTAAATTTTACTCTTTTCTTTGTCCAAAGATTAGGAATGTTGGAGGGGTTTGTGCGTTGGATAATAATGACTCAGATTCAACTTTAGGTTAGAGAACGTTCGTGAAAATCTTGCTTAGCAGAGGAAATGTCATTTTCCCAAAATATTACATAGCATTTCAATTATTTACAGTAGTTCAGCCAAAGAAGATCATTAATCTTCATTGGAAAAATTAAATAAGTTAGGAATAGTGACAGACATATGTAAGATGCATGCTTTGCTACAATTTTGCTACAATTATTCTACTCTGTCTTATATTTTATATTGAAGAAAGAGTTTGTATTTAGAAGTCTTTAAAAAAAAAACTATTACTAGTCTGTTTTACTAATTATCATTACAGGGATGAGTGTAGCTTCAAAAAAGTCGCCAAATATGGCGATAAGGTCTTGGGGATGGTCAGAGCGATAAATTGCAGTGATTGGTTTAATAACGCTAGCCTAGCCCCCGGTTTTGTGTTTCCTGAAAAGAGGAAGGGGGAAGCAGGTTTTGGAAGAGAGAAGAGAGGTAAAGGACAGAAAGAAACGGAACGGGAAAACCTCGGAATATAGGAGACTGTTAATTGAACCTGATTTTCTTTTTCAGTACATACAAATTAGGTGCATGGGAAATCAGTTAACTTGTTGATAAAAAGGTATTTCTCATTTAAGGCTCTCGGAAAAGAAAAGCCCACATATAAAACAGAAAACTTTCTGCCATATTCACTGGCTCATTTATAAACGCAAAAACATGGCAATATTAGCAATTTCCGCTAATAAGGAGAATGGTACATGAATTCTTTAGTGCAGCTCTGTATATGAGGTATAGAATTTATATACAAGGAGTAAAATGCAAACAAGTTGGAAATAGTACGTCAAACGTGACAAATGAGGTACTATAACTGGTTTTATAAATATTCAGAACTTGTAGCAATAGCTGTTGCACGCTCTTGCAAAAATGCCTGAATGCAAAATTTATTACACTTATATATATTAAATTCAGTAATATGGAAATAATGACCTCCAACTTAAATATGACATAATCACCATGACAATCTAGAATCATTACCTATCATGAGATATCGCTGAATCAGTTACGCATGATAGGATTTAATAGAATGAAGAAAACTTTTATTAATATATTTTTAAGATTGATTCCATTTTCATAAAATTTGAAACGACTAACGAAAATTCTGCAACGAGTATATATATTACATTTCAAACCATTCTGTTGGGTGGTTTTTGCGCTGTTATATGCGGACGGACCAGATAACGACTATAGGTGCTACGTATTTATATAATTATGAAATTTCCTCATAGACCGTAATGTAATGGAATACTTTTGAATGTCTCTGTAAATGAACTACGAACGCTACATACTTATTTTTAATACCGAACACGCATAATAAATCTCAATAACATATATCAATTACAGAGCAATTCAACTATATTAACGAAAGTTAGAGTTCGGACAAACAGACGGCTAACCAAACCGAAGTCTTAAACACTATCAAATATGTTGGAAAGTGCTAAAAACCCATAATAGATTGAAATTTGACTTTCAGCAATTTATACCAATAGACGGAAGCATACTTTAATTCTTTTGTGCAACCCTGTATTTTACCTACTATTTTTAAATACATGCCACTGTTTAGCTAAAATTTGTTTAAGACTGAAACTTCTATAAACATATCGTAGTATACTTAATGTTGCTCAGCGTAAAAATGCGTAATTCTTTTACAAACTGTTTTCTTTCACACGCAGTAACGAATACGATTTATTTTGTGTATCCCTATATATGATGTACAGCCTTTATACGCATAACATAATATGCAAAAATTTCGTTTAACTTAAAAACTCATATCACAAATAAAACTTCCAGCAATCATCACTAATATACAGTATTTTGGATACAGTATCCGAAATCTTTTGTGTGTCCCTGTAAATACTTTGCATTTTCTATTACACAGAAAGTAACTTCTAGTAAACCTAAGCAACGTACAGAGGGATTAAACAAAGTGAAGTCAATTATTCAACTAACAGAAATTTCAAATAGTATTTTTTTTTTTTTTTTTTTTTTAATGAAGGACATTATGTGATTAAATAAAGTGAAAGTAAAAAGGGCTATTCCCTTTTTTGCAGTTATGGGCCAAGCCGGATATTCTTTCTTGACATGTTATGTCGAAGCATCATTTCTTTCTTTCTTTCCATTTTTCTTTTCATTTTTTTGGTAAATTATTGTATAGTCGTTAAAAAGAGAGCGAGAAAGAGAAAGGTAACAACCAGTGTTGAATTCACTTTTCTCCGATTTCTGTGGCTCCGCTGGAGGGACATTATAGAGTTCCAGCAGGGAGATAGCACTTTTTGACCATTGAAAATACAGTCGACGCTCGTTATAACGACCCCTAAGCATGCCAAAGACGAGGTTCGTTATAATGGAAGGTCGCTATAACGAAAGTGAACGAAAAAAAAACTCTAACCATGTGCATGAAAATTAAGGTTTCAGAGAAAAAATTTTAAAACAACGTTATTACTAAATTCTGTTTACTTTCATATCAAATAAACATGACAATGAATAATTATAAAAATCAATTTAAGAGAATGATTACATATTTCTCAAATAAAATTTAAAGTAAATGTTAAATCACGCACAAAAAATAGTTATTTACGTTATTAACATTTTTTTTTTTTTCTACAAAAGTAATTCGAAATAGTTATTTATTTTTGTGCATTTGATATTTTCTTTCAACAAAATTTTCCATCTGAGTTAGAGATAACTAACTTTATGTGTTTTCTTAGCTTTAAAAAAATGTTTTAAAGTGTCATTTTAAGACATTTTACAATAGTCATCAACGCGCAGTGAGCAGTACGTTCTTGGGGAAAGAAAATAGTAATCTTTTTTTGGGGGAAGAAAATGTGGAGGAAAGGTCAATTCGGTCGCTGTATTGGGAAATAAGCTGCTGGCCGGACGTTATATTGGATGTAAAAATAACACATCATAAAGGGAATATATTTAGGGACATTTTGCATCGGTCGCTATAATGGCTGGTCGTTATAACGAGCGTTGACTGTGTTTGAAATTTTTCGGGGAGGACATCTCATTGCTCCGTGGAAAATGTCCCCCCCCCCTGGCCACCCCCTGAATTCAACATTGGTAACAACCCCATACTTTTTAATCATCGGATTGCCGCAGAGAGATGCGAAAGATATTGTTGTATC
This sequence comes from Maratus speciosus, assembly GCA_963932465.1. Taxonomy (NCBI): domain Eukaryota; kingdom Metazoa; phylum Arthropoda; class Arachnida; order Araneae; family Salticidae; genus Maratus; species Maratus speciosus. The sequence continues at coordinate 268,144 of CAWVRF010000232.1, read as the reverse complement.
TACTTTTCGAATTTAATTACAACTATTGAAGGTCATCTACATATTAAAAGTTTTATCGAATTTTCCAATGGTAATACTCATTTTTGAGCTCCTTTGGCCAAGGTAGCCCGTAAAAAAGCTCTGATTGCATTTTTTATTTATTTATTTTGCGTAGAGTCACACTCTAAAAAATAAATGTGTAAATTAATCACTTTTACATACGTATGTGGGTAAATTTGTAAAATTGGACCTTTGTCATATAATCTGCACACTTGTCGTTAAAATGTGCCTGCATTTAAGTGTGTAAGTGTGTAATTTTTTATCTGTTCAAAAACACAAACAAGTCTGTAAATGGCACAAAATGTTATTGATTTACCCGAATTGGTGTGTTAATGTAATTTACAAGTTTAGAATATTACACAAATAGGTGTGTCTTTTGCATATTACACCAAAATATATGTGTAAGAATATTATACAGATATATGCGTCAGAACAGAATATTACACAGAAGTATGTGCATAAATTTTACACAGCTACATGTATAAAAAGGGAATATTACACAGGATTAGGTGTAACAATATTATACAAAAATGTGTGTAGCAACATTGTTATACAGAAATATGTGAACCCAATAAATAGCGATATTTGAAAATTGGCTTGTGCAATAATTGCCGAGTGGTCAAGTTAATGGCATAGAAAGTCGAAGATCGTGAGTTCAAATCCCGTTTGGATAACAATTGCTTGTTTACAGTAGATTGAAATTCTCATCTTTTTGTAGTTGTACCTTTCAAAACTTGTGACTAAAATTGATAGGAAATAATATCAGCGTCACTATTTCCATATTTTTTCAAAATCTTATTTTGCAGTGTATTTATTCAGATTCTATTAATAAATTATGACTATACTATTTTAGGACTTCAAAACAACTTTAACAGAGATGTGGTATGCAGTAAATGTAACTTTAGACGATCCTGTTTTTTGTAAATTAAGGTTATATTTTGTGGTATAAAAACTAATCGACTGGAAAGAAAACAAATACACGAAGCACACGTGTTTGTTCTTCACGCAAAGTTGTTTTGCGAACATAAAAATATTTAGTTCAAAATTTACATATATGTACACAAAATCCATCTTTTTTATATTACACAGATATATGTGTACTCATGCGCAATTTACACGTTAAACTGTATATATAACAAAAACATAACTGTGAAAAAAGGAAGACAAATTCCGTTTAAAAAAAAAAAAACTGCCAGAAAAGAAGTGATATGTAAGTGGGTGCCAAGTTCAAATAACATTCACTCAAACTTATCTGCTGAAGTATTGTAGCATTGTTTTAATTGTTTAAAAATAATAATTATTGATTGCATATTAATAATAAATCTAGAATTTGGCAAGTTTTTACCTACGAGTCATTTATTTATAGGGTTCCGTACTTAAAAAGTAAAAACAAAACCATTATAATGTCACTCCTGTGTCTGTCTGTCACAGCTATTTTACTCGAAACTATGGAACATGGAAAATTCAAATTGGTGGAAGTAATAAAGACTATTGACCCACATATTTTCAGATTATTAAACATTCATAAATATATTTAGCAAAAATGTAGAGGGGCTAATTAAGCTACTTGAAAAAAGAAAAACTCTTTTCTTTGAATATCGTGTGAAAGCTTTCGTAACGCTGAGCTCAAAAATACATTCCTTTTAATTTTAAGTATTATATTTTCAAAGATATAGTCGAAAATGTAGCGCAAAAATATGTCCCCCCCCCCCCATCTAATTCCGAATCTACTGAAACTAAAATTATGAAATTTAGAGGTAGTAGACGTTAATTTAAACCTTGAAGGAAAATTATAGCGATTACCCTAGGTCAGGGTCGGCGAACCTATGGCACGCGTGCCAAACTTGGCACGCGATAGAATATTTTCGGCACGGCGTTGATTGAAATCCTAAAACAAAATAGAATTAAGCTAAACAAAACGCGCAAACTTATACAAACTGGACTTTTCTTTCTTTTTTTTTTATTGGAAAGAAACTAATTGAATTTCTAAATTATTCCAATGTGGGCTCAATAAGTTGTCAAATTAAGAGAAGGTTGGGAGAATATCAAAAAGAAAAATATCAGGCATTACAATTAAAACTTCCAGTGATGAAACTAAAGCGACTTAGTATAAAATATAGTTTTCATAATTGTTCGCTCTATTTATTCCTTCGGTCATTATTTTCAGAAATGATACGAAAACCTTAAATTTTAGAAACACAAACCACTTCTTAGATAACTCGAATTAGTAGGCAGAATACCATACTAATATTTAGCATAACCGACGTCGCATTCACCATTTTATTACTTTATAATATATGTTAATCTAATTACTAGATTCATATTGTCCCATATTTTGAAATCCCAATGAATAAAAATCCAGAAATGTTGATCTACTAAATTATTTTTGGTGCTTGGCACGTCATGGTCAAGTAAAACCTTTTTTGAAAAAAATTGGGCACGCGGATATAAAAAGGTTCGCCGACCCTGCCCTAGGTCACATAGTTTTTGAGAAAATCGCATTTTTCTGTTACACACAAATTTCGATTTACGGGCATTCAGCAAAAGTGTTGAGCAGGTACCTATCGTAGCAAAAGTATAAAAACATTGTTGATAATGATTTTCGAAAAAAATCGTCAGTAATTAGCCGAGATATTAACCTTTAAAGATACGGACTGTTTCCACATACATAATGACAGGGGCGGCGTACTCTGTGTCTAGTTAACAACTTTTAATGATATATAAGTGTAATGTAATGTCCAATAGCAGTATAAAAGCAACAAACGTCAAACTGTTAAAAACAGACTAATTTAAATGTCTCAGGACTCTTAAATTTGCAAAAAATGAAAAAAAAGGGACCATATTCAACATTTAATGTCTTAAAATGTATATGATTTTAAAATACAATTTTCATTGGGATGAAAAATCTAAGTATGTTCTTTCATTTCATGTATTTAAAAACTTGCTAGATGCAGAATTAGTATTTATAGGGGGTTCGAAACTGTTAGACATTTGTAGAGCAGAAAATTGGCATAATAGCGTACGCGCAGGATTACAAAATAAATATTGTAACTAGAATGAAAATTTTGGTAATTACTTATACTTCAGATTGTAATAATTACCCTGATTAAATCATTTTTATATTTTTAATGCAAAGTTGTATTTAGCTAATACAAAATTTCGAAAATTTCAACAGTATAATCACCTAAAAAAATATATTTTTGAACAATAAAAAGGAAATTTTAGGTTCAGTCTATACAGACTAACATGAAATAGATGTTTTGAAAATTTCATGAAAAAATATTCAGAAGTTTTTGAGGTACCCTGCGCGTCATGCCCCAAAACGTCATTTAGAGAAAAATTACTTCAAAGTTTCGGAAACGCCGCTTCAGCTATTGAACAAGAGCAGGTATAATTCTAAAAGCCATAACTTCTGTTCTAATGTGAATTTCAAGGAAACAATTATATCAAAATGTTCAGGAATGATAGGAGTTTAGCATCTAAAAAAAAAAAAAAAAAAAATTTCGAAAATTTTGAAGCTTTAAGAGTCCTGAGACCACTTAATTAGAATGAATCACATAAATACTATGGGATTCGCGACTAGTTTGCATTGAGTGGATCTCTCAATACTCCTCGAGTGACTTTAGAAGTTAATTAAAAACCTATCAGGAAAAACGCGGCACGGACCAAGGCGGCGTTGCAACTTTACAACCTCCTTTCGAAGCACGCTTAGCACAATTCCAAATTTAAACTTTGAACAAAGGTTTTGTTTTAGCTACACCGTAGAAAAAAAAGGTTATTGCCACTCTGAATTTAGTTTTATGAAATGCCAAATGAAGTTTAAATATGCACTGCTTTTTTTGTCAGTACCGAATTAATTTCATCATAAACAGATTAGGATAATATTAAAAAATGAGTTATCCAGAATAACTATATTTGATATTATTTAGGTTCCATATCTATTTGAACTTTCATGGTATATCCATTTGCACTTTTCTAGTATTTACAGTTATATCCAACCCTTCGTTGTATAGTTTTTTACAAAGTCTTAGTATTCTTTTAGCAACGGTTTTTTTTAATAATACAATTACAAATTGTCACAATGGTACTACAATCCATGTAGGATTTTGACCTCCCTCAATATACTTCTCCAGACCTTCCGATCTCTGGCCTTTACTTTATAATTTATAATTTGGTTTTCTGCAAGATCTTTCTCTACCTCTTTTATCCATCTCTTCCTGGGTCTACCAATACTTCTTTTCCCAATTAAATTACCATTATAAATCTTCTTTGTGCTTCGCTCATCCCTCATTCTGATTAGATGGCCTAACTATTGCATTCTTCTAATTTTTATACTATTTATTATATCTTTTTCATTATATAACTGTTCTAACTCCATATTTGTCCTTATACGCCATGTATTGCCTTCTTTAATAGGTCCAAAAATTTGCCTTAGTATCTTCCTTTCCCAAGTGATAAGTAGCTTTTCATCTTTTTGTGTAGTGGTCCAGGTCTCACTACCATAAATTACTATTGGTTTTATAACAGTTTTATAAATTTTGAGTTTGGATGTTCGAGATATTAGAGATGATTTTAGAATGTTTCGAAGAGAAAAATAGCATCTATTTCCTGCTGCAAGTCGAGTTTTAATCTCTGCTTCTACCATATTATCACAGGTGATTGTAGATCCTAAATATTTAAATTCTGTTACTTCATTAAATTGTAATTCATTATTTATTGTTAACGCTGCTGTTGCCTGTGATTTCATTCAGTACATTTTCATGTATTTTGTTTTTTCTTTATTAACCACGAGGCCTAGTTTTTTTCCTTCAGTGTCTAGTTTATTGTATGTTTCAGTTTCAATCAAGACTTTCTTATTTCTAGCAATTATATCAACATCATCTGCAAATGCAAGGATTTGTAGGGAGCGATTCATAATAGTACCACCTCTGTTGTAGATGCTTCTAATTATTTTCTCCAGGCATAAATTAAAAAGAATTGTCGAGTGAACATCACCTTGCTATAGACCTGAATTCACTCCAAATTCTCTTGAAAGTCTTCCCTGTACCTTAACTTTAGCTTTTGTATTTTCCAGTGTTAATTTTATAAGCTTAACTATTTTATCAGGTAATTAAAATTCCTTTAATATTTCAAATAACTTATTTCTGCTTATACTGTTATAGGCCTATTTAAAATCAACAATTGGTGTAAATTAATATTTTGTTCATAGAATTTTTCAAGGATGTTCCTGATACTAAAGGTTTGATCCACCGTTGATCTTCCTTTCCTAAAACCACACTGATAATCACCTATTACCATTTCAGCATACGGCTCTAATCGCTTTGAAATTACCTTTGCCAACAGTTTATATGTAACATTTAATAAGGCTATGCCTCTATAATTCTGGCAATTTAAGATATTTCCCTTTTTATGAATTGGGATAATAATAGCACCATTCCATTCATTTGGTATATATTCATTCTGCCAAATCTCTACTGTTAGATCATGTAACATTTGTACCAACTTCTCTCCACCATATTTCAAAAGCTCAGCACTTATCAAATCTTCACCAGGTGCTTTTCCATTTCTCAATTTTGCAATAGCATCCCCTTCTTTTACAGTTGGTGGTTCACAGTTTTCTTCATTCACATCATAATCATTATGATTAGACTGTATTTCTCTTTCGTCATTTGACTGTCTGTTTAACAATTCTTCAAAATATTCTGCCCATCTATCTGTCACATTTGCGTGCCCTCCAATAAGTTTATCATTTCTGTCTTTACAAAAAAAGGTGCGTGGTTGGTGGCCCTTTTTGATTCCTTTAAGCTTTGAATACATTAGGTTTATATCACCTAATACTGATAGATCTTCAATTTCTTGAATTTTACTCTTCCAAAGCTCGTTTTTTCATACGTAACAACTTTTGAGTATTTCTTCTAATTGTTTTAAAGTGATTTTCACTCTGTCTTGTTCTGTATTTCAGCATTTTTTCTCTTGTTTTATTCTTTTTCTTAATCAGTTGCCAACACTCATCATCAAACCATTCATTAATTTCCCTCTCTTCCTTTCCAACTACTTCCTCAGCAGTTTTTAATATGATATTTTTGCATTTAGCCCATTTACTATTGATTATATCTTGCCTCATTAAATTTAGCATATTCACTAGCAATTCTTTCTGTTAATTTACTTTGATAAACCTTTCTTCTCTGCATGTTTAGTAAATCTTTTGTATTAAATTTTACTTGTTTAGTTCCTTTTGCATCTCGAAATCTTGTAACTCTTTGTCTGTATTTCATAATAACAAGGAAATGATCAGTATCTAAATCCGCACCTCTATAACTTCGTACATCCATAACATCACTGGCATATCTTCTGTCGTGTCGATCATAATGTGGTCAATTTGGTTTTTTGTCTTTCCATCAGGAGAAATCCAAATTTCTTTATGTATGTTCTTATGCTCAAAGCATGTACTACTTATGATTAAGTTGTTAGAAGCAGCGAAGTCCACAGCCCTTATACCATTTTCATTACACAAATCATGTAAACTAAATTTTCCAATTGTTGGTACAAAAGTGTATTATTTTCCAATTTTAGCATTAAAATCACCTATTACCATTTTAACATCATGTCTTGATATCTTATCAAATTCAATCTGTAGTGTTTCATAAAGAGTATCTTTTTGTTCGTCCTCGATATCTTCCGTGGTGCATGGACACATACTATTGAAATGTAAAAAAACTTTGCTCTCAATCTCAAGATACATATTCTTTCATTTACATTGTGAAAATCAATAATATTTTCTCTAAGGCACTTTCTCATAATAAATCCAGTACCATGCGTGTTTCTTCTTGTGCTTGCACTATTAAAAATTGTAAAATCACCAATATCTCTTATCACACTCTCCTTCCATCTTACTTCTTGTATGGCCAATATGTCCAGTCTATAACTATCCATCTGACTCTGTAGTTGCTTCACTGCACCAGTTCTGTATAAACTTAAAACATTCCAAGTTCCAATTCTAAAATTCATAAGCCGTTTTCCAGTTCCAGTCCGTTTTACCATGAGATCAGTCCATCTAACATCTGTATTTAAGGGCTTCGTAACGAGGTTTTTTTTTCAGGGAAAGGTTGTCAGCCTTAAAAAAACCTTACATTGGGACTATTCTTTAATGCCAGTCACCACACGGCATACAATTACAAATTCATATATTTATTTTACAGAACCCTCTGTGTGCGAGTAATACTCGCACTTGACCGTTTATTATTAATGGCATTATTATATCAAAACTAGATATTTCATGTTTGGAGACCTTAATTTGAGTGCATTGAAGCTCCTTAGAGGGGTGGATTTTCTAGAGTGATGACCAATGACGAGCGTATATATACAGGGTTGTTATAATTAAAGTTCGCCTATTCAGAAGGCTCTAGAGGCGATTCTATGGCTCCAAACGAAACAAAATTTCAATAGTACGTAGTTGAAGAGATGCGCTCTGCGAAAATCGAAAAAAAAAATTAGTTACATTTTTCGTCAGTTGGTGACGCTGCGCCAGTATTTAAGGCGATGTTTGCAGAGTCATTATATCAATTTCAATCAATCCAGACGAAGCACACAAATTTAAAAGTTTCAACAAACTTCGAGGAACTGCGAATTGTTATAATTAAAGTTCACCTAATCAGACAGCTCTAGAGCCTGACCTATATGACTCCAAACAAGAGAAAAATGAATATAATTTCATGTGATGTAATCTGCATCAACAAAAATAAAACATGTCGCTCGGCAACGAGGAAATAACGAAGAATAACATTACGCATGCTCAATGAATCCTCCACCATTTTCAATAACGCATTCCATTCTCAGAATTGTGCTTTCTACAGAATTGCGTAAACTGTCCTGTGAGATTGAGCTAATATGAAGTCTAATACTGCCTTTCATATCAGAGATTGTCTAACATCTGTCTTTAGATACAGAATCTTTCAAAAATCCCCACAACCAAAAATCGCATGGTGTTAGATCAGGCGATCGTGGTGGCCACTGTTTGAAAATAACGACTTATGATACGATCTTCTGTAAAATGGCTTGTTAAGAAAGTCCGAACTGCTCTAGTAATGTGCGGTGGTGCACCGTCTTGCATAAACACGATATTTTGAAGGCAGCCTCGCTGTTGTAGCTCGGGAATCAGAAAATTTGACAAGATATTGAGATACCTTCTCCCATTTACGGAACATGTAATGGGTCCTGTGGATGTTAGTTCCTCAAAACAATATGGCCCTATCATAAACGTAGCTGTGAAACCGCACCACACCGTTACTTTAGCTGCATGCAGTGGAACTTCTTGGACAACATTAGGATTCTCTTTAGCCCAAATTCGACAGTTGCGCGTGTTCACTTGTCCGTTTTAAAAAAATGCGCTTCATCAGTCCATAGAATATTCCAGGGCCAAGAATTGTCCACATTCATTCGTGCAAGAAACTGTAGTGAAAATGATAGCCAACTTTCGGTATCACCCTGTATTAGTTGTTGCACCCTCTGAATCTTGTATGGATAGTAACGCAAAATTTGACGTATCACTTTTCTCACAGTGGAAATCGGCACATCGACTTCATTCGCAATAGCTGACACACTCTCATTATCAAATGATGAATGGCTTGCTAAATCCACGGCAGCAGTAGCAATATCTTCAATGCTAGAAATGTTTACCTTTTTTCGTCCTCTGCCAGGAAGAATGTCGAGTTTTCCTATTTCCTCGAACTTTTTAATCATTTTGTGAACTCCACGATCCGACATTGGTCCACGTCTAACATCTTTTAGTTTCGGAATTCTCGAAGAGCTGCAGCTGCGTTGCTTTTATTTTGATAAAATAAATTTACAAGAAGTGACCTTTTCTTTCAAAGTTACCATTCTCCACAAAGCGTAGATTCAAATGCTTTTCAGAAACAATCAACTGTTCCAGTGTCAAAGAAATCACAGACACACTTTATCAGCAAGTTTTAAATCGTCAGGTGGTTAGAAGGGTATTTCAAGTTTTCGAAGTTGCGACGTCATTTTGACGTCGTTCGTCGAAAATTTGAATAAAATGTGATCTTTTTCAAGCGTTGGGTGAAATTTTGTGATTTTGTGTGCTTCATCTGAATTGACCGAAATTGATATAACGAATCTGAAAAAGTTTACTTTTACCAACTGTGAAATAAATTTCCTGTATTTTGTTTTTATACAAAATAAAGGAATCTGCAAATATTGGCGCAGCGCCACCTATTGACAAAAATTTTAACTAAAATTTTTTTCGATTTTCGCAGAGCGCATCTCTTTAACTACGTACTAGTGAAATTTTGTTTCGTTTGTAGCCATAGAACCGGCTCTAGAGCCTTCTGAATAGGCGAACTTTAATTATAACAACCCTGTATATGTGTCTTCGACAGACTTTAGTCTATTTGTAATGATGTTTCCGGAGGGGGGGGGGAGGGGGATTGCTAATGTGATAATCAAAGACGAGCGGAAGTGTATCTGTGTGTGTATTTGTTTATCAAATCTTTAACATGACTCATTTGTTTATTATAATAACAATATTGCAAATTGTTATAATGATATTGTTATTAATATTATCATAATCATTTTATTAAAACATGAAAATGATAAGCATAACATTTTTTCAATCGTGTTTGAGTTGGAATGAATGATCATTTAAGGTGGTGTCATACTATAACATGAGGAGTTAAGTCTTTTCGAGAGGAAGTATAAAGGGGCTTTTTTTTAGGAGTTCTTAATTTTTTTCGAATCGACTTAGAGTAGGAATGGAAATAAGATGGTAAACTAATACACATAATAACATAGAGGGGTAGGTCTTTTCGAAAGAAGTTTGAGGGGGCTAAATTTTTAGGGTGGCTTAATTTTTTTTTTCAATCGTTTGGGGAGGTTGATAAGACCATCGCCCCTTTTACTGAAGAAAATGTTTGATGTTGCCATCTTTAGGATATAGTTCAAACGTTTGAATGTGCATTACGCCTGTGGCCGTTCAACCGGATTGAAATCGTCTTCTTAGAGGAGAGTTTTTTAAAATTTTTGAATAATAATTTAGATCCTGATTTATACTAGAATTTCTTCAACGTATACAATTTTTTGTTTAACTGTTTATATCGATTCTGCGCACGAGATTATGATCTCTTTACCAAGCTTTGGTTACGAACCCATGAACTACGATTCAAGTTTCTTTTTTTTTTTAACTCAGATGCTACCTATTGTCCAGACCGCGCCCCAACATTTACTAGCATACTTATGAACGCTCGTGTTGATAATTGGCCGTCATAAACACAAACCAAACCATACTTATGAACACTATCTTTTTCAATGAACACTATGCCTCCCCCTTTTGATGTTTTGGAAGTTTATACAATTTCTGTTTCACATTGAAATAGAAGGACTGCTTAAAATTAATTTTAGATATTTCTTTTGTAAGCGATTCATATGTTTTTGATCGATTAGAAGGCTACCAAACGATTTAAATTAAACATTGCTGCTACTAGCATTAATCCTGTTATCTAATTTAAGAATTGTACGTTACTATGCATTTCATTTGATTGTCTGAAATTTGAAATAGATTTTCTTCATCCCCTTATCAACAGTTACTCACTATCTTTCACAAACATTCGATAAGTAATCAGCTTTTTAACTGAAAATAGCTAATATGTAAATAATGATAACCATTGATCTTAGGAGCGATTAGTTCACTTTTACATAAATTTAAATTTTCAGAAAGAGGATTTATTTAATATTTCAATTAACTACGTACATTATTTTTCAACATACCGCAGTAATTTAAGCATATTATTTAATTGCTATCCCGCATATTTTTTTATAAAAGTAGTATAAACATCGAAGAAATATCTCTTATTTTAATTAACTTTTGATTGCAAACCATTTTGCTTGTTTTTTTTTTTTTTTTTTTTTTTTTGTAAAATAATTTTTTTGCGAAGTATGCTAATATTAGTTAAACACCAGAAAAAGAAAGTATGCAATATTTGAGAGATTTTTTATTTATTAATTATTTTAAGTTCAATCAGCTCATAGTTTGTTATTGGGGTAGGTAATTATTTGATGATTCTACATTAGTTCTAATGAATTTTAAAACTACTGCTACACTTCATCTCATTCTTTTGAAGAGTTTAATAACTTTACTATGAGTTTAACCTTAGGTTTACCATCTATTTCACTGAAATAATAAAATTAATTTGTAAAACCTTAGAAGGATGAATTCAAACTCTTAACGTGATTAATCATATTCTTTTTATTTTAGACATTACATAAGTACCTTTTCATTTTTGATTGACTCACTTCCCGTGAACTTTATACACATACTTTTTTATGTCACATGTTTTTCTGTAATTTTTGCAGCAATCATATTACATGATATGCATCATCATTAAATTTTTTTAACATGCGTCCCGTATGATTATATAAAATTGAATGGAACCAGACTTTTTCATTAGTGTTTGCTTTTCTTTGTATATGCGAAAACATTATTTTCACTTAGGATAATATGGGTAGTTATCAAGATGGATATTCTGCTATGTTAAGCGATGATGTATCAAGTTTGAATAGTCAAACTTTTTCATGAAAATTTAATGATCAAGACATAGGATTAACAGTACGACCTAAAGTAGAACCCGTTTCAGATAAGGAAGCGGAATCCTCCTCATCAGAATTGAAGAAACAGAAGCCACCTTATATGTGTACTATTTGCAGCAAGTCTTATTTTACGAAAAGGTAATTTAAAACAACATTTGATGATTCATTCAGAAGAAAGACCATTTGTATGTGACATATGTCAAAAAGCATTCTCTAGAAATGCTATTTTGAATCGTCATAAATTATCTCATTTTAAGATACCTCCGCGACATAAATGTGATTCATGCGGTGAAGCGTTCTTGAGAAAGTATGACTTATTAAAACACATGAAGATCCACAAGCCCTCCTAGCAGGATAAGTGTATGCAGTGTAGTGAAATATTCAATCGCAACTATGATTTTTTGTATCATTTGAAAGCTTCACACTGAGTTCTATCCAAAATTGGCAATTCATCATCTTTAATAGATATGTTTTTTGAAAAGGTTAAGCATTTTAAAAGGCAATTTGCGTTAAGCATATTTACTAAAACTATAGTCAACTCTAATGAGCAGAATGGTAGAGACTTTCACCCATTTTTTAATAGTGCACTCAGTTCAGCATGCAGGAGTAAAAACGTGCATAAAAGCATAAAACCCTTAAGAATGAAGACCATATGATGAGGTTTGGAGGGTTGGATAAATTTACCTCCCCACATAATTCACTCCTCTTCTGTGGTCACGAATGGACAAATAGCGTAATGAAGTGATTTCCCGTATGACGACACTTATGAAACGTTTTGTGTAGAAAGACACACACACCTACGACAAACCTATTAGTGGAATAAAATGCAAAATGAATTTTTGCAAGATGTGTCACTTTTCTTGCGGGTGAGCGATATATATATATATATATTATGGGAGTGCCAAGACAACAACAGGAGATTCATAATCCGACCTCCAGTAACAAATTGCAATCCACATTTATAAGCAATGATAAATGTAGTGATCCTTATTTTCATTTGTTTCACATACAGTTTAAAGAAAAAATCTATTTCAATATGTGTGCAGCACTTAACGAAATAAATACCGTATATAAAAATTATACCTCATTTGTAGGCCTTTCTGACATTTTCATTACCCTTATAGTAATTGTATAACCTAAATCGCATTTTATAGTTTACTTTTGAAATGTTAATGATTCCCTATATTTAAATGGCCTCTCTATTCAGTTTACATAAGCAATTTTATTTTAATTACACGTGCATACACACACGTACAGATACATAGTCTGTTGCTGTCAATTCATTCTGCGTTAATTGATTACTGGATATTAAAGAAACAATCATCATGTATGTACCTATCTCTCCATTTAGTGTATGTTATTTGTGAATTCAATTTCCCTCTATCTCCAATAGCCTCTTCTAGCAGGCATTGATATTTTTAAAATTCCTCATGAATAATTTTTATGTAAAATCTTTGGATATGTGATTATTAAACTAAACTAAACTCTGTGGCTATACAATCCAAGAAGGATCTGGGCCGACAGTGCCCATCTCTGTTTTCTTGACCCTGGGCCCCGAGGTGCTATGCAGCATGCGCCCCGGCCAGGTGGTCAACCTAACGCGAGACCGTCGGTGTTTAGTTCCCAAGCAAGCTTGGTACTCATTTTATCGACCCCAAAGGGATGAAAGGCTGAGTGAACCCTGTCCAGTCGGGAGTCGAACTCTCGACCTGCAGTGCAGCAGACAGGCGTGCTGACCACTACACCGCTGGGCTTCTTGTGTGATTATTATTATTATTATTTTAATAGAAGTGCCAAGTCAACAACAAGCCTATCATAATCCGACTTGCAGTAGCAACTTGCCATCCACATATATAAGTAATGATAAATGTATTCATCCCTTATTTTCATTTGTTTGAGATAACTTAGAGATAGTTTATAGAAAAATCTATTTTAATATGTCTGCAACCCTTACTGAAATAAATACCTTACTAGATGGTACGCGTCAAGATTTGACGATAAACATCTCCAAAGTTTTATTAGAAAAATGTTTATTTTATTTAAATTATAGTTACTTTTAAATTATTTTTTTTAATTTGATCTTTATGGGATTTTATATTATCTATGTGATTCCTACTGAATCAAGGCTTTTGACTGTGTTTTCAGCCTAACCTACTCAATTGATGAAGTGAAAAAATTTTCAGTTTGTAATTTTAATTATGTTTGCTTTTTAGCAGAAGTATAACTAAATATATTAATTGAACGGGTATTTGTTTTTGGAATTTTTCTAATTTTTGTAAAAAGTAACAATATTTAGTATTTTCTAATTTTTTTACACTGCCTTTAAAAGTTTTTATTACTTTTATTTCCACCAGTCTCATTCTGAAGCCCTAAACTTAAAATTTTATGCTACCAACTAACGATTTATAATATATATATATTTTTAATTATTTGAATTCACTCTAGCCCAGTTAATATATATCGCTCAACCGCAAGAAAAGTGACACATCTCGACAAAAGTAAATTTCACAGAAGAGGCAAAAGGGGGAAAATTTGCGTGAGTTTACTGTAACTTGAAATTATAGCACTCAGTTCAGCATGCAGGAGTAAAAACGTGCATAAAAGCATAAAACCCTTAAGAATGAAGACCATATGATGAGGTTTGGAGGGTTGGATAAATTTACCTCCCCACATAATCCACTCCTCTTCTGTGGTCACGAATGGACAAATAGCGTAATGAAGTGATTTCCCGTATGACGACACTTATGAAACGTTTTGTGTAGAAAGACACACCTACGACAAACCTATTAGTGGAATAAAATGCAAAATGAATTTTTGCGAGATGTGTCACTTTTCTTGCGGGTGAGCGATATATATATATATATATATTATGGGAGTGCCAAGACAACAACAGGAGATTCATAATCCGACCTCCAGTAACAAATTGCAATCCACATTTATAAGCAATGATAAATGTAGTTATCCTTATTTTCATTTGTTTCACATACAGTTTAAAGAAAAAATCTATTTCAATATGTGTGCAGCACTTAACGAAATAAATACCGTATATAAAAATTATACCTCATTTGTAGGCCTTTCTGACATTTTCATTACCCTTATAGTAATTGTATAACCTAAATCGCATTTTATAGTTTACTTTTGAAATGTTAATGATTCCCTATATTTAAATGGCCTCTCTATTCAGTTTACATAAGCAATTTTATTTTAATTACACGTGCATACACACACGTACAGATACATAGTCTGTTGCTGTCAATTCATTCTGCATTAATTGATTACTGGATATTAAAGAAACAATCATCATGTATGTACCTATCTCTCCATTTAGTGTATGTTATTTGTGAATTCAATTTCCCTCTATCTCCAATAGCCTTTTAGCAGACATTGATATTTTTAAAATTCCTCATGAATAATTTTTATATAAAATCTTTGGATATGTGATTATTATTATTATTACAGTTGAACCTCGTTAACATGAACCTCAAGGGGAATCAAAATTTCGTTCATGTTAACAGTAATTCATGTTATCAGTATCAAATCTTTGTATTCGTTTTTATAGGGAACTATGAAAACAATTCATGTTAAAAGTAATTCACGTTAAGCGTGTTCACGTTAACGAGGTTTGACTGTATTACTTTAATAGAAGTGCCAAGTCAACAACAAGCCTATCATAATCCGACTTGCAGTAGCAACTTGCCATCCACATATATAAGTAATGATAAATGTATTCATCCCTTATTTTCATTTGTTTGAGATAACTTAGAGATAGTTTATAGAAAAATCTATTTTAATATGTCTGCAACCCTTACTGAAATAAATACCTTACTAGATGGTACCCGTCAAGATTTGAAGGTAAACTTCTCCAAAGTTTTATTAGAAAATTGTTTAATGATTACTTTTAAATTATTTTTTCAAGACTTGATATGCGATTCTATATTATCTATGTGATTCCTACAGAATCAAGGTATTTGTACAGATGGCTAATGTACCATCAATGAACGTAAATTTTAAAATATTTTGATCCATTACCTTAGCTACCATTTTTTTTTTTTTTACAGTTTCCAACAAAGTTGAAAAGAGCGTTAAAAATTATCTTTAATGAAGTTACACGCTTTAAAACATAATAAAATTGATATGTATTTATGAATTGCACTAAAACATGCATTCTGTAGAATATGCAGTGCAAAGAATAGTTATTATTCGTTTACAGGGCCACACGAAAGAATTCTGTTACATAAGGATATAAGGGGGGGGGGGGGTTGCGGCGTATTTAATTATGTTAAACTATTTCATATATAATGATTGATATACGTCGCTGAGTTTTAGTCTAAGTTATTTTATGTATAATACGAAGTGCATAGCATTTACAGGGACACACAAAAGTTTTCAGATTCTATATTGTATCCGTAGTACTGTACATTAGCGATGATTGCTGGAAAGGTATTTTTAATTATGATATACGCTTTTATGTTTCACTATATTTGTGCATATGTATGGTGCGTATAAATGCTATAGTTCACATACAGGGCTACACAAAAGAATTCGTAAGAGTTACTGGGTATGAGAACAAATTGCTTGCTTAAAGGTGGTTTTTAAATGACACATGCATTTTTACGCTGAACTGCATTTAGTTTACTAAGAAATGTTTGTAGAGTATAGATAAAATGATATACAGGGTCACGTAAAAATTGGTTATATGGCCGTCTATAGATGACAATTTCTGGAAATGGGATTTCAGTAATTCGAAGAGTGTTTTAGTTTGAATTAAATTTTAGCTAAATGGAGGCTTGTAATAAAGATACTATAGGTGAACTACAGGGCTGTACAAAAGTGTTCAAATATATTTCCATCTATTAGTATAAATTGCTGAAAGAGAAATTTCAACCTGTTATGCGTTTTCTTGCTACACCAAATTTTTCCCATTATGTAGTATAAATATCAACCTACAGATTAGATACAGGGCTGTTCAAAAGAATTGGAATACATATTTGGCTATGAACGGTAACTGCTGAAATCAGTTTTTTAAATGTTTTATGCGTTTTCTAAAATGTTTACTTAGTCATCTTATTTGCCATATTTCCCTAAATAACGAAGTTTTGTTAAAGCATTCAGGAAGTGTTAAAAGTGTTTCATAATCTATGCTTAGCGCATTATTCTTCTTTCTTGTTCACCTTTGAAATGATACATTATTTTTGTTTCTACGACAACGAGGATTTAGAATTTTTTATAGGTTATTCAGTTTGTTTACATCATACATAAACCTTAAACTCAATTTTTTCAAAGTGTTGTTTTTAAATATTCAATATACCTTGTTATAGAAACTATTATATATTATTGTCTGTAAACTTACCTATTCTACACATATGCCTGAGCAATCTGAAGGGATATTTTGTTACTAACATATGTATGTATGAAATTTTTATCAAAAAAGGTACAGAATTTTTTTAATTTTCCGACTCATGATTCATCATATTTTAAGTTTTTTTTTTCTTTTTAATTGCTGATAAGGAACTAATCTATAGTTAAAGAGAAATTTAAAAAAAATTGGGATGAAACACTATTATTTTTATTTATTTATTTATTTACTTATTTTAGAGGAAAATGTTTGTCAGAAACTTCAGCTACCACAACCTTTGAAAAGGCGTGGTAATTCTAAAGGTAATTTTTGATTTTTGAAAATTACTTTTTGTATATCCTTTAAAACTCCTGATTCACTATTTTACTAAAAATTTTAAATATTTTGATTTCGTTTAGGTTTCTCAAAAACGGTAGTTAGCGTCACCAGGAAGAAAAAATTTCGTCCATTGCCATTTCACAGACAACAGTTGCATACTCAGCATGAAAAAATGTTGAGGTGGTTTGTTGATGATGCTGTAGTAGTTAAAGAAGCTCTCCAAGGCGCGCAGATTGATGAGAAATTCGTGGAAACAATACCTGCGGATGTGCCTTGCGGAGCAATAGACGATTCAGTTGATTTACGTGGCATAAAAAAATACTTCACTGAAGATGGATGGACTACCCTGCAACAGACTGCACAAATGAAAAAAAAAATAAACATATGGTGGTGCAAAATTTGCAAAAATGATTGCAAAGATAACTGCGTTAGATGCGATGGTTGTTTGGAATGGATCCACTCGAGTTGCACAAAAACAGCAATAAGAAGTAAAGAAGATTTTTTCTGCAAATTTTGCAAGAAACTTTAAAAAAAAAAAGCGTTTGATAAACATTTGTATATATATTTGTAAATATATCACTGAATGTTGTGTCCTTTAATTCTTTAATTGAATATTTTGAATTGATATTTTGATTATTGTGTCCTTTAACTGAATATTAACATTCAGATGTAAATATAAAAATACAGAAATCGTAGTAGTTTCTTTGTTTAATATAAAAAAATTCTCATAAATTAAAGGGAATATGTAACAAAACTTCTGGAAAAAAAAAAAGTTTTTTGGGAAAGCATTTGATATTTTTTATAATTTAAATTTGTAATAATATAACTTAAACAAGTTGCACTCTTTTGAAAAAATGCATGAATATGCAATTTATTACGAGTGCATATAAATTAAAGGGATATTACGCCTTGAAATTTAAAACTTTTTATTATATACGATTACATATATTAAATTCAGTAATACGGAAATAATAAGACTCCATCTTAAATAGGACGTCATCCCCATGGGAACCTAGAATCATTACCTATCATGGGACATTACTGAATTAATTACGTATGATAGGATTTAATAGAATAATCACCATGGCAACATAGAATCATAACCTATCCTGGAATATCATTGAATTAATTACGTATGATAGGATTTAATATAATAATCACCATGGCAACATAGAATCATAACCTATCCTGGAATATCATTGAATTAATTACGTATGATAGGATTTAATATAATAATCACCATGGCGATCTAGAATCATAACCTATCATGGGATATCATTGAATTAAATACGTATAATAGGATTTATTAGAGTGAAGAAAACTTTTATCTGAAACATTTATGAAGAAATTTTTTTAAGTTGTGATTTGTTTTCATAAAATTTGAAATGATTCGACAAAATTTTGCAACGATTCTATATGTTAAATTTCAAACAATTTGGTTGGGTAGTTTTTACGCTGTTATATGTGGGCAGACGGACGGATCAGACGACGACTGTAGATGCTACGTATTTATATAATTACGAACGCACATAAAAATGAATTTTAATTGAAAATTCAAATATACACAGAGCAAACATATTGTTATTTTATTATTATTATTATTTATTTTTTTCTTTCATCTATCTTCAATAGAAGAAAGTATTGTAATCGAAAAAATTTCTGACTTCCGGTTTTCGATGGATTTACACGTTTAGGAGTCAGAGATCCCCAAAAAACATCTTTATGCAAAATGTTCGCCTTCCTGTGTGTCGCCAATGTACCATCGAAAACTGTATGGAGTTATGAATACAACTGAACCAAACTTTTTGTGTGTGTTTTTTATGGCCAGCTGGTCCTCCCTCAATTTGGAAATATTCCGCCTAGAAGGGAGTGCTGTAATAGCGATTTTTGTGTCATTTCCGTTATTGTACCATTGAAAAGTGTAGGAAGTTATGTAAAGAATTGACTTAAACTTCACATTTATGTTTTTCGCTACCGCAAGCAGGTCCTCCTTGAATTTCGAAATATTTCACCTCTAGCGGTTCTATACGGGAGAGTAGCCGAATTTGGACCACTTCGCATATTTATAGGTGTAATTCACTTAATTTTTGGAATATCTGCAAAATATCATTAAACGTGGTTAATCTATTCATCTACTAATTAAATAGATCTTTAGAACAATTTCTTTTTCAAACTCTTAAGTTTTATTTTAATTTGAAAAAATTGTCAAAAGCGGTCCAAATTCAGCGACTGGTAGCCTAAGTTGGATCCCCGCCCCCAGTCTCTTAAATTTGTCAAAACAGTATTAGACTTTATTAATGAGTAATGAATATAAATAATTTTATTAAAAGCAAAGTTTGCGATAAATGAAACAATCAAACAAAAGAATAGCAATGAAATATAATGAAATCAAATGTCTGAAAATAAAAGTAATTGTTTTAAATCAAAATGTATTCAAAATATAAATCAAAGTTATAAGTAATTAAGAATAGAAATTATGAAACTAATTGCCAGTTTTGAATATCATGTCAGAAGTGACGCAAGGCTTACACACTAATTTCTTTTGTTCATTTTTTATTCCAGCGCACACAACATGGAATCTGAACACTGAATACTTTCTTCTATTTTATTTTTCTTACAAATTAGGCTAAATCAATCATCACTGACTTGATTTTTATTTTTAAATTCTGAATCATTGCAATTTTTTTTGCAACAGAAATTTTCTTTACCTTATACCTGTAGTTCTTCCCTTCGATCATTTTATTTACAAATTAATTACGCCTATTTTTTAAAACGTGATGTTTCAATTGCTTTTGTGCTTTGAGAACTTCTTTTTCGGGTTTTTTTTTTCACTTCAACATTTACTTTATATGGCAAAGATGTTAACACAGCTGTTTTTTGGCTCCCTCTGTACTTTAACTTAACTAATTTTGGGAAGGGAGATACCATTTCTAAATATTCTTTGTTTTTTTTTGTTTTTTTTGGGGGGGGAGGAGGGGGCAGGGGATTGTTTTTGCAGCTTTATTGCGCACCAGTCTCTTCACAACTTACTCTTTTCTTTTTGTTTCCTATATTTTTAACAACTTTTACTGTGACTCACGTTTTCCTTCCAGATTGTTTGTCTGTGTCGTTTTCAGATTTTTTTTTTTTTTTTTCGCTTATAGTAGGTTTTATGATTACTAACTCCGAAATCGCACTAGCCGGAGAATCAACGGATCTATCTGCAGTGCCTTAGTGTCTATCTCCTCGCCAGGAATAAGTTACAGAAGCAGCTTCAAAATAATGGCTTTTAAAAACATGCCTGTTCTGAATTCAGCACTGTATAAACCAAATGCTATGCAGGAATAAAGAATTTAAAAAATAATAATAAATACAAATACATGCAAAATAAAAGAAATTGCAAACCAAATTTATTGCACAAACATGTAAAATATATTTTTTATGTTTATAAAGGCAAAAAAATATTGATATTAGTAAATATCACGTTCGAGATTAACTCGTTTTTACTGAGATTAATTGACTGAAGCAGAAATTTAAGATGAAAATCAAAGTTGGCAATAGTATTGAATTAATAATATTGAAGTATTAAAATTTGTAACTACTTTTTGAATTATTAAAATGTATGAGATAGAAGAAAATTTTTGGGTTGGCACATTCAACTAGTTCCTCTTTCAATTAACCTTTAACTGATGTCACGCGGTCTCCCAGACCCCGCTACTCCCAGCTGTAAACACTTTTACAGATTTTTACTTTTCTGTACTGAAGTTAAATAATATGAATAAAATACTTTTTTCATGCAATTTAATTCACATGCTCCTAAGAGAAGTACAACGATATTGTTAGGACAAAATTTAAGTAAATTGAGTTATTTTTTTTATTCATTTTATTCGAGGGGTCTGAGAGACCCGATCACATCAGTTGTGTGACAAATTTTAGTCACATCAGTTAAAGGTTAATATTGTTACAGATATTTTTGGTGATATATATGAAGGTTATGAGGGAGGGGGGGGGGGTACTTACCATGCGAAATATTAATCTCCATTTAATGATTTTTAATTTCTCATCTGTATACATTATTATATTATATATGTACTGGTATTTTGTTTTTGTGAATTACATATATATATATTGCTGCACGTACATTGTATCTACACTCTAAATAAAAAAGAGTGATTATTCACTCATGAGGAGTGAATCTGTGCATATTTTGTATCTATCGCAGAGTCAAAATATGCAAAACCTCTTTAGAGTGACTATTCACTCTGAGTAAAAGTGGAACTGTTAACTCTCTGAAAGAGTGAATACTCACTCCTGGAAAGGGAATATTCACTCTAAATAGGATGAATAATCACTTTTTTGGATGAATGACTATTCACTTGCAAAAGGAATGCTTTTTTCACCCCTGATAGCAGTGAATAGTCACTCTTTCATAGGAGTGAATGTTCACTTTTTATGGAGTGAATTATTTTTTATGTTGCTTTTATAGGCATTTTAAATTAATCGTATCTTTCAGAGCATGATACAGAGCATGAAAATAGATACAAGCGTGGTAAAGATTGGAATAAAATATTTTATTGGCAATATTTATTTAATTCATAGTTTGTAACACTAATTGAACTTTTATGGAAAAATTCAGTTAAAGTTACATATGAATTAAATTAGGTTACTGGCAGAAATAAATTAAAATATTTTATTCCAAACTTATCCCTTCTGTTTGCTTTCATTGCATGCCCTATAAAGATATGATAGTTTTAAAAAGCTCTTAAGGGCAAGTAATTAACCAAAATCTTAATCAGCTAATGTTATTTCTTTCTTTTCAGATTCAAATTATGTTGTATTTAGTATTTTAATAATTCCCGTAATGTACGTTATGTTCTTTTTTTTCATGTGTAATTCAAATGTTAAATTGAATTATAATTTTTAATTGAATTACAATGTTTAATTGAATATGATCTCGGTATTTATTGCTAATGAATTTAACTCTGATATAGCGTTATTTTTTACTGTATTTTAGTTATTTTTAAAGTTTTATTATTAACTATATAACAGGTGGACGTTATATGATTAACAACGTGTAATTTCATTTTAATTTTTGTTTTGAATAAATATCTTATTACCGTATTTTTCAGTAAAGTATCGCTATTTTGTAGAACCCTATTGTTCTATTTTTTTCCACTTAAAAAACAATGCTTATCAACTCGCATCTTTTGTTAATAAGTTCTAAGCTTTGTCTAAATATTAAGAATGTGCAAGAATTTTTTTTATGTGTTGTGATTTGTGATTGTAGTCTAAATCTTTATATTCTCTGGAATATGTATATATTTTTCTTTTAAAAATATTTTTAAAATTAATCATGATTTCGAATTTTCGTCCACTATTGCTGAAAAATTGACATTAATAACATGCTTATTTATGGAACGACATGATAAGCCATATTTAATTTAATTTTTTTTATTCTCATATATTTTGTGAATATGAGCTAAATAGATTTCATATGTTTTATAGAAAAATATCGATTTAGGAACTAGAAAAACAGAACGAAATATAAAAGGAAAAGAATTGACTGCATATGTAATGTTCTTATTGTTTGAAAAACATTTTTAATGCAAAAAGTGATTATTAATATCTTAAAAAAAATATTCGATGCTATATTATATAAGTGATAATATTAACTTTTAAAAAAATATACTAAAGCAGTTTTATCCATAAACTTCCATTGCATGCATAAAAAAATATTTTATTTCAATGCTTAAATATTATGATTTATTTTTTAATGCCAATAATTATGTGTTTCATAAGCGTAGAAAACGCGTTAATAGAAGTAAATTTAATAACTGATGCAGAATGTCTATAGTTAAATCTGTTTTGATATTACTCAATCTCGAAAATTTTAAATCATAAACAGCAGAAATACTTACATACAATATTGCTTACATACAATTTAAAAAAAAGAATATATTCATTTGGAAAACACTAAAAATAATAATTATTATTTTATAATTATACTATTAAACAATGAAGAACTGGAATATATGAATTATATGCATTATTAGATTTAACAACGTGTCAAACATCTTGCCATATGATATAAGAAATTCCTATTTATTTTAGAAATTTGGTATATATTAAATAAATCTGAAAACATTGGTATGAAGATTTAGGTTTTTAAATAATAATTTAAAATATTATTCGTAATAATAATAATAAAAAAAAAACCCTTCAAAAGTTTCACTTCTTAAATTATAAACTGTAATATGTAAAAACACATTTTCCCAGTATAATACTATTTTTCAATTTGAAAACTTTTTCGTAATGTCATAATAATCGAATATCATATTTAATTACAAAATAATAATAATAATACAGACAGTAAGTGTTTATAAACGGAAAAAACAGTAAAAAACCGAAGAAATCCAACATCACAAATCACTATTTCAACAAAACACAATCGCGGATCACTGCGCATAAATGTTTAGAATGGTGCTAGAAATGAAGCCATGAATCAAGATATCTCTGTGTCAGTATTTCAAAGTGAGATATTCCACGTATTGTTTTTTGTATTCGAGTGACGGCAAATTAAAATATTTCACATTACTGTAGCTAATAAAAAGAACAAAATATTTACACTCATTTTTTTTATTCACAAAGGCCAAACCAATAAAGTCCTGATTATTTTTTGCTAAGCATTGTTTGTTATTTAATTGTTAAAACAATTAGATTCCAAACCGTTACATGAAAAGGGAATATAAAAGGCAATCCCTTCTGAAATCGGGAAACGAGATCAATATTTTTCCATATGACATAAAAACTATTTAACTCATGTTCATAAGATAGAAAATCTACAGGAATAAATTATTAAAATTAAATAAGACTTACTTTTACTTTCCACAAATAATCCTTTTAATAGTACCCGTTTCTTTTAATCCTGAAATGGCGGACGAAAGAGCAATGCTTTCTCTTATCTTAAAAAAGCATTGTAGATTTGCTGTTCTGATTAACTGATGAGTAATACCTATACATACAATACTCACTCCTGGAAAGTGAATATTTACTCTAAACAGGAGTGAATAATTCTTTCAGAGGAGTGAGCATTGACTCTTGAAAAGGAGTGCGTTTTAGTACCAGATCAGCGTAATTTTCTAAGTTACATTATGAAATGGAGTTTGGGGCTGTGCATATATAACGTTATCAACTTTTTGGTATTTTTGGACCCCTGCCCCCCCCCCATTACGACATCATATCCCTCGAACACCCCCCCCCCCCCACCCCAGTAATGGTATCGTTATCATAATAATAAATAATAAAAATGCATAAAAAGTCTTTAGATTTTTGGAATTTTTTTCTTTTGTTTGGAGTGATATACAAATATGTTACATTTATTTTTCTTATACTTCATTGATTCAAACGATGAGAAGTCAATAAAATATCAGTTTATATATGAAATAACTTTATTTCAAATAACACTTAAAAGAAATAGTTACTGTTTAAAAGTATTTAATAATAGATTTTCGTTACATAATGCATTCAACAGTAATAATGCCTTTTTGAACTTTGCCCCCTCACGGAGTGGGGCAGACAGAACTTCTTATCAACAAAACAGGCGGACAACACTCTCTTTTATTTACTTGTTAAATACAAGTATAATTTCAAACATACTTCGCATTATACTGTTGAACAGCGGATTATATATGCATACGCGTTGCGGTACTCCATATTTTGGAACTGAACAATTTTATAATCATTTAAGGATTTAAATAATAACTTTTGTATTTTCAGGAAAATTAGATAACATACTAAGAACGATAACATACTATTTTGATGTAAAGACCAAGTTACAAATAAAAAGAGAAAATTTTAGTTGGATCAAAAATGATAACGATATCAAAACACAACCCCCCCCCCCCCACCCCTAGAGATATCTTACGATATCATATGCCAGACCCCCCCTCCCCCCTATAATGATAACGTTATATATGCATAGCCCCTTTTTGAAAATTAAGAAGTAACACATTTTGGTGCTTTCCATTATTTTACTCCATATATTGATTTAAAGTTGGACGGCAATTTTTAAAAGTGTACAATGCCAGGCTTTTACTCTCGTCAATGGAGTCAAATATTTCACTCTCGACAATGGAATGAAATATTTCATTCATTTCTCGGGAGTGGAAAATTCCACTCTTTAAAGGGTGTATTTGTATAAAACTCACTCCAAAAGAGTGAAAATGCCCTTCACTCTTTCAAAGAGTGAACTTTTCGCTCCTCCCAATTTTAGAGTGTAAATTGACTATTGTATCTTTTAATTGAATAGATGGCAATAGACGCCAGAATCAAATGAAGCTTCGTTATATGTATTTGAAATTTTTGAATATTTCTTGATGATGTTAATTTTATTGAAAGATGATCAAAACTAAAAATATAAAATAACTTTCAAATATTGCCTCTGTGGTTGTTAATTTGCATTTTTGTAAATCTAGTACTACTTTTTTTTCTTTTTGCAAAATAAAGCTATATTAGAAAGACTACTTAGAGTATTTTTAGTATTTTTTCTGTTCATTTAGCACTGTAGTTTAATTTCATTATATAAATACTTAAATAGGTACTAATGCATAGAATAATAATAATAAAAATCGGAGATATTTTAATAAAATTCTATATTCTTTTGATTTTTTTGTTTTTAGTTCTTTTTTCGGAGAATGGTGCTACTGCATTCACAATTTAAGAAAAGATTTTCTTTGTCTTATGCAATGAGAAACACTGATGACTGTATTGTATATATTATCTTTTATAAAAGGGGATCCAAAATCCTATGAAAATATCGAATTTCGAAACGAGTTCAGTAAATTTGTGGAATGTGTTTAAAAATATCAAATTGAAAAATGATTGTGCAACTCATAGACTTAATAAAATCTCCACTTCCACTTTATATTTTCTTTACATTAGGATATCTAATCATTTTTTATCTATAAACAGACTTAAAATATATATTGCAGTAATTGATTAGAATAGATTATGTTTTGGGTATTTAGCAGTAAATTATGCTGCTTTACATAAACAAAAAAAAAAATTTGAAATTTTAATATGCAGTAGCATATTATTCAATTAAATTTGAAAAATGAGTCGAAAAGAATTTAATATTTATTTATTTAAAATTTACAATGGTTAAATTTACATTTAAAGATGTAGATATAATAAAGATAATAATAAAGTAAGGTGAAACACCTAAATGATTTTAGCCAGGAAAACAACATTGAATCGTTTTTTTATTGTCAAATTTCATTTTCATCAAACATTTGCTAAAATTTATGCAGATATAAAAGTCGAAGTTATTCTATTGAAACTCACTCCCTGACGAAACTGTCGGTTGCTCCGATGTAATAATACCAATAATAGTAAAGCTATTCTAAACGATAACAAATTATCTATAATATATGATAAATAATTTGTTTGTGAAAATTAATGCTTTACCACATTTTCACATCCAAATTAATAATTTTAAACCAGTGTTTGTTTAAGTTTTATTTTCAGACTAGCTGATCCCGCGCATAACATCGATACTCTACATTAGTATATTTTAAATTAGTATTAAGTTCACTTTTCCAGTACGGTTCATGGCAAAAATCGCACACCTCAGTCATAATATACAGGTTTAGCATAAATGAATGACCGTATTTTAAAAAATTATATTTTCAAACCACATATTATAATAAGTGATATATGAAAGTAAAGAAAAACATTCCTTTTTTTTTTTTTTTTCCGGTAACAAATATTCGATGTGTGAACCTTTTGTATCACGAGAAACATCTAATCTGCAAAGTTCCTTCCACATATTTTGCAGTTTTACACTGTCAACGATTCTTAATGCAGCAAATATGCACCGTAAAAAAAATAAAAATTTGGACTGTTTTCCTTATACTTTCATATATAACTTAATATAATATGTGTAATAGTTTTGAAAATATAAATTTTTTAAATCCGGTCATTCATTTATGATTACTCTGTATATTTTCACAGCTTTACTCCGGAATCAAATTGTGAATTAACACAGTTTCACTTTCGCTTTCATCGGATAAGTCTATTTTGCCGCTGATTGAAACGTTCCGTGGTTCTTTAAAGACGAACGCGGGCGAAGACATACATTGTTTTTTAGCATTTTCAAAGAAACTTTCTCATGTTAAAAGAAAAAAAAAACTTCTGATCTTCCAAAATTTTCGAAATTATTGGAGGTGATGTAAATCTGCTCTACTGAGATGCTCTAAAAAGATTGTGTCTACTAAATAGAATAAAACATAAATTTGTGAAAATATGAAAAGTTACATCTATGCCAATATTGTATTTTTATTAAGAATATGAAGAAATATCTAAAAATGTTTTTTACTAATTATTAAAGTGCCAGATTTTTTTTCTTCTTTTTGTGAAATAAAGATACAAATTTGACAATAACTATATAATATAGAAATTTCAGCAACTATAGAGAATATAAGTAAAAAACCCACAACAAGATAAAAAATAAGTAAAAAACATAAAATTTATTTAGAGATAATAAAAGAATGCTGTTACAAGTGAAATATCGAAAAAGAAACTTTTCTTGAGACTGGTGTATATTTGGATTTCTGAGCAAAAATAAACATTATTTATAAGGAATTCTTATTAAATAATGTTTAGTAAAAAAGATTTTGTATTTTCGAGATATTAAATTAAATGATTTTTTAAAATATTAGGATACATATTTAAATTTAAAACAATTATTTTAATAAAAAATTATACTTTTATTATGAATGCTTACGAATTTACGAGAGCACTTATAACACTAGAAAAATCATACTAAAATGATCTAACAAAACTGTACAGAGAAACGTACTGGGATTTACAAAGTTAGAATACTAATAAAAAGAAGAAAAAAAATCAAAAGAAGAAAAATATCACCGGTGAAAAAAATTCAGTTATTTTGTGCAATTAAATTAGAACCGACTGTTTCTATTTAATTATTTTATAAATACATTTCAAATACAAATATTTACATCCAATAATTAAAGATTTAATAACAGTGATTTTTCGTCTTTCAATTTAATCCTAATAGAAAGAAATGATTATGATTATCTGGAAACTGAATTTTAGTACATGGAAATTTTTCCAGAGAGAAAATTTCGCCTTGCATGTCATATTTCAAATGAAAATCAAATTTCAAAAAATTTGCTCCTTTTAAGCAAATATTTTTTTGAAATTTGATTTTCCTTTAAAATACTGAATTTTAGTTCACTACAGCTCACAGCACAGGAAAAATTTTAAATTAAAAACCACAATCCTGGTTCAACATTTCACTGCAAAATTAAACAAACCAAAAACAGAATCCTGGTTCAATCTTTCATAACATTTCTCCACAAAATTGATGTAGAGAAAAACTTGAAACTTGGTTCAAGGTTTCACCAGAAAAATTGGTTTCGAAAAAAAAAAAAAAAAAGCTTGCTTAGTTTAAACTCAAATATTAAATGTTTGTCCTTTTTTTCGGGGGTGAGGGGGGGAGGAATGAAATATAATATTATTTTTATAAAATAGTCAAATAAGCCAAAACACGGAGAAATCATAAGAAATTTTATTAGTTGAAAACATTAAAAATCTATCATATAGCAACTTATATATTATTATTGTAGAATAATTTATCCATTTATGCATAAAGACTGATTAGCTTAAAGCAGCAGTCGCGTTCCAGAAGATGTGAATTTGAAACGATGATTAGAGAGTATACATTTCGCTGAAACAAAGCAAGGCAGACGCAGTAGTAATGGACCACTTAAAGATACTTTTCTAACTTTTATCAATGTATTAGTGAATTCAAATAAGATATATATATGTTTAGCCTAGTAATCTTAGAATTCAAAGTTAAAAAATATATTCTTCGGAAGAAAGGTAAAATAAACGAGTAAAATTAAATTTAAAAAATCAAAAAACCCGACTGCGTAAATAGCGAACTAATTATTTCTCATCAGTGTGAAACTATTTTTTATATTACTTACCTATTTTTTTTATTTACTTGTATTGATGACTTTTAAGTTGTGTTTGATTGTTAGTTCCTGTCTATCACTGTTTTGATGAGGCCTATAGATGTATAGATGTCTATGAAGGTTAGAGTTCCAGTAAAGCTAAAGATCTTACCTACACAACTTCCAGGTTGTGTAATATTTAAACGGAGCTTCTGACTGTAAAATAGTCAATGAAACATCGTCTTCATTTTGAAAGACGTATCCAATGATATGCCACTCAATAGGGCGCCTAATTTTTTTTTCGTCTCTACCGCCATTTTCTATTTTACGGCCGCCATTTTAAATTTATAAAAACAAAACCTAGCCTATAACCATCGGGCCGTTAAGACGAATTGATAGAGACCTCATTCATTAAAATCCAGCCAGCCGTTGGGACGTTTCGAGGGTATAAATAAATCCACATACCCAGATACGCGTGAAACACATAACCCTTTCTTGGCAGTCTGATAAAAATGTTATATTCCTCTATGCTCCAGTAGTGGCCATAATAAATTTCTGATGCATCAGTAGTGGGCCCTCAAAGAGTGGGTCACTCCAGTCTTGAGTTTAGTGTGAAAATGGAGAAGTTATATTTTCTTTTTACAGTTTTAATATTACATATACATACAACAATGAAATAGTATTTAGAAGTTTAGATGGCTACGTAAAATAATTTCATCGATGAATCTGCAGATCAACTCCAGTTCTACAAATCTATTTTATTTTGGTCTCATTTTACATAATAGCTAAAGCTCCATAATCTGCGATGTAATTTTTTTTTAGTTTATATACAGGATGCCCATTCTTATCGTTGATCAATAGCTAATTCCCAATAAGCTAATTTTAGAGAAGTAATTTTATAAATCAGAAATGCTTCAAATGTTGTTTTGCATCCTATGAAAATTCCGTTCCATCAAAATATATTTGCATTTTTTAAAGTTACGAAATTAAAATTTTTATACAGATCTGGGTCTTATAAGTTATATTTAGGAAAATGCCTTCCAACCTCTAATAAGTTAAACAGCAAAAAAAGAAAAAAAAAATCTTCGTTGACCAGAATTTACCATGTTATGATATATTGAATTTGGGGAGTTTTTTGAGCTTTCTAACACTAAAAATGCGAGTTTTTTTAAAGTGCCAGAACCATACTAATAATCAAGGGAAAAAATGAAATTTGTTATTTCTACCAATAAAAATAGCATGTATTAGAACAACCTTCATTGTCGAAGAGCGCAGATGTTTTTTCGCTAAATATTCTTTTTTATAATTTCTAATTTTCAGGGAGAGGATTTTATATGTTTCAGCAGATTTTTGTTTAAAAAAAAAAGTTTCAAAACTTTCATCTCCTCCTCTTTCCATAATTTTCATTACTCCTTTGCCTTCTTCAACAAAATTAAAAATATATGTATGACAATTTCTATCCTATTTGGTGCTTTGTCATAACAAAATATAAACTATAATCTAAATTATTACGTTCTCCCCGACGTAATTTCTGCTTCACTTAAGTGTTTTGAACAGTTACTGATAAGTTACTAGTGTAAAATAATAACTTTAAAATTCTATAGCTTAAAAACAAATTATTTTCTAATTGTTACTTTGCCGTAATGCCAAATAAGACAATCATCTGATTACTGAGGGGAAGGGGGTTGAGAAAAAAGAAATCCCTTTTTATTTTATTTTTTAATTTTTGAGACTATTCTTGCAGCAAGATTTCTCTGTGTTAAGTTTGTCGCTTAACATTAATTTTCTTCCACATAATTGTGATAAATTTTGACAACTGTTTTTTTTTTTTTTTTTAAATAAGAGTTTTAACCCTTTCAGGGACAAAGCATTTTCATTACTAAAATGTTGAAATAAATGAACGCCGCAGGAATTTACGAACAAACTTATTTTTTAATAAGAAAAAGGCTATATTTCACAGAAATATTAAATGAAAATATTTTACCAAAATTCTCGTGCCATTGTGACGTTTGTGAATTAAAATTAAGGGTTTCATAAACACAGCATCACCCTTGAAAGGGTTTAATATATTAAAAGATTAAAAGAAAGATTAAATACATTAAAAATCTAATACAAATTAATAGGTACAGACTTTTCAATTAACTGTAGTGTTTAAAACTCCATAAACATTCAATCATGGAAGTTTAGTCAACCAAAAAATCAACCAACTAGTATAAACTATTTCAGATATTAACTTCTTTTAATAATCATATGTCGGATAGCTTAATGAAGTTACATTGTCTCTGCTGCAGAAGTGAGTCACTTATACACTAGTAGTGGCCCCTGGTCTACTACTGGGTACTGGTTCTCATGGAGAAAAAAAAAACTATATAAATTATACACAAGATCTTAGAACCTCGAAAAATACTTAATTAAAATAAATTAAACATGAAAATAAAACTTGGCATCTGCTCCAGTAGTGGATCCCCATGCCCACTATTGGTACAATTTAAGAAACAGCGATCCAGAAGCGGGCCACCCCTCAGAATCAATATAACACTCAATTTTTAAGTTTTCAGCTTATCTAAAAAATTATTTACAATGTTATAGAGTATATGAACAGCAGTTTAATCCAAAGTAAAGCATAAGATTAAAGAAAGAATGTTTCAAAAACTTATCTCTTAATGAAATCCCAAGAATTCGCCAAAAAATGTGTTTTTGACAGCACTCTAGAAAATAAATAAATGTAGTAACAAAAAAAAAAAAAAAAAAAAAAAAAAAACAATTATTCCATACTTTTTTGGAAAGTTAACGTTTAAGGATGTTAGTTAATCAAATTTCTTTCAGTCGTTTTTTAGAAATGGATTTGTGAGCTTGTTTTTAAACTTTAAAAATTAGTGGGCTACAGCTGGTACATTGGCCCATCACTATTGGTGCATTTACCTTATAGGCAACTATGTATGGTATGACACGATTAAAAGGTAAATAATAATAATAATAATAATAATAATAATACAATTATTAATCTATACATACGTAAAAAATGAAATAAGTAAAGTTTTGAACCGGAACCGAATGGGAAAATGAAAATAGGAAAATTTTTATTTCTGACGGAAAGAAAATTAGAACAGAACCTAAATTGTTTTCGGTATTGAAACTGAGCGAAAATTATTTTAAGTTACAAAAATTTTTCAACAGAAAAATATATATTTGTAAATGTTCGATCGATAAATTTCGGTTATTTAACCCTTACCTGTGGAATATATTTGAGAAAAACGAGTCAAAAATGGGAAATTTTTTTACTCTTTAATTGTGTTCGTTATTATCATCAAAATGTTACAAATAGATTATTAAAAAAATAATAATAAAATAAACGAAATAACTACTATATTCAATATTTTCACATATATGGGAAATGTTAATAGATTGCTCAAATTATAGCGAAATAAATCAAATGACATCATTTTCAAAATAAATATAATAAACTAATACAACAATATTAGTATTTATATCAACTGTCATGAATTCCATATCCCTCAGATTCCTTTGAATTTCACAGATTCCTGTCTGTCAAACATTAAGTGGTTTGAATGAAATTTGGGAAGAACTGCAAAATTACAAAAATCCGACAAATGGCGCAAAACTGCCGAACTTTTCACGGGAAAGGGTTAGCCATCGATTGGGAAAATGGTAAGTTACATATTATGCATTGGATGGACTGAGTTCGGGGGTCACGGAATCGAAACAATGTTTTTTCTCTTGCCCGAACTCAGGTCGGGTACCCCAAAATTGGCGCATTTTCGTTGCCTGAACTGAGTTCGGGAGTCACAGGCAAGGGGTTAAAATATAAATGAAAACACACAAACCATTCACATTATTTACTTCATATCATTAACTTTTTTTTATTTTTTACAATGCATGTCCAAAAGTCAAGTAAGAAATTATCTATACAAAATCCATAATTAATTGCTAGCTAATGTGACTAATGATGCAAAGAATGGATTGAATAGAAAGAAAACTAATAGACCGGGAGCCGTCAGCACAGACAATCACCTCATCGAGTTCACGGATGAAATTCTAGGATTAGTTAAATCTTGATTCGCATATTAAAACGCAATCGGTCTGCCAAGTCCTATCATGGTGGAAAACCCGATTTTATACGGCTCACTAGTAGGTTTACCATTGGGTTTTTCATCTCCCAGTCCTCCCTGTTTTCATACCTTTTGGTGCAGGAAAACACAATGGTAAACCTACGAGTCAGCCACTAAAATCGGGTTTTCAGGTATTTCCCACCAAGATATGACTTGGCAGACCGATTGCGTTTCAATATGCGAATCAAGATTTAACTAATCCTAGAATTTCATTCGTGAACTCGATGAGGTGATTGTCTGTGCTGCCGGTTCCCGGTCTATTAATTTTCCCTCTAATTTTAACACTAGAGATTTTTTAGGATAGGATGGAAGATTACCTTAAAAAAAATATTTCTCTCTGAAGCTTTCTCACATATTTACGAACTTATTTTTAAACGCAAAAACATAATGCTTGCAGGCATGATTATTGAAGTGATTTGTAATCGAACAGCGTTCACTTTTTTAATAATTAAATTCCATCTTGAGTTGCAAACGATTGCTGTCTAACGACGACAGTTTTTTCCTTTTCCGCACTGTCGCGTCCGGTAATTCAGTTCCAAGCGCCCACTTTTCAGGATATTTGGCAAGATTTTTTGTCTTTTCAGAAAAAGGGAAAATCTGTTCGATTACATACTTTCTGAGTAAGATCATCTGCCAATTTCGTGTGTTTGCGAACAAAAAGAATTCAGAAATGTATCTGAAAGTCGACAGTTTGGATTTGAGAATAGCTTTAAGATGGAATTCAATAAAATATATGTTTAACCTTCTATATTAAAACAAGACTTTTTTCATTTGTGGAATACCTAGATAGAGCATTTTAACACAATATGTTGGTATTCTTAGAATTTAATTATAAATTAATTTTAAAGCCATTTTTCTGTTCTCAGGGCGCATGTGATAAATTGTGAAATATTCTTTATGATTCCAACTGTTTGCATGTTACAAAAACAATGCACCATACTACTATCGCCAAAATAATCCAACTGTCTGTGAAAAAACTGTAACAAATTCTCTTAAATTTCTTTTTACTACCCTATTTATTCCTCTACATAGAATGGGATTTTATACAGTAAAAACTGTGTACACAGAACCTTTCTATAATAGGAAATCTTAGTCCTGCTAAAAAAAAATATCCTACAAATCCACATGCTAAGTTTGAAGCCTGTCAATAAACAAAGTATCTTTCCGGATCTTAGAGATTCAGTTTTTGCACGTTTTAATATAGGGGAGACCGGGGCTAGTAGGAGCATTTTTTAGTTATTGATTTTGATTAATTTTTTGGTGAAATTTTAACTGTACTTTTAAAGAACAGGTATTGGGCTATAAATACCCGGAGTTTTGAGTTTGTAGCTTTTGTAGTTTATGTTTAGCGGAAGCCTAAAGTAAAAGGAAAATTGTGCGCCAACCTACCCCGTCACGGGGCAAGTTGCCTATACCTATGGGGTAAGTTGGCACACGCTTTATAAAAATTTAAATAAGACACGGAGTTAAGAGAAATCAATTTTATTATTACCAGTAGGTTTAATCAAATGCGTTATCGCCGTACAATGTAAATTCTAAATTATACAGACATAAAAATAATGAATAAAACATTAACATTGAGTAACTTCTATCCTACTCGATAACATCATCAGAGTTACAGTTGTCACAAATAAAAAATTGAGTGTCTCCGTTTGGGCAAGCCCCGTGTGCCCAAAATCTTGCATTGCAACCACTTTTTTCGGTGTTTGCTGTTTTTCAAGCTACCAGCATACACCAGACACCGAGCCAACTTGCCCCGTGTTCAATGCGCCCTCTAGCCCCATAATAAATTTCTTCACAAAAGGGACAAGTAAACATCTAAGCATAAATAATCCAAGTAAATCACATATGGGTAGGTACAGTTAATCATACACTAAGAAAAATTATTAAGATAAGTATTATTAAGATAAGTATTAGAAATTAGAAAAATAATGAAGCAACAAAAAATTACTTATGAGCGCAAAAAACAGAAAAATCGTAATAAATGTCCACTGCACGTAGGTAACTCTGCAAAACTACAATGAGGATTGTAAAATGCAGGAAGAAAGATACTCTGTGACTCGTTGCACAATCTATCCACAAACAGGCGATTTATGGGGACTGCGCCTACTTACCCCTGTAGCCAACTAGCCCCGGTCTCTCCTACGTGGTTCAGCAAAACATGGGATAATGGAAGCTGTTTATAACGAAATCCTGTCTTAACCCTTTCGCGACGAGCGTCTTTTACGGAATTTTTAATCTTTTATCACCGGTTTTTTAATACAGAAATTTTTGGCTAATTGAATCAGGAAAACGTCCTGATTAAATAAGGCAAAATTTATATTAAAGAAATAACTGGTAGATATAATCGGAGATTCTGAGCACCTTATGCGGCACGTATACGTGACGCTTGTCCCCAAGGGGTTAATAACATAAAAATTTCATAATGCCTACTGATGGAATACCATACAACTGTTGCACTGTTCAGTTGAAAACCTCTTCAAAATTGAATTATATTTGTCTCTTTAGCGATTCCGCTTTAACACATTTGCTGCCAACCACGAGTATACTCGTGGTTTTAATTCATTAATTACTTTGTCACCACTATTTTAGAATAAAAAAATTTCTTTATTTATCGAACTGAATTTGTGGTGGCAAACGACTTTCAGCAAGAAATTTGAAAATTCTTACTTTATAGTTTTGGCAGTGGACGTGTTAACGGATTTTACTGTGTAAGATTATTATGTTTATTTAGTACAGTAAAACTAGAGATCGACCGAAAATTCGGTTTCGTTTTTGACCCAAAATCTGAGATTCACCGAAAATTCGTTTTCGACGAAAATGCTGCAGAAAATTCGGCCGGACCGAAACTATCTGTATTCCGAAAATCTCGTTTCTTCCTTCGAAAAATTTCAGCATTATTCATCGATTTGAGTTGCATCGGCTCAGATGATACACTCTTTATTTATTGCTACGAACTTCATTGTTTATGATTATAAGTCACGACTGAGACAAGATGTGAGAGCACATCATAAAGCAAGCAATGCATATAAGACTAAACTCTGAAGACTCTTTTCACGTGCTCATTAAAAGCTGCAGATTTAACAGTAATAAAAAATTTTTAGTCTGAACCTGCAAAAGGCTTTCGAATACTCTTTGAGAAAGTTCTAGTACAAGGGTCGGCAAGTAATTTTAAGTGGGGTCCGAATGCTTTTGAAACATTTTATCGAGGTCCAGAGAAAAAACAAACACATGAGTAATACAAGTACGTATTACTTTTAAATTGTTATTTTTACGTACACATACATATATTATAAAATAGAAAGTCAGGTATTCGCTCTGAAAAATTACTACATATACAGGTATGCGTTCAGAAATTTTTTACATACACATAATAAAACAGAAAAATTACACTTGCGGTCTTGAGCCAATTTTTTAGTTTGGTTCACGTGGTGAACAGCTAATGCGAAGAGTGTCTTCAAGGTGTGCGCCCGTTAATCTCGAACGATATTTGTTCTCAAAAAATTCATTTTGGAGAAAGTTCTTTCACATATACAGGGTGCAATATGTTATCTACCGCCGACATTTAATTTCTCAACCGTTGATCGTAGACATATAGTTCCAATTACAAAAACGTTTCAAATGAGGTAAATATTCATGTTGTGGCATTATTTAAAGTCAAAATTCAATTTTATAAAAATTTCGAAAACTAAATTTTTATACGGTCCCCCCGTCCCTATAGTTATATTTAGTAAAATTTTACACATATCATAACAGATATAACACAAAAAGTTTGACATCTGTACTACAAAAATTGACACAGTTATTCAATTTCAAAGTTTGAGATTTTTGCACATGATTTTGTCTTTCATTGAGGGATCAGTTAAACGATGAATTAAAGTAATTCGAGATCTAAATCAGGGTGCAATGTCCTTTTTATGGCGAAGCCACTTTTAGCCGGTATCGTCGGTACCTTTGAATGTTGTTCAACCCATAAAATTTAGCTCAAATTTTTAGATGAAATAACCGTATTTGGTGATTCCCCGATTTGGTGATACCAGCTAAAGGTGGTTTCGCCGTAAAAAGGACATTGCACTCTGAATTTGATCTCGAATTACTTTAATTCATCTTTTAACTGATCCCTTAATGAAAGAGAAAATCATGTGCAAAAATCTCAAAATTTGAAATTTAATAACTCGGTCAATTTTTGTAGTACAGATGTCAAACATTTTGTATTATATATGTTATGATATGAGTAAACTTTTACTAAATATAATTATAGGGACTGGGGGACCGTATAAAAAGTTAGTTTTCGTAATTTTTATCAAATTGATTTTTTACTTTAAATAATGCCACAACATGAATATTTAGCTCATTTGAAACGTTTTTGTAATTGGAACTACAGTCGAACCTCTATTTAACGAAGTCGCTAAATCCCGGAAAAAAGTTCGTTATATGGAAAATTCGTTAAATAGTGATTGACCTTTTTAAATACTTTAAACTACATAAAACAGATTTTATATTCATAAACACTAAATATTTTTACTAAAAGTAGTTAATCACATTTTTTTAAATAAATTATATCGATTTGTTTTATTTATTTTACCCGTCAATATCCATCATCAATTCATTTTTTTTATGTGTTTGAGTCTTTGAAATCTGCAAGGAAAACAAAACATTGTCTGGGAATACACTGTATTTTCTGTTTAAAGTAAATAGCTTTATATTAAAATTAACGAATTTTAATGACATTATCGTATTTATTATTATTACAGCAAATAATTTTAAACATACATTAACATATGCGTCCTTAAATTTATTTATTTATTAATCTCTGTTAATTTTGCCCGAGTTTGTATTTTAAAAAGTACTTTCTCTCATAATACGTCTCGCATCTTTGCAATGCACCAAAAAACCCTTCATGCGCATTTTCTTCTAACTATAATCCGCGTCGGATTGTTTCAAATGATTTTATCATTTCATTATACGAAGTTTTGTTAATTCCTGCATCACGATCATTTCCATCATCATCATATTCGTCTGCATCGCAATTCATTGCTGTATTGTTTTTATTTTTCACACTGTAGAAAATATCCAATTCGGATAGTGTTTCCAAGGACTTAATTTCAGAATTAAATGAAATACAATCATCAATCAGCACATCATGGTTAATTTCTTCTTTTTTTTCTCACTATATCTACATTTTTTTAAGTTACTCTTAGGGATTATCGTCTTCGTCCTCCCGTACTTACCGAATTCTCACTGCTGACAAAAAAGGCGCCTGGTAAAACCAGTTCAAGGCTATTGAACATCATAAAATGTGTTTAAAGAAAGAATAAGTTTGAAATGTCCAGAAATATTTTGAGAAATGGGAAAAAAAAAAATTAGATCACAAGAAAAAGTTCGTTAAATAGAGAATGAATGCACTTCGCTATTTGGAGGTTATTTTACGAAGAAATTCGCAAAATGTTCTTGGTTCCAAAGAAAAGTTCGCAAAATAGAGAAATTCGCAAAACAGAGGTTCGTTAAATAGAGGTCCGACTGTATATGTCTACGACCAACGGTTGAGAAATAAGGTCGGCGATAGATAACATATTGCACCCTGTATATGTGGAGCTAAACGTGGTAGTAATAGCTAGTAACAGTTATCCATAGTAATGGCTAGTTTTTTGCAATTTCCATACTTTTCTGAGACATGTCTACCCCAAAATTCTTCAGGGGATGCAGTTTTATACATTTGTAAGGAAGTATCTTCTTGCAAGTAAATTATCTCCATTTGAAGTAAAGGTTTTTCGAGACTGAACAACTTCGCAGTGACATCAAGGAACACTGCAGTATGTGTTTCGAAATTCTTCTTTTTATATTCAAATATCGTTGGAAAATTAATAAATTCTTCCTTTTCATTATCTTTTTAGGTGGTCCAAACCTCGACCTTCCGCGGTCCTGCTGTGAACCGTGGCCCGCCAGTTGCCGACGGTGGTTCTAGTATAATAGATCATAATTTACAAAAATCATTATAAAAGTTAAATCTAGGTACGTATAAACGTTTGTTAATTAGATGAAACTCGTATAATTAGGAAATCATTCTATGTCGTTGATGAAATGATTGCATTTTATGTTACCGTATTTTATGGAAGAAACGCCGCGGCGTTTACGAGTTTAAAAGTTAATTTTTTTCCAAGTGTGGCGTTTACGATTTTTTTTAAAATACCAACGGAGTTTCTTTAATTTAAAAATTCATAAAAATATTTAAAATCGGATTTAAATATTTTAAATAAAACTTCAGACACCTTAAGATATTAAAAACGAGATATCCTACACTGCTCAGAAAACTTTGATTAAAGTTAGGTCAATGTGACGTTGTCGACAAAAGTAGAGCTCCGATGGATGCGGCGTTTACAACTGGTGCGGCGATTACGTTATTTTTAAGCTTATTCAGGCCAATTTGAGGAGTGCGGCGTTTCTTCCATAAAATACGGTATATAAAAATAAAATGTTTTGGTCAGAGGCACAGAGAGCAAACATGGGCTATACGTATAATATAATTAATAATTACGTATTCAGGGGTCGATGCAGGTTTTTATTTTTGGGGCCCATTTTGTGAAAAATAAAAGTCATTTTTGTGAAAAATAACATTTTATATGTAAAGTTGAAATTCAGTTACTCAAATTCGAACCAAGAATTTTTTAACAAAAACTTTTTTAAATCCCCTTGCTAAAGTTTTTGTTTTTCGTGACCTGGTTTTAATTACAAATTACACATTTGAAAACAGTTTTTATGAAAAAGAACGTTACGAAGAGGGCCTATTTTATTAAAAGGAATTTTGTGAAGGGGCCTGTTTTATTAAGTTCATTTTTGTGAAGGGGCCCATTTTATTAAATTTATTTTTGTGAAGGGGCCCTTTTTATTAAATAGATTTTTGTAAAAGGGCCCTAAATAGGCCCCAAATTTTGCCTGGATCGACCGCTGCGTATAATTAATAAACACGTATAAGTAATTACTAAACACGTACAAGTAATTAATAACTATGTATATTTATGTATGTAAGTATTGATTACTTTAAAAAAATTTTTTTAGACGTTTTCGTTTCCGGCCGAAAATAGGACGATTACCGAAATTTGGTTTCGGTCTAAAAAACCTCTTTCGGTCGATATTTAAGCAAAACATAGTTAAGAGAAAAACTAAAATGACGGGAGAAAGATTGTGGTTTAGACAGATTTTCTTCTCAGCAGGTGTATTTTAAGGTATTTCTTACATAGGGCTAAGAACATTTTACATTTAAATGAGGTTTCAAGTATAGACAAGTTTCGATTTCGTATGATTTACTATACATATATATTTTTTAAATTGTTGCTTTATTTAGAAACCGCCGTCCGGTCTTTTTTTTTTTTTTTTTTGTCTCCCCTTTCGCATTTTATGAAAGTGGAACTGACAACAGTAAATAGATTTTATCTCGAGAAATAATCAAGAGGAAAGCCATCTGGGTGATATCCATTTCTGCGCGCAAAGCAACATACAAGCGCTTCCCAACCTTTTTTCTTTCACGCACGTGCCCCTTTCTTATAGGATTTTCACTTCGGAGTAACCCCCCCCCCCTTTCACTCACCTAGATAACGCAAACATGCTCCTTTTCATTAGTTATCGTCTTATAACAACTATATTATAAATCGATAAAAATTAAATTGCCATTTCTAACATTTTAGTGAGTTTACTATCCCTTTTCTATGATTTCCGCCATTACCGATATTATTTTCACATACCCGGTTGGGAACCGCTGCAATATGTGAAAGAGAAGTCGGGTCAGTCATACGGAGAAAGGAAAATTTAGAAAAATGCAACAAGAAGCCTTGACAATGACGAACGAGTTTTCATAGGGTTGCTGCAAAGGCTCTGCAGACAACGCGCCAGTGTTTTTCGCCAAACTTAGGCGACTACTGAAGGGAGATTCACACAAATCTAAGATTATTTTTACATTAATCCTTAGATCTTCTTTATTTATTTACCCGAGTTTTCTGGAAGGACGTTTTTTTTTTAACCTTTACAGTGAGCAAAATACATACAGGCTAAACAAATAATAGTTATTACACTCTTTAAAATTTCTGTTTTTGAAATAAAAAGAATATATCTAGAAATAACTATACAGCTTCATCTTCATGTCATTCAAATGTAGGTTTTAATCAAGGGTGTTTATGATGATGACAGTAGCATAACAATTCAAAAAGTAATGCGAAGTGTTCAAGTAGTCAGTATCAAATAAATGAGATAAATATCAATACTGAATACATTCATGAGAAAAATTTAACGTCCAAATTAATTATTAATGCTATTATTACGAAATAAACATTTTGATAATTTTATACAGGATATTAAAAATTACACAGAGTTACGATTATCAATCACATTATCATACAACGGGGGTGGTGGGGTGGGGTGGGGTGGGGTGGGGTGAAGGGGACCCTCTTATAAAACATCAAGTTTTAACAGGCTAAATTTTCTTGACCGAAAGTTTCAAATTTATACTAATAAAAAAGTAAATACAAATAATTATATGCCATTTCCTTTTCTACGTCCCTGGATGATGATTATTTTTACAGAAAACTTTAATCACATTTTATTTTTAAAGCGTCAAAATATAATTGATATAAATTGAAATATGCCACAATTTAAAATTAAATAGGCTTATTAAAGAAAATCAAACACTAATTTTATGTGATGTATATGTTATAGTAATGTATGATGTTATATTAATAATAAATTTAATGTTTGGTGAAATATTTTGAAACTTTTAACATAATTTAGGATTTACATTTTTACTTATGGCGTTTTAATCACTACCTTTCATTTATCTGAAACCCCAAGTCAAGTATAGAAAGTATTTGCTACCACCCAGATATTAAAATTACTTCCTGTTAATAAATTTAGTGCTATGTGAATAGTATTAAATTCAGACCAAATTTTAGCCCATAACTTCTTGGAACCCTTCAGTTTGTTCATATTTTGGTAATTATTAAAAGTTTACTTATAAAATTTGAAAGGATTTTTTTTTCATTTCATTAAATAATAATAATAAAATTAACTTTTAATTAACATATATTAAAACTTTAATATAACTTTTAATATTTTTAAGATAACAATTTTAAATATTTAATTTTTTAAAATTTGAAATGTGATTTTTTTTATTAAAATTAAATTTAAACTATCTTTACAAAAAAAATAAATAAAACTGAAAATAAAAGGGCAAAATGAAATAAAAATTTGGTCATTTTATTAACCTCTAAAGCTCAAACAAATATAATTGTGTTTCTTTAAATCAGTCGGTTCCCACACCCACAGTCTATCCGCAACAAAACAAAACAACTAATATTACGGCTGGCCAAGCCCAACCAGCCGTAATATTAGTTGTTTTGCCGGAAGACGATAGAGGGCGCTTATCCGAATAAACAAACCAGCCGGTTTTCCAGTGAGAATTCTACGGAATCCGACCAGCCGGATTCGTAGACACGGCCTTTGTTTTGATTTGCTAGTTGCTCGGTTGAGTTGTTTGATTGTAGCGCTATTTATCTGCGACATTCGGCAATAAATGTATTGCGATCGCACCTGCGATTAATGCGATTTACTTCATACCAAAATTTATTTTAAGTGAATTAAACTTTAAAACCTTTTTCTTTAACTTTTATTTCATAATTACTATTAATTCATTAAAAGTGTTCACTGTTAACTGTATATTTCTCACACTGCATATGTTTCCTGTATTCATAAGTTTAGTTGGTTGAATTAGGCAACAGTCAATGATTGTTTACTTTTGCGTTCATGCGCGACGCTGAGTCAAACGTCTCTATAAAAATGCAACCGGTAGACAGTGTCTGTCGCCAAATCTTCGCCAAAACATTACTTGTTGGCGGTGTCTTTAGGGTTACTTATGGTTTGATCACATGACATTATTTACAATTTTGTGAAATCGTCTAGCGTCATGTTGCATGGTAAATGAGAATGAGGTGATGAATTATAAAGCTAATTAGAATCAACACTTAGAACGTATAAATTTATAAATCTTTTGTAAAACTTTGATTTTAAAATTTCACTTTAATAATTAATCTATTTGAAAATATGAATTTTTTTTATTGCGTTATGATTTTACAAAGTGGAACATGTTAAATCTTATGCATTTTATATATACAGTAAACTCGGGGATCCTTTCGTTTGGTGAACTCTGTGTTATGCGGAATCAATCGGGACCGAGAAATTTTTCCGTAGTAGACAATATTCCGCCTTAGACAAATGTTACTCTATGTCTATGGATCCGCTGGGACTTGAAAATCTTTCCGAGTTAGGCAGATTTCCGTCTTACACAGAGTCCGCCTTACAGAGAGTTTACTGTAATATTTATTTTGTGTCTATCTTAAAGAACTTATTTTGTATTTTAATTGTATATCTCTCATAAACAATAGAATGTAAGGTCATAATATAAATGTGCTAATGCACAACTTAAACGACATTTATGTTCTAATATTCTTGAACACACTTAAAATAGTTAAATTACATAATTTTATAAATAAATAAAATCTATGATTAAAATAGAATGTATCAGCGAATGTAGCCCATGGAATAAAAGTTAGCAACAAGTTATATTTTGCTAAAACTTTATTAAATACAATGTCATAGATGAAAAGTTTTTTAGATTTAATGCTATATTATTATAATGTATAATATTCTTTTTTGAGAAAAATAGCATAGAAATACAGTTTTCCTTTTAAATGTTTTTGGTTTTTATATACTCTGATTTAAAAATATGAAGATTGCAAACCATGAAATTGGGAATAATGCTATATAGAATAATTATTAAATAAGAATGTGCAATTAAAAATTATTTTTTAAATGCAAAGTGTATAATAAATAATAAGTATTATTTTTAGTTCAATCAAATTTTTTTTTATAAACGCACTAAGTATAAATGCACCAGTTTTGGCCACTGTACCAGTTTTGGCCACATTGGATCAATTTTTCCAATATTTAACCTGTGAATTGATGCTAACAAATAATATGCATTCTTACACTTTAAGCAAACTCTCTTTTATCATTTACAATATCATTTGTTTATTTTTTGATAAAATGTGACTTGCAAAAAAAAAAAAAAAATGTGTGAAACTGTAGTGTGTGCTTACATGTATTAAGATTTTTGCTTAGCTGACAAGTTTTCAGAATCTTTCAACATTACGCACTTATAGGGTTCTATTTGTTCTGAAACAAATTTCTATTAGGTTTTATGAGGTAAGCTTTCTCACTACTGCAATTTTACATTTAAATTAATTATTTTAACAGTTTAATGGGGGGTGGCCAAAACTGGTGAATTAAATTT
Source organism: Maratus speciosus (assembly GCA_963932465.1). Classification (NCBI taxonomy): domain Eukaryota; kingdom Metazoa; phylum Arthropoda; class Arachnida; order Araneae; family Salticidae; genus Maratus; species Maratus speciosus. Next base: position 223,411 of record CAWVRF010000232.1, on the reverse strand, counting down.
GCTATATGTACCAGTTATGGCCATGGGGGTGGCCAAAAAGGGTACAACATTATGTTCCACTTTTGGCCACATGATTCATTATCATTATAGAGGGAATTTTAGCCATTTAATAAATTTAAGACCATCTGGATAAATCAAAATCAATTTAGTTTTGTTTTATATTGTAATGGCTTCAATAATAATAATAAAAAAAAGCAAGGCTAATGGCAGTTCTATAAAAGAGATTTTGTTATTCTCTATCCAATAGATAATTCACTTTAGAAAGAAGGACATTGCTATAAAAAACTAAAAATATATAGTATTGTGTTTAGTTTTGATAAAACAAAAGGGGAGGTGATATGTAATTGTTTAGATATGATAAATAAACTAAAACATAAATTTTGAAAGATTTTACAACCTATAAATTAAAACGTTCAATAAATTATAGCATGATTTAATTGCTTGTATTTTTCCTAAAGAAATGTAAGACATTCCAAAATTTTTGCAATATTTCAGGCACAAGGATTTAGAAATACTAAATATTGTGAAAATCTTTACTAGAGACATCTAAATACAAGTAAGAATGTATTTCACATTATTTAAAAAGAACAGGATTCATTTTACCAAGTTTAAAAGAGATTCTGTGCTCTTAAAAAATGGCCTAGAGGGAACACTGCTCTAATATAGGAAGTAAAATTAAGGCCATTCAAAATGTAATGCCAGCACTACAAGCTAGCAAAGTTTTGGAGTAACCCGTTCTTGGCTTACATTAGAAGTTTGTAGAACGGACACCACTTTTCTCTAATAATGTTGAATCTCAAGTAGTAGATCTAGATACTAGAAATTGAAGCTAAAAATCAATTAGAAAAGTGGATTTTAGATATTATCAGAATACTATTTCCTATAAAAATGGAACAACTTTTAAGATTCTGTCCAGAAAATTGTAGCCGGCAAGATAGAAACTCCATTTCAAGATGGAAGACCAGGCATGAAATGGTATGATTCGCTCCTGAAATCATACCCTAAAATAACTTGCAAAGAAGCAGGGTACATAAATAAAGCACAAGCTAATATAAATCAAAAGATGATTTATGACTTTTTGATGAAAATCAAATCAAAATCAGAAAATGCTTTCAAGAAATATAACTCTTTGATGAAGATTCAAGTGTTCTAAACAATCCACAATCCATGAATAATTATAAAACTGATTAAATAGTTAATCTTTATGTCCTGTAGGCACTGTTGTCCCTTTTATGACACAAATTTAAATATATTTTTTGTTTTTTAATTGAAATTTTCAGTTAAAATCAACATAAGTAATACATTTTACTTGATGTTTTTATCAATTCATAAAGAAATTTGCAAAATTCTCTTAATACAGCAAACAAATATATGTGTGGTAAAATAGATGTTGCATAAAAATGCTTTATTTTTACTTATTATCAATTAAAATGTTTGTTAAACTACATGATATTGGAGTGGCCAAAACTGGTGCATAGAGATGGCCAAAACTGGTGTAGGGGTGGCCAAAACTGGTACAAATTGGAATAAATTACTTGATGAGTTATTACTCACAATCTAAAATATTCTGTAGTAAGTCATTATAGCTAACAGAAAGACAATTAAATTTACTAAAGAGTGATGTTATTATGATTTAATATGCTTCAATCGGTCAAGAACTGTAAAATTTCTATTTCAAATTTTCTCTAAAAGTGGCCAAAACTGGTGCATCTACCCTAAATTGATACTACCTTCTCTAAAATTATTTATTTTTTTCATAATACAGAAATATCATTTTATATACATAATCAAAAACACATAAAATAAATATGTAAAAATATATTATAATAAATTATACTTTGTAAATAAAAAAACTTTCTTATTTATGAACAAATTATCAATATTAATCCTTGTAACTGTAATACGAATATAAATCAAAACAATACTGCACAGCCAGAATTTGGCTTCAAAGAGGGGTTTATTGATAATAAATCCAGTAATCACTGCTTATTTGAATCACTAGTTAATTGAATTAGTCTTTTTAATAAATGAAATCGTAATGCATAGTCTGTGAAACTTACTTGATTTTTTTCCTTAAGGAAAAAAATGTGTATAGAACCAGAAAATGTATAATAGAATTATTCAATATGTTGTTATTTTTTTTTACAATATTTATTGGTTTTTTTTTTTTTTTTTTTTTTTTTTTTTTAACCTATTATTATTAATTAAAATTTCTGATTCAAGAATTTTAAATTCAGGTAGATAGATGTTTTTTTTTTTTTTTTTTTTTTTTTTTTTCTTGATTATAGAAACAGCAGCTATGCTGGATGTGAACATGGTTCATTTAAACAGCATTTACTGTATTAGTGTTGCAAAATATAAAGTGAAATAACATAAAATTATACAGTAAAGCATCGAATATACATCTTTCAGGGGACCATTCTAAAAGGACATACAACTGAGAAAGACATACAATCAAAATAGTAGGGGAGACTTGATCCCTTTTTCAGTTTTTAATTTTTATTTTGGAAAAAACAAAATATTTAAAAAATGTTTCCAGTTATTCTTAAAGGCTCATGTGTCATTCTTGTTACAATATTTTTTTTATTTTTGAAAAATTATTTTTTAAATAAAAATAAATAGTTTTCCAAAAAATAAAAAAAAGGATCAAGTCTCCCCAGTTGGAGGGAGACTTGATCCCTTGCCAAGGGAGACTTGATCCTCGAAACAAATGCATTGAAATGACTCAAATTAATTAGTAGAAATCAAATTTATTGTTGACTAAGATGTAAAAAGGGAAAAAAAAACACAATGATCAAAAACATTTTCAAAGCTTGAAAAACCAAATGTAAATGTTAAGATTATTGCAGTTTGAAGAATTCCACCGAGTATGGTTGGTTTGGGTAGTTTTTTCTCAATGTCATCATTATCCACAACACTATTGTCAACCTTTTCTCGATACATAAATTGGTTGAAATTAAGTCTTCGTTTTCTTAGAAAATTGATTTCATATTCAGATGATAAAATCTTCTTTTAAATTTTTCCTGCGAAATGACTAATTTTCTTCTTTCCCAGAATTCACACAATGATAAAGTCATTTTCACCAATTGACAAATATTTTGGATCTTCAATGATTTCATTAGAATTGTCATCAAGTGGATCTGGGTCGGTTGAATCATAAACACTATAACTGCTTTTATAACTTTCTGAAGATTTGGGTCTTTCACTTTTAGTGTTTTTACTTTTTTTCTTGGGATGAAATGAGTTTTTCCTGACTTTTGTTTTTTATTCAGTTGACGATCTTGTATTTTTCTTCATTTTGTCTTTTAGTTGGTGTGCTTGTCAAAATTTTTGAAGACCCTTTTTTCATTTCTTTAGATTTTCCCATTTTTGATAATGAAACTTTAGGGAAGGATTGTATGTCTGCTGGTGTCACTATGTTTGGTTTAACTGTATTATTTTTACTGCTTGTTGGAGTTAATGGTGATTTGAGACGAAAGATGATAAAAAATCGAGAAATTCCTGTTTAAGGGATATTCCAGTGATTGTAAATCCATTTATTATGTTATTTGTCATCATGGCTTTAGGATAGCCAATTCTGATCAGTTCAGCAAATTGATAAATTGTTGTTCTTTGAGCAGGATGTTTAGTCGTCCAGTCTTGAACAGCTGCATTAAAATATCTTTTAAATGGTCCATATACAGTACGATCCAGAGGCTGCAATTTGGTGAGAAGTGTGCGGTGATATTGTTAACAAAATTATTCCATTTTCTTTGTCATAATTCAAACTCTCAATGCAATGCTTATATGGTTATCATGATTAGGGATTGACCGAATAGTTGATTCGGTATTCGGTGGTTCGGCATGTAAACCGAATATTCGGCTTCGGCCGAATAATTGCAGATAAGTATTTTCTTAGAAGTAGAAGAATTCTCTTTTACTTAGCAGTAGAATAGGCTAAACAATGAGTTTGAATATTATGTGCATGAGTTCAGAGTTCAGTTGCACTACAAAAAACAAGTCAAGGGCCATTTTTTATTTAAAAAACTTTTTCCTTCCTAAAGTAGTCTACATAGGTGCGAAATCAAAACAACTGTCTACAACAGAGAAAAAAAAGTAAAGAAGATGCGCATCTTTCCCTTATCATTTAATTTTATTTACTTCTACATTACTTATCAAATAAGTATATCAGAGTTCATATCTGTATATCTAAGGTGTATATTAAAGAAAATACACACATCAAATAAGTATACCCCTATGCCAACCCTATAGTTTTTTATAACCATTATATCAAAATCGCTTAAATTTCTTATCTTCACCACCACAATGTTAAAATATTAATCAAAATATAAATATGCTATTAATAATTTGACAGAAAATAGTTAAATGTTCAAATTGATATAATACCTTTTGTATTTTGAGAACAATCCTATTCAATATGTTTATAATTAGACTTAGACAATCAGTAAACCAGTTTAATGACAACATTGTTTCTTATTATTTGAATGAACTTTTGTTTTTCTGACAATCCTTATCCTTAATAAGACCCCGTATAGTTTAATGTTTTCATAGGTTATTTTTGGCTTTTGGGTATTGACTAGTGATAAAATAATAAAAAATAAGTTATGGGTTAATGAATTTATGAGTGGAAAGAAGTCATTAAATGTTTTTGTGTAATTAGATTTTAGAATAAAAGTGTAACTGAATTAAATTATTGAGAATTTAATTTCAATTAAAGCTTATTAAAATAGCTAAAATATGCAAAAATGCGTATAAAAAAGTTTCAAGTATTCGGTTGCTGAATACCGAAGCTTCGGTGTACACTTCGACCGAAGCTTCGGTATTCGGCAAAATTGCTGTTTCGGTCAATCCCTAATCATGATTATTCATTATGATTAACACTTTACTGTTTTGGTTATAATATATTTCATTCTTTATGAAGTGCTGTAAAAATTTTGCAAAGTTAGACATATGTCTCACATATGCATTCATCCACCATGTGCTTGCTAACCATCATATGCAGCCACATATTAACTTTCTGTCTTTGTCAACCATCTAAAATCAAGCAACCATATTCTAACTAATACAGATAATATCTAAATATCACAACGAGAAGTAGGTGGTTAATAAAATTTAACATTAATTTAGCTTAACTTTGGTTTGGGGAGACTATCCCCAGGATCAAGTCTCCCCATACAACAGGGATCAAGTGTCCCTAATGTGCATGTTTGGGGGAAAATGTTGCTAAATCAAAAATAAAGATATTGTGTTGAATTTAAATAACAACATTTAAGGAGTAAGGTATGTTAGTATATTATATCAATAAAATTAAGTAATTTAGTTATATTTAGCAAAAAATATGAAACACAAACTACGTACTCAAAAAGAAGTTTGATTGTAAGAAAACAGAGATTCCTCTTTTACAAGAAAAATAAAAATGGCTGAATCAAAGTATGTTGCTAAATATGTTGATAAGGGATCACTTTATTAATGTTTCCAGTTTCAGAGACTTAATTGTATTTTTACTTTGGTTTTAGACCTAGAGATCAAGTCTCCCTAGGGATCAACTGTCCCAAATCTCCCCTAGTCGCCAAAGGTATAAAATCTTTGACTGTGCAAATATAATGCTGCAGTCATACAAATTTAATTTTGCTGTTTATTTTTGTTGTTCAAGATGCACTATATATTGAAAGAAAGTTAAAACATTGAAAAAAAAAAACATTAAATAGTCATTTCTGAAATAGAAAAATAAAATTGAGTATTATCAATCCTTATATGTTTTGTAGGGGAGAGGGGGTCACATGTGAACAATTTTTACATTTTTGACTATTTCTCAAAATTGTTATGAGCTATTGCAACAAAAATTTATTTATATGAATATTTACACTTTGTTTGTTCCTTTCGTAAAACTTTTGGATGCATTTATCAAAAATTTCTAACTGATATCATCATTCTAAGAATTGTCTATATTTGTTCATGTGTGCCCCGGTGGAGGGGGAGTTGTGAACAGGCCTGGGGCACATGTTAACACATGCATAAATAAGACAAAAATATTTTTTTGTGAATAAAAACTAACTAGATGCCTTCTTTCTAGTTGTGTGAATCAATCAATAAATGTTTCAACATAGATACAAGAAATTATTCGTAAAATTATACACTAATATACCTACTCTTTTTGAGTCAAGCGTAGCAAAACTGTGTTACTTTTAAATAAGTTATTGAATAATTTTGTTATTGTGTTTTTACTTTTTTCTAAATGTTATGCAATGTGTATAACAAAATTGTGCATCGTGGTTTTATAAATTGGTAAAATTGTGATATAAAAAATTGATGATTATCACAGTACTACTTATCACTTTTTTGGCCAACTAAATTTAACTTTCATAAAATAAAATATCTTACAAGTACTTTATTATGGGCTAAGAAAAAATAAATACATTTAAAACTGGAAATCATTAAAGAATAACAAATATATTGATTTTTACAGAAAGCCACCACTTCTAATTGTTATCTAACTTCCAGTAAATTAAAACTGTGCAGTAATCCTAAAAACATTGAATTTATAGCTCAATGTTTGACAAGGGTAATTAAATTTTAAACAAAAAAAAAAAAAAATGCATTCACAGACTTAAAAAATACATTCATAATCTAAAATAGAAAAATGGGGCACTTGTGAACTGTTCATAAGTGCCCCATCTACCAACTAGAAAAAAGATATTTTTAATTGAAATAAGCAAACAAAACTTTTTGTAGACTTACCTAATTAATGCCACTAAAGAATGCAACACTGAAATTCTACTTTTAAAATGTCTTGAATGAATTTTTACTTCAATAACTTTAGATGACTTTTTTACTTAACATATTCTAAAACAAACAAATTACAAACAGCCGGAAATTAAAATTGCTCATTGTTCTGAAAATTCAGCCAAAAGATGGTACCAATACTGTCATATATTGGTATTTTTTTTTATTTCAGATTAACTGAGTGAAATATGTAGGGGAAGACGGGGTACAATGAAACACGGGATACAATGAAACATTACTTGTAAAATCAATCAAGTTTGTCATAGAGAGTTGCAGTTTATATATATGTTATACAACTATATGTTCCAATTACTGATGTGATTTGGATACATTCACACTTCTACAACAGTAGCAATAGAAGATTATTGCTTTTACACCATTGAAAGTAACTTTCTTTACTAAAAGTAATTTTGTTTTTTTTTTCCTTGTTGTTATATGTAATAATTATTTTTTCTATACATTGGTATCTTTGGGTTGTTGTCTTCATTTCTCCAAAACCAAACTAAAAAAAAATAAATATTAGAAGTTTGAAAATAAATTTTTATTTAGTAACCTCAGTGCGGGGTACAATGAAACACTTGCAGACGGGGTACAATGAAACACTTGCAGACGGGGTACAATGAAACATGTTTTATTATAGTAATAAAAGTAGTAAATGGAATGTATTAGAAGTAAGAGTAGGAAAACTGAAAAAAAAAAGTTTTGTTCTAACCAGGTCAGTAAAAAATGCTCTTGTTAAGCAATTAAAAAATAGAAAGAGAGAAAAAGCTAAGAAGGGATTGTTTTGAAAACAAACTCTGCCTGCTACAGACTCTGATGATGATCCAGATTTTTTTTCCAGGCCAAGCTGGTCATCAAGGTACTATGAATGAGATATCCACACACATGTATGGCACAAGCAGTACTCGTATAAATGGAAACGTATGGAAATATATACTGTTGGAGAAATCATACATTTAAATGAAGTCAAATGTGAAGTACTTGATATAAGAAAACTCAACCTAGTTTTAATCTTTTTCTTTTTTTTTTTTTTTTTTTTTTTTTTTTAAGAAACTTACATTTAAAAAAAAAAAGCTCATTGTGTTGAAACTACCACCTCATATTCCTTCAGGAGCAACTGAAATATAAGCAGAAATGCTAATTTTTGAATCTGACTTGAGCCAATTTAATATAAAATGAAAGGCATTTCTTAAATTAATAGAATTTTCTTAATTTTCATCTTAGACTATAATATTTTTATCAAGTTTCTTATTAATCAAGTTTTGTTTTTGTATTTATCTCATTTTTCATAAAATAAACTATACTGGGTGAAAATTGTTTCCATCATTTGGAGTGTTTCATTGTACCCCGGTATGTGTTTCATTGTACCCCGGCATACGGGGTACAATGAAACACTGTAAGACATTTATTTTTTGTTATTTTTCAAGTATAAAGATATTGTTTAGAACCTAATAAAAATTTATTTAGATGGGGAAAATACAAGATTAAAAATATGCATTAATTATATTTTTGTGCATGCAAAATTGTGGATACCAAAAAAAAATTAGTAAATTTTGTTTCATTGTACCCCGTCTTCCCCTACTGTTCACATGTGCCCCATGTTTACATCTGCCCCCCCCCCCTCTCCCCTACATCACTTTTTTTATTGTATGTATAAAGAGATTTTATTTAAAATAATCTTTAATCATCATCTGACATGCTGATTCTCTTTCAGACTTAAGTACAGCATTATTTATGGAGTTAAGTTCCTGGAAAGTTTTCTCACTAATATTGTGGAAAGCAAAAAAGGTTCTAAGTGACCAGACCACCCATTATCCATTCTTTTTATCCCACTCCCTGTTCCGCAAAATTGAAATAACACCTGTAGCAGTTACACTTGTTGTTTGTTCTTCATCTTTCTCTAAATATCATTAGCAGAAAAAAAAAAAAAGAACGATGCTGGGGGAAAAATTTTGAGAAAATCAGTTACAGCATGAAAAAAATGATGTATAAACAGAACATTACAACATTAAAATACACAGGGATGAATCAAGACTGCACTGAAATGACGTACATAAATGTAAAAGTACAAATGATACAACGTATAAATGAAAAACGGGTTTTACTGTATTAGATTTAGGCAAAGTGTTTCAAAAGGGATGAGATTAAGAGATGGAAGTAAACAGTTGCAAATAATTTTTGTATAGTAGATCAGGGTTGCAATCCATTCTTTCAGTAAAAAATGAATAAAACCCAAGAGGAAAAAGAGCTTTTAATATCTGGTAGGTTATAAAAATTGATTTTCATTCACACTCAAATTATTTTAAAACGTTTGAAAAGCAGAAATCTATGAATCTTATAATGAACTTTCTAGATCAGTATTTTTTCGATTAACTTTCTCTTTCATGATTGATCTTTATAATTATATAGTGCATTTCAGTATCATAGCATAGAATAGAAAGAGATTTAAATAACAAACATTTTAATTCAGAGTAGAATGTCTTAAGGCTTTGTATCACTCATTTCTTTTTCCGGATCTGAGTTCTGCTTGTGTCCTTTCTTCCCCCCCTTTCTAAACACGCCTATTCCTTTATGAAGCTGTCAACGAGTTGGGGTCAAGCAGGGGGTCAGAGGGGAAGCGGTTGGGGGCCAAGTAAGGGAAGAAAATTCCTTTAGGGCAGTCTTGGACACAGAAAGAAATGGACAAGAGTTCTTCTACGGGAAAAAAAAACATAGGAGCGAGCTTTCCAATATTCAGGTAATTCCACAGATCGGACAAAGAGCGTCCAGGGGCTTGATATTGTCCCCCACTCTCCCCGCCTCTTCATGTACCGTTATTTAAAAAATCTAAACATTTTCGATGCCTTATAAAACATTTTGAAACATTAATGATTTTATATTTAAAATATATAAGCTAAGATATTTTGCATGTAATTATCAATTAAATAAATTGAGCTGATCTACAATTTTCGTTATATTTTTTGACCATTATCAAGAATATATATGTGTGTGTATCAGAAAGAAAAGTTTGTCATTCTTTAAAAAATAAAATGGAAAGAAAGAAAAATATTCGTATAAGAGCTATAAAAGAAATTACCTTGATATCCAGGTTTAATATTTAAAAAATGTATAATAAAATTCAAATAATAAAAAATGTATATTATAAATAGTTAGCTGCATCAAGTTTCAAATTTAGGTTTTTAGAGAATGAGACAGATAAAAATAAAATTCATGGCAGCTTTTAATCGTCGTGTTTAAATAAATAAATAAATGGAAATAAATATTGTTATTTAAAAAAAAAAAAAAAAAAGCCGTAGTAAGTAAAAATAAATTTTCTACCCGGCATTTTTAGGTAAATTTCTGATAAAAAGCAAGCATAATTGGTTGTAAATTATAAACTTAAAATTCTTTCACTTCAGTGAATAGGTTAGATTGAGAGCATCCTCTATCACCTTAAAGAAATAGGAATCACTTATGCAATATAGAAATTCGTCATTCAATAATTAATTTAAAAGGAACTAATTAAAAATTCAAGAATTATTCTGATGAAACATTCATGTTATTTACCGTCAAATCTTGACGGGCACTATCTAGAAATTCTAATCTTGAAATTTCAGCTATATAAAAATTTCCTAAACCAAAATTCGGCGGCCACTAAAATCAGGAGTGTCAGTACCCAATTCGCCTATTGTTTAATCAATCCATAGGTGAGCCTGAATTTTTATCCCAAAATTAATGCCACTGTAAGTAATTTAGATCTTTGTTTTTGTTGTTTTTACTTTCTTCTATCTTTACAAGAAGAATGTACTGGATTCGCGAAAAATTTCGACTTTCGGTTTTCGACGGATTTACACGTTTTAGGGGTCAGATATTCCGAAAAACATGTTTTTACAAAATGTCTGTCTGTCTGTATGTGACAAAAATTTTGTGGGCGCTCTATCTCAAGAACTAATGCACGGAATTTAATAAAAATGTATATTCAGTTAGTCCCTGATATAACTCGCTGCTGATTAGTTTTTGGTGTAAATCGCTCAACAGGTGGCGCTGCTATGCAGCCTTTTTCACGATTTCCGCAATGGCTCAATATCCAGAACTAATGCACGGATTTTCTTCAAACTTCAGATGCAGTTAGTCCTTGACATGAATTGAAGTTTTGTAAATTTTGGTGCAAATCGCTCAACAGGTGGCGCTGCTATACTGCATTTTTTACGATTTCCGCAATAGTTCTCTCTCAACAACTAATGCTTGGATTTTCATCAAACTTCAGATTCGAGTATATTTTAATATGAATTAGTGCTGTTTGTGTTTTGGTTCAAATCGCTCAACAGGTAGCGCTGCTATGCTGCACTTTTCAGAATTTCCATTATAGCTGTATCTCAAGAACTAATGCAATAATTTTCACCAAACTTCAGAATCAGTTAATTCTTGACTGGAATTGACATTTTGTACATTTTGGTGTAAATCGCTCAATAGGTGGCGCTGCTATGCTGTATTTTTCAGAACTTCCACTATAGGTGTATCTCAAGAACTAATGCACGAATTTTCATCAAACTTTAGAATCAGTTAGTCCTTGACATGAATTGACATTTTATATAGTTTGGTGTAAATCGCTCAACAGGTGGCGCTGCTATGCTGTATTTTGTGTGCTTTCCGCAATAGGTCTATCTCAAGAACTATTGCTTGGATTTTCCACAAACTTTAGATGCAGGTATACCAGGACATGAATTAGTGGTGTTTATGTTTTGGTGCAAATCGTTCAACAGGTGGCGCTGCTATGCTGCATTTTTCAAAATTTCCCCTATAGCTCTATCTCAATAACTAATGCACGAATTTTCATCAAATTTCAAATTCAGATTTACTTTGATATGAATTGGTGCTTAATTGATGTAATTTCTTGTACTATTTAAATGATTTAATTGACGTGATTTATATAGAAGAAAGTTTTGTGATGACCACAACATACTAGTTTCATATTAGAAAATATCCTGAATTACAGTATTTTTTTTTTCTTTTCTCAGCTGGTTGTTAGTTGCTCATGGAAGATTATCCGAAAACTAATTTAACTGCTAATACTTTGGATAAATTTTGTTGGAGCATTGGATTTGTACATTCGAAAGGTCTCTTTTATTTATTTCTCTGTTTATTAATACTTTTTTACTATGACTATAAAATGAGAAAATTGAAGCAATATAAAGAACAAGAAAACTGCACATAACTATAAATGTTGAGTTCGGATTAATTTTAAAAAGAATTATTGGATTCGAGTCGGGCATAACCTGGCGTGCGTTAGATTCTAGACTGTGATCCATATTTGTTCTAATTTCGCTGGTCTTGTAAATTTTAAATCTTTTACGTATTTTTTTTCTTTTCTTGTTAACCCTTTGTGTACCGACAGTACTTATAAGTACCATTAAAATAACTTGTTATAAAATTTATTTAATACATCGATTAGTTGTGATACAGTTTAGAATGAGTTATAGATACATTACTTTATCTTAATTATGGGTTACACAAAACAAAAATATTTTTAAAAGGATGATTTATTTTTCCTTTGCATCTTTTCAATTTTCTTGGCATAGGGGGTCGAGAGGGGGAATTTTTTAATTCGGAAATACTTTTTATATTTCTATTGTAAGAATATTATGTTTGTACATTTCCAAATTCTACAAAATACTAATAAAAGTGTGAGTGGTGTTATAAATATTTCACAAAATCCCTATAAATTCAAATTTAATTAGTCCTTCTAAATCTTTCAATCCTTCTAAAATTTATTAAATGATTATTTAAATCTTTTAATGTAGTTTAAACAATTCACGAAAAATGCTTTAGAAGATGAAATATTCATAATTCAGTACATAAAGGGTTAAAAATTATCCTAGTTACAATTAAATAGCATATTGAATTGATACTCATTCAAACAAGTTTGAATTTTCTTATTTTATTATTCAGTAAGATTTATAATCTTCTAAATATGATACTGAAATATTTAAATGGATTCTAGACCGAAAGTAGGTTTTTAAATATTTTTAATAATTTAATAATAAATTTAATAATAAATTAATAATAACATAATTTAATAACAATTTTAAATAACATAATGAATTAATGAAATAATGAAAATGATTACTATAAATAAGCAATCAAACCTTCACTTAAATTGCAAATTAACATGGACGATATTTTAATTTCTTTTGCTGTTAAATGTTTTTTTTATTTTCAGACATTTTAAATAAGTTATAAATAGCATAACAGTTTTCTTTTCTTTTTCTTCTTGCAAATGCAAATAATGTATTTTTCTGAAAACGGATATTTTAAATTTATTTTAGAGAAAGAAAACATAGAAAAAAGTGACCTTGTCCTCTTACGGACGTGTGTTTATATTGGCTGACGTTATAATTTCGATATCGAAACGCGTCCTTTAAATTTTATGGTGATTTACACAAGGTTTTATTACTTCATAGCTCATAATTGTTTGGATTACATTGGTCTTTTTAAATTTTTAATCTCTTATTTACCCCTTTCTCTCTAAAAATTATCCTAGATACTATTACATTGCATATTGAATTGATACTCATTCACACCAGTTTCATTATGAATTTTCCTTTTATTATTCAGGAAGGTTTATAATCTTTCAAATTTTGAATTGAAATATTTAAATGGATCCTACACCAAAAGTAAGCTCAAATAACTTAAAATACGTGGATAGTATTTTGAAAATGATTAGTATTAATAAGCAATCAACAGCCAGGCTTGCCAATTTTGTGTCTTTACATTTAAAAATGAGTCAGAAAATGTATCAAAAGTATCTCGTTTGTTGAACCATAAATTTGAGAACCATCTAAAATTTATTTTGGGGGACCCAAAAAAATATATATATAGATAGATAGATATAGTTATTAATTTTTATTTTAAAAGGGTGTCACATATTTAAAGGGTATGTGTGCGTCGGGGGGGGGGGGTAAAAACTACTTGTTTCCTTGAAACCTAATAAGATCTGAAATTCCAATGCATGCAAGGATGGAAATGTTTTCGTAGGTGTATCAAAACTACTTGTTGAAAATTGAAGAAAAGCGTATATATTTAAAAATATATGCGTATAGTGTTTTACGTAGTTTTATTTTCTAGAAATTATAATATGTTATTCAGAGAAAAGACGTTCGGGGGGAAAAGCAGTATTTAGAGGGGGAAAATGTTTTGCTACGTTTTAGTAAACGAAGCAACTGAAACGAAATATAGAAGTATAATTTAGCCTTTCACATCGACAAAGCAGAGAATTATAAATTAATCATGTAACATTTATATAAAAGGCAATTATAATCTAATGCACAGTAAGAGACTTCTATGTATTATTTGAAATCTAAAAGCTCTTTATATGTATTTTCAATAATAACAATAACAATAATAATAATAATACCATACTTGCCAACTAAATTTTGGTAAAACTCAAAAGATTTTGGGCAAAAAATCAGAAGAAATCAGAAAATTTTGGCGAAAAATCAGAAGAAATCAGAAGATTTTTTAAGTTTTATAACACTTTCAGTAAAGATTAAAAACAGCTGAATCCTTATAAATAAACAAATTTCAAAGAGAAACTCGAATAAAGTATTCACTAATTTGCAATTACACAATATATATTATGACAAAAAAGAATAACTTGAATAGATTAAAAATTACTATATATCTTTTTTTCTCTTTTAATATTCATAGATATATCCCACCTTTCACTTTAAAAGACACTTAAAACTTCTGATTCCTAATTTTTTTTTTTTTTTTTTTTTTTTTTTTTTGAGTGTGATTCTGAGTAAAAAAAGAAAAAAAATTCTGAAATTCACAGCAAATTTTCTGAAAAGTTACAGCAGGAAGGGGGGAGGGCGACACTGGCTATGCGTTTTTTTCAGCGGCCCTTTGACGAAATTCGCGATCTTTAGATGAAATTTTTGTTTTTTTCGCGATCTTTTGACGAAATTTGTGGAGGTTTTTCGCAATTTTTTGACGGAATTTGTTTTTTATGCGATTTTTTGACGAAATTTGTCGTTTTTTCGCGATCTTTTGAAGAAATTTGCCGTTTTTTCGCGATCTTTTGACGAAATTTGCCGTTTTTTGCGATCCTTTGACGAAATTGGCAATTTTTCTGCAAACAATTGACAAAATTAATTTTTTTCGGCGAAGATATCGAAATTCACGATATTTTTTATGTCCAAATTTTCGAATTGGAGGCCGATTTTTTTAAATTTTCGAAATGAACGCCTTACATTTTCGGAAAATTCGGACCAAAATCACCCCTACGCGTTTTTACACAATCTTTTGACGAAATCAGCGTCTTTCCCGCGATCGTTCGACGAAATTTGGGCTTTTTCCGCGATCCATCGGTGAAATTTGGGTTTTTTCCGCGATCCTTTAACGGAATTCGCGTTTTTACGTGATCTTTTTATGGAAATAGAGTTTTTACGCGATCTTTTGACGGCGCTTTTTTACACGATCTTTTGACAAAATTCGCGTTTTTTCACGATCTTTGCCGGAATTCGTGTTTTTACGCGCTCTTTTGGGAGGATTCTCGTTTTTTACGCGATCTTCCGACAAAATTTGCGTCTTTCCTGAGAAACTTCGGGGAAATTTCGGGTTTTCCCGCGATCCTTTGACGAAACTCGCGTAAAAAGCGTAAGAAAAGGCCGAAAATCGGAAGAAAATGACGAAAAGTGGAAGAAAACCCATTACGCGCGTAAAATCGGAAAACATGCCGATTTTTCGGAAGAATTCTGAAAAAATTGGAAGAGTTGGCAGCTATGTAATCCCATACAATTATGTAAAAGAAATAAAGAAGAGGTTAAACATATGATTAAATTTTAAGTATTTTCATCAATAAGGAATTTTTTATCATAAAAAATATTCACATATTTACTTTTCGCATGTGCTAAATTTTATTATTTTAGCACTTTTATAAAATTTTGCTGACGTACTAGTCGATATACATGTAAGAAGTAAAACCTATAAGTAATAAATAGTGTCTCAAAATGATTGAAACGCATTTTAATTTTTCAACTGTTGGAGATATATAAACAATGTAAAAAGCAAAAGTGTGCCAAATAAGGCAGGGATTAAGATTGTATTGATGAAATAGCCCTGCCATTCATTTTCAAAAGGGTACATATTTTAAACTTTTATACGGTACCTAGATCCTATTAATTATATATATATATATAAAATCAAATTCTAGCAAGTACAACAGTACCGAATTAAGAGACTTTGAATTTGAAAAATTTTAATGATATTTTGAAAATTAATGGCAGGACTATTTCGTCAACATAACTTTAATTTGTACCTTATTTTGAACACTGTTGCAATTTACATATGTATCTCTAACATGTTAATGATTAAAGTGTATTCCTATCTTTGTATTGGGACACTCTGTATACTTAATTTTGTACAATATATTAGTCGAAGTTTTCCAAACTTTTCAATTTTTTCTGACATCAAACACAAAAATAGCAAAAAATAAGGACAAATTAATAAGGAAACAGCTATTATCTTTTACACTTAGAATTTGAAAGAGATTGGAGAATGTGTTGGATAAATAACACAATTTATAGTATTTAAGTTAGTTCTATTATTTTTTACGAACATTTTAAATTTACATTTATGAGAAAAGAAAACTATAAATTACAAAATACGCGAAATTAAATTCTACATTATGCTACAAATGAGGGGTGAATAAAATTTATTTTAAATAAATAAAAGTTAATCACAAATATTTTAATTGCCTTTCTTCTTTTAATTTATTCATTTTGCCGTTCACCCCCCCCCCCTTTTTTTTTAACTGTGAACTTCAGGTGCTTTTAAAATATAGGGTTTATCTCTTATAGGCTTGGAAATTGTACGGAATGGATCAATTATTTTTGGTAGAAGACAGTCAAAATAAAAATCTTTTAACTTCTTTTTTATTTCTGTCTCACGGAAAGCGAGTATTTATACAACCTTCATTTTGGTGTCCAAAAGACAAAAGCACAGGCATCCCTTTTTTTAAATATGCAGTTGTCCTTGCAAGTGATATTTATGTTTTTTATTTATTTATTTTACAACAGATTTCGTTTTATCAGTTTTCAAAATGCTAGTATTCTCTTAAAAATAATTTGCAGAGCAAAAAATTTTGCAACTCTATACAAGTTCGGACTTTTTCCACTTATACGATAAAGCTAGAAAATACCCCACCGCGACATTCGACCTCTTTGATGTCAAAGGTCAACTCCCACCCTCTCTCTTCGTTTGATGGATGTTCTGAGGGGGGAGAGGAAATTTTCCAATATTTGTCGAATATCTGAAGTTTAAATAAACTTAAACGAAAAATTTTAATTTGTATGAATGGATGAAAATACAGGCTTTCTTGTGTTGTTTTCAAAATTTTAAAACTCCAAATAGAATTGAAGTTATTTAATGTTATTTACATTTCGCATACTTCTTAAGACTTTAGCATTAAATTAAAAAATAAATATACATTTTAAAATTATTTTGTAAACTAAAACAGAAAGCGACATCTTTTAAGAAGTGCACACAGAAAAAATGAGTTAAAAATATTAATTTCCTGATGAGATATTAGACAAATAAAGAGGCATTAAATGGCCATTGGTTTAACATTGGAGAGGGAAATCTAAAATCTGAGTGATAAGGGGCCTTAAGGCAACATCGAAATTAGATACATTTTCGATCGTATTTTTAAATTTAGATATACAGTAGATTCCCTCAAATCTGCATAGCTTGTAACTACAAGTTGTGCATATTTTGCAGATTTCTGGTCACTGCTTTAATTGCATTTTTAAATAGTAATTTGAATGTAATAATGTCTTTGAAATCATAATTAATGCTTACACTGTAGTAAACAGTAAAATAATTAAATATTTGAGTAAATTAACAAAAACTCAGAATATTTAAAAAATTATTATAATACTAAAAGTAAAAATTGAGTTAAAAACTAAATATGCATAATAATGATGATATAAATTTCTTCGATTAGTTAATGAAACTCACCTCATAAAGGTACACTAATAATTTACATCTAAATTGTCAAAAAACAAAGTTTTATTTCACGTTTAGCCAAATTTTATAACCATAAAAGATATATTAATGCATAAATTATTTGGTAAAAAGATCATGATTACAACTGATATCAGTGCTATTTTGAATTTTTTCAGAAATAAATTTATACTTTCTTTATGAGAAAGCATGAATTCAGTCATATTAATCAGAATTACATTTTAAAATGTGTATGAAATGACATAAAAATTTAAACAAGAAAGAAAAATTGTGCTGCATCAAGCATAGATTATGAAACATTTTCCAACACGTCCAGAATACTTTTTAAAAACTTTGTTGTTTAATAAGGTAAAGAAGATACCTAAGTAAACTTTTCAGAAAATGCATTAACACATTTGAAGAACAGATTTCAACAATTGCTGCACATAGCCAGAATGGTACTCTAATTCTTTTGTGCAGATCTGTATATTCTACATAGTATGCTAAAATTTAGTTTAGGTAGAAAATTCATAACACATTTGAAAATTCACCTTTAGCAATTTCCACCAAAACAAAGATGGAAATGTACTTGAATTCTTTTGTGCATCCCTGCATATAAGACTTTTATACAACCTGCATATTAAGCTGAAATTTAATTGAGGGAAAAGCACATTTAAAACTACTGAAATCACACTTCCAAAAATTCTGTCAATAGGCAGCCATTTATCCAGTTTTTTACATAGCACTGTATATGATTTTATTTATATGCTACAAATATCTCTGAGTAAACTAAATGTAGCTGAGCTTGAAAATGCATAACTCAAATTTAAAAAAAACACCTTTAAACAATTCACACACTCTCTCACTAATGCTTACGAATTATTTTGTGTAACTTTGTATATGGCCTATAGAATTTATATTCACCATGTAGTGTGCAACAATTTAGTTAAACTTTAAGCAGATACCATAACAGAAAACACATTTTCACAATAAACAATACTTCAGATACCTACTGTAGTTGTATCCGTAATCTTTTATGTGTAAATGAACAATAAATGTGGTACACATCATATTCTACTGCAAGCATCTTGTAGTAAAGCTCAGCAATGTATATCAATTCCATCAAGTTTGAAAGCATTCAACATAATTAAAATACGCTTTGAACAATTTTTTCTGGTAGATTATTATATAACCGGCTCTTGTGTATGACTCTGTAATTGAATGATAAATGCTTTACATCCCATATTCTACAGAAAGCATGTTTTAGTGCATCTCAGAAATTCATAGCAATCTTATTTATTTGTAAATGGAGTAACATCATTAAAATACACCACAAACGATTTTTCTTTGTAGACCATAATATAACAGAATACTTTTAAGTTCCCCTGTATGTGTACTGTCTGTGCTACAGATAATGTATTCTATAAGTACCAGTGCAACTCAATAATGTATATAAATTTCATTATGTTTAAAATTCTGTAACACTGTTGAAATACCCCGCAAATCATTTTTTTCCCATAGACCTTAACATAATGGAATACTTTTGAATGCCCTTATAAATGAATTATGCATGCTACACACTCCATTTTCAATACCAAACATGCCATGGCAAAGCTCAATAATGTATATCAATTACATGTCAATCGAAAAATATTTACACGGTTTAGAGCATGGACAGACAAACAAATCAAAGTCATAAACACTTTTCAACTATATTGGAAAGTGTTAAAAATGGTGAATTTTTGCCCTACATCTGAACTGAAAGTTTCACTTTTTACATTTGCAATGATGTGCAAATTTTAGGCATTTTTGGATTTGAAGAAGTCAACTGTATATTTCCAACATTTAATTTTAACCCTTTCCTGTCCTGCAAAACAAAAGACTCTATTATATATTCCCACATAAAAATAAAAAAACTTCTTCTTCCCTTCTATATGCAATTAGTAAAACACGTAAGATACTTCTGAACTCACAGTGTTTCAGGAAACTATAGTATATACAAATGGAGTCCACTATACGAAACTAGAAATAGCTGTTGAGAAGCTAAGGATCATGAGCAACCAATCGATCGCAAGCCTGGTTTGAAATACATGCTTAACAAGCTCTTTAGAACATTTGTTTTTATTGTAAACTAGCTGACCTGTCCAGCATTGCTCGGGCAAGTGATAATATTCTTAAATCAACCTTAAATTCATATGATTTTATACCTGTTGTGCATGCACTGAGAAATCTGTTAGTTCTGCTTTCCACTGCCAGGGTGGTGCATTCTGTTCTGAACAAAACTCTGACACATGTGCCCGCTTCCTGTGTCACTGCATAGCAGACGTACTTTGTCTGCAAAGTCTGCTAGTTCCAATATCCACTTTCAGATAACGCACTCTGTTCTCAACAAAAATATATATCCGAATGAAACTGAGTTATTCAACCTTTCTGTAGACATATTACTTAAGGGGGGTTGCAGAATCAAATAAGAATTTAAAAGATTTGATCATAATAATATCTGTCATGTGGACTAATTGAGATATTTAATCAAAAGTAGCTGCCTCCCCTCCCCATTCCTGCAAATATAACAAATACAAAAATTTCTTTATAAACAAATTGTGAAGACATTTATTTTTTTTCTTCTAAAAATTGATTTTTTTATAAAATAAAAAAGTTATTTACAGATTTCTTGATTCAGCATAACATTTTGTGCATAGGTGCATTAATTTCAAATTGATAAATGCGGTATTAAAAAAAATTCTATAGAGCTGGAAAATTACTTACTCTTTTTAGTCACATGTTGTTTTGAAATAATATTGGGGTCTGCTTCAAGAACACATCTCATTGGCTGCGCAAATGCTAGACATATGGTCTCCTCGGATCGAGAATGAATCCTGCGATTTGATAAAAATCTATGCTTTAATTGAATTATAAATAATTTGCCATTCTTGTAATTGTGGTTTTTAATTAATAACTCAACTAATTATTAGAAATTAAAAATTGTTTTGTATCAGGTGCACCAGGAGAAGACTTAGACTACCCTCAGAAAAATTTTCAGCTTTGTATGTGCGGTAGATTTCGCTAGTCAGCAGAAACAGGCGCACTCACACACAGAACGAAACTTTCTTTTTTTAGTATAGATTGAGGCTGTTCTGGCTGCCAACTGGCAACCTTCAAAAATCCAAACTGGCTACCTTCTGGCACATTTTTTAATTCATTTTTATTTACAAATGCATCAAATTGGCAGGTGCTGTTATTGATAACCGCATAATCAAATTGTTTTTTCCATTTTTCAGTTAGGGCAAAATTTTTCTAAGAAAATTCTATCAAAGTTTGCTTTTTAGCTCACAGGCTATCAAAACCTGAGAGCTAATGTTCCTGCATGTTATGTATGTATGTATGTACGTAATGCGATAACTTTTGATAGAAATATCCGATTTGCTGAAATTTTATTTTTAGATTCATTCTGATAAGGCACTTCCCTGATTAGTTTTGGGGCTTCATTCATTAAGTATAAAGGGGGCGTTGGATGCAGGGCCACCCTCCCCCCCACTTAACTAGGATAAATGGGTTTTTCATGCAGAATTATCAGATTTTTTTCAAATTTGGCATACCGGTTAATTCTGATAAGGTGCTTCCGTGATTAGATTTGAAGGTTCATTGTTTAAGTCTAAAGGGGGAATGGGGGACTAATACCCCCCCCCCCCCTTAAATGAGTAGATGAGAGTTAGATAAATGAGTTTCTCTATCCGATTTGCTTCAAATTTGGTAAACAGGGTTATTCTGATAAGTCACTTCCCTGATTACATTTGGAAGTTCATTGGTTAAATAAAAAGGGGGGGGGGGGACGGAGGTCTAATATGCCCTTAATTTAGGTAAATGGGTTTTTATATCCGATTTGCTTTAAATTTGGTTACCAGTTTATTTTGATAAGGGGCTCCCCTGATGACATTTGGAGGCTCATTGATTAAGCATAAAGAGGAGAAACTGGAGGGGGGCTAATGCCCCCCTTAATTTATTTTTCGAAGGGCATTATTCTTTGAAATTAGAGTATGATATGCAGTTAGTGTAAATAGCCTATGTGCTCAATGCCATCAGTTTAACTGGGCACTTTTCTTTTTTATTTAATTAGATTTTAACTAACCAGATGTGGCAGTGCAAGAAAGAAAAAAATTGTCATCCTAAGACAACAATTGCTTATAAGTCAAGATGTAATTCATTTATCGAAAAATGAAAAACCTGTTTGATTACAAATTACTTTGATAATCATATCTCCAAGTATCATGTTTTATTTTCAAAAATGAGTCAGAAAGCTTTCCGTTGTTAAGCGGGAAAATAATCTTAAATGTGTAAAGAATATCTGTTTTAAATTAAATTCAGGTATTTAAAAGAAAAAATAAATAAAAGATTTGTATTTTAAATGAAATGAGTGCATGTGATTGAAACATCAGAAAGCTTCCCGTTGCTGAGCGAGGAAAATATATGCTTGAGAATCCCCTTAACACATTGTGTGCGGGACATGCACATTTTCTGATGATTGATACTTGAGCGCAGGACACGTACTAGTATGGGTTAACTAAATTTGCGCACAATACCCCCGCCCGGCACAATTCCGCCGCGAAATGTACCCGCACACAATGTGTGAAAGATATCTATTTTGAATGTAACCTGTACTATTTTAAATGAAATGAGTGGAATGCAATTAAAAGATACTGGTGGTTGTCTAAGAGAGAAAATAAAAACCAGTTGATAGCAAAATATTGGAGTATTGGAAATTTCTATATCTGAAAGAAGGGCGAATAATAATTCATGCTCTATCGTAGTCCTTTTAATTAAAATATCTTGAGAGAGGAACCGGAATACATTATAATATTAGATAGCTAAATATTGTCACGTTTGAAATTTTGAAAGTTTACCTTCCCCTGATGTAATAGTGTGTTTGTATTACGGATGTGAGATGATAAGACCTCTAGGGGGTGCAGTTTTCAAGCATTTTCCGTACTCCTCATGTGATATATCATTGCAAAGGCCTTTGACCACTCTTTCATATTATAAGCCTCCCTTTCACCTCCTTCAAATTCCCCTCCCCCAGGGCTCTTTCTCAATTTTTCCGACATCCTTCATGTGATATATCATTGTAAGCCCTTTGACAACTCTTTCATATTCTGCACATCCCGTCCTTTCCCCCCCCACTTTGTCCCCCTTGAGGGCACTTTTCTAACTTTCGCTGACAACCCTCATGTGATATATCATTGGAAAGCCTGTGACCACTTTTTCATATTATGTATCGCCCGTTTCCCCCTCCCCCGGTGGCATTTTCTCTATTTTTCCGACATCCTTCATGTGATATTGTAATGTACAGCCCTTTGACCATTGTTTCATATTCTGCACATCCTGTCCCCCTTCCCCCACTCTTCTAACTTTTACCAACACCCCTCATGTGATATATCATTTAAAAGCCATGTGACCACTTTTTCATATTATGCACCTACCATCCAACATCCCCCCACACAATGCCTGACTGGGGAGGCACTTTTCTAACTTTTGCCGACACCCCTCATGTAATATGTCATTGGAAAGCCCTGTGACCAACTCTTTCATATTATGCACCTCTCGTTCCCCCTTCCCCTACTTGCGCTCCCGGAGGCACTCTCAATTTTTCTAACATCCTTCATGTGATATATCATTGGGCAGCCCTTTGACCACTCTTTCATATTATGCAAACATAACCTTGCATATTTTAGTTCCATTTTTTTCCACATGGGTGTGCTTTCCTGTATCGATTTCTATGGACCCGATCGCAACGAGGTTTGGTTCATTCAATGTGGTTTTCGATAGTCTTCAATATTTCAGTTCTACTTTTTACCATCAAGGGGCGCTTTCCCATCTCGGGTTCTATGGGCCCGATGTCAACGGGGCTCGGTTCATTCAACTTAGTTTTCAATAGCCTTACATGTTTTATTTCCACTTTTTACCGCCAGAGGCACTTTCCTATCTCGAGTTCTATGGGCCCGGCTCGACTAATATATCTACGGATAGGTTGTATAACAGAGTTTTGCTAAGAATAGAGTGCGCAACCTGGTGGTCGAATGTGGAACTAACAATTTTGTAGCGCGTTCCACGCACGCCTGCTATACGGCTCGGCGTCGCAAGTAGCGGGGACCAGTGTTCAGTGATAGTATAAAAAATATTGAGCCCCCTGGCGAAGGAATGTGGAACTAAAGGATTTTTCAGCGCGTGCGCAGCATGCCTGCTATACGGTGCCGCAGACAGCGGAGGCACGTGCCAGCGTTTCGCTCTGTAAGTGGTTTCTTTAGAAAAGAGTGCGCCTCCTGGTGGTCGAATGTGGAACTAACAGATTTTTTAGCGCGTGCACGCACGCCTGCTATACGGCACCGCAAGTAGCGGGGACCAGTGTTCAGTGATCGTATAAAACATATTGCTTCCCCTGGCGGTAGAAGGTGAACTAATAGATTTTACGGAGTGTGCGTAGCACGCCTGCTATTTGGTGCCACAGGCAACGGCGACCCGTGTCGTATGTTCCTATAGAACACGAGCCGGGGTTTCGTTCAGTTCGAGGTTTGTTTCCAAACCTCGATATTGTATAAATTAATCTTCAAAGTATAGTTTTCATCTGAAAAATATTCAGGACTTTCTTTGAAAAGGATTTTTATCCGGGTCAACCCGGAAGAGTCAAAATCCGACCTGAAACCTGGTCAGATTCATGTAAAATTGGACTATCCTATCCGATGTAGAACTTATGTTTTGTCCAAGCTATACAACCCACATTCTTGAAATTGTTTAATAGGACGTCAACAAACATCAGAATCGAGATAAAGGCATACCCACCAAGTTTATGCCTTTTAACCAATTAAATTTTATTTAAAGCAACAGAACGACTTTGTCCACGAATGGCAATAGCCACGCCTCTGCGGGTAGATGCCCTCCGAAAAAGACTGTTTATTGAACAAAGGAGAAGCAGTGTTAAAATATTCGTCGCGCCTATTTGTGTCTTTCTTCTGTTTACCCGCGGCTGACGTCACATGGGTGAAGTCCACTGCATTCTGAGCGCTGTCGGTACAGTTTCAATATCGTTAGTGTCAGAAACAACGATAGAGAAAAGTGTTGCTTTTTAAACAACGACGTCATCAATATAGAGATGAATAATAACAAATTTTAGAATCGGGTTCATAGTCAACCATTTCTAACGGCACACGTTAACAAACACTATACTCAGAGATTTGTTTTCGTCCACCCTAGTCATTTTGTATATATGTTCACAGCGTTCTCAGCAACCACTGAACGAATTTGAATATAATTTTTTACAGTTTTAGTACATTTGAGAAGGTTGTGATCTCAGAGTAGTCATCAAATGGTGTATAAATTCGTTTACAGGAACACGTCAACTATTTTAATTTAAGATTGCCTACTCCAATATCAAACTTTGTGTTACTGTAATTTCCAGTATCTCAAACGTTTGAGAACGCAGTGGACAATAAATACAATCTTCATTTATAAATATGACAGTGGCGGTGCGTATACGAGAACAAATATAGACCAGGATGCATTTATAAGAGAGTAGCGATATACGCAGACGGAGCATGCATAGACTGGAAGCTTTGTCCAAAGTATGGAAATCCACTTTTCAGAGCTGGCGATACTGACGTGAACAAGTTCAATATGAAGTTCAACCACGTGACTACATCGTCGAGAATACCTAGTGTGGAAATATGCTATCCTAATACTATGTTCACACTACGATACTTAAGATATCTTAGGCCGCCGAACTGTCTTAATTTTGAGGTGGTACCCTCCCGGAATTGGAAACCTGTTCACATGGAAAAACTCACTTAAGATAATTCAGTGAACGTCACTGTGTTCTTTGCGCTTGCGCTTAAGATAAAACCGCCCGCAACACCCAATCAGTTAATGCGAAGCTTTACAGCCAGCGAGAGTGAATGGTCGTGACTGTCTCTAGCCCGAAGAAAGTTGAAACTCTCTCAGAGAGTTTGTGGAACTCCCTCAGAGAGTTCGGAGGTTTAAGAGAGTTCCGATAACGCAGTGTGAACAGGGTATAAGCCGCGCCACACACCAAGGAGACATGCGACTCTGGCGCACGTCGCATGTATCATGAAACATCGAGCCACCACAGGAGGCAAGTTGCATTTCTACTTTTTTCATCCACACATCAAAGCGACATGAGACATATTCATGGCGTATGCGCGTAGCTTGCTTTTAATTCTTTGACAAAACAGAATAGTAGAATGTTGGCGTCTGCAAACGAAGCGATTGTAAATATGGATATTTCATTCGAAGATGATGATTTATTTTTATTCACTCTACTAAAAAAATAAAAGGAATCTTGAATCCCACCATCTTGAAACAAATAAACGAAAATTGTAGCAATATATAACGTAACTGCAGCAAGAGACGAAAGCGCGAAACAAAGCATAAGACACGTGCTGCATAGGTACTTCGTCGCATGAGTCTTTAGTGTGTGGGCACAGTGAAGAAACAGGTACGTTACAACAGTAAATTTGACGCACGAGTCAAGTGAGATGTCTCGTGTCTCCTTGGTGTGTGGCGCGCCAAACAGTGCTAAAATGTTTATCCCTTAAATGTGCGACGATACTGCTAAAATGCCAAGTGTCGATCGCAGCGACATCTGCGGGATTTTCGTATTACTAGTATTACATTGTATAGAATAGCAATATCTTGCAGTTGTAGAAAATATCCCGCAGATGTCGTTGCGATCTGTATATTGCAGCAGCATCGTTGCATATTTAAGGGATACAATATTTTAGCGCTTTTTTAAGTATTACAGAGATAGCCGATTTCCACACTATGTATTCTAGTCGCTATAACGTGACCATAATCCTCCAATTTGTATACAACCAATCAAAATCAACAAAAAATAGTAAGCTAACAAAATGCCCACCTGGTTGCAAAATTTGTTGCTACGGTATGACGTCAATTGCAACTGCTCCATTAGACGAATGGCACAAGCAAACAAATATTAGCTTGCCTATAATGGTAGGATCACCGAGATGCTTGATGATTCGTTTTTGTGCAAAATTATCTCAACCAATCAAATTTTGTTTCCCATATGTCGCCACTCCCATACGGAGGCACCTTACGAACTTGTTCTCTTCTCATCATGAAAGTTGCTTCCCGAGCGATCTGGTCATATTTAAATGTTTTATTAGAAAGAAGATCTTGCAAATTTTGCTTTTCATTTCATATCGACCAAGGCGTGTCTATGCCCTTTAAAAGAAACTCTCAGTACTCGCTAGTGATATTTTCTTTTCCATCCCTTGTTGAAGGGCAGGTGGTCGTCTCTTTACTCCTTTCATATCTTGATAGTTTTCGTGGCTGAGTGGTCAAGGCATCACACCGCTAATCGCTTGAGAGCGTAGGTAGGTGCGGGTTCGAATCCCGCTGGCTCCGTTGCACACTCTTTGTAGAGCTCCCGGATGTAATTATCTTGCGTTGTAAATTTCCTTGTGCTATCTCGTCCCTGTATATTGACGATGACTTATAAGCGGGCACTTGACGCCAAGCACACAGGTCAGATATATGTATTCAATAAACCAATAAAACCAAACCAATTGTTTTCGTAAAAATAAATAGACCGGGGAGCGGTCATCACCTCATTGGATTGACTGAAACTTCAAGATTAGACAGAACTCGATTTGCATATTAAAATGCAACTGGTCTGTCTAGTCATATCGGTGGGAAATACTTGCAAACTCGATTTTAGTGGTTGATCAATAGATTTATCATTGGATTTTCATGCACCTAAAGGTATGAAAACATGGAGGGCTGTCAGCAAGAAAACACAATGATAAACCTACCAGTCAACCACTAAAATCGGGTTCGCATGTGCTTACCACCAAGATATGACTTTGCAGATCAGTTGCATTTTAATGAGCTAATCGAGTTTTAACTAATCCTGAAATTTTAGCTGTCAACTGGATGAGGTGAAGGTTTGGGCAGCCGCCTTCCAGTCTAAAAGAGTTCACCGAGCCAGGATCGACTAAAATCAATATACAGTCCAAAAGCGAATCGCGTAGCGATCGACAATCTCTAAAAAAAAAAAAAAAAAAACAGCCTGTAGTGCCTCTATATGAGAGTGGTGACATACGATTATCAAAGTGTGCTTAGACGCGACCAACGATCAGGGCAACACTAGATACCGGGCTTGCTCATTCATTATATCGTATATTCATTCATCCTGACGTCACAAATGGTGGCTGGCCGCTATCAACGACATACAGCGATTGGTACAAAGCGGCGCACCCATCGTTTTGTGTCAGTCGCCGTGTAAAGATGATCCACTCCGTATAACGTTTTAAAAGTCATGAACTGCCCTTGCATGTCGTTGGTCGC
Organism: Maratus speciosus; assembly: GCA_963932465.1. Taxonomy (NCBI): domain Eukaryota; kingdom Metazoa; phylum Arthropoda; class Arachnida; order Araneae; family Salticidae; genus Maratus; species Maratus speciosus. The sequence goes on along the minus strand of CAWVRF010000232.1, from coordinate 195,274 downwards.
GGCTTAGTCACACGCGTCCTTGAACATTGAAGTCCACCATAGTAGAGATTGCTTTGGGCCTATAGCAACTATGGCTTTCCGCCTCGAATGATCCTTATGATACCCAAACACAAGCCACAACAATTTTTATTTTCATTTTCCATTACATACGAGGACGAGATACTCACAAGGAAAGTTACAACACCAGAGACGATTACTTATTTATAAAGACATTAATAAAATATGGTATGAGATGTAAATTTCCAACTGGGCGAAAAAATGCCGGGACCAGAATTCGAACTCCTGGCTGAAGCCGCCAGTGCTCTGCCATCTGAGCTATCCCGGACGAATCTGGTGGAACTCTTTCACCCAGCTAACCCAACACCTACTTGAACTCTTACAAAGCCATTTGGCGCTCCTCCGGGATTCCACTAACGTCATTAACAGTGGACCGTCCGATCTATCCCACTAAACTGGTTTTCAACCTCACCTCCTTCTCCCTTCTTCTTATAGCAATAGCATAGTAGCATTGCTTGCTTGAACGTGTATTTCATCGATGTTGAAATTGAATGTTTTGTTCTAAAGCATTGTTGGATAATAGGAAACCATTTGATAATAAGGTAAGATTTTTATCTTGATTAATCTTAAATATTGCATAAATTTATTTATTTATATGTGAACCCTCTAGTATTTTTTACCTGCTTTTGATGTGTTGAATATAAGATATACAAGTCACCACGTGTTCTGAAACTTAATGTGAGTGTTTTTTTTCTTTGAAGGGGGGGGGGGGAGGGGTAGGCGTTTAATATGTAATATTTCATTATTTCGGAATGCAATTATGCTATATTGTTTTTTACCGACTCATTTTTTTTTCAAATATTCTTATATTTGTATACGTAAACATGACTGAAGCATAAGTGTATTTTCATTTAGTGGTAGTAATAATAACAATTGTTAATATAAAATAGCTGCCTTATACATATTATTTTAAGAAATCAGATTGGTTGAATTCATTTATTAATTAATTATTCATTTATTGGACTACCTTTTAAAGTGCGGAATTCTTGAAATCTTATCGTTTAGGTCATGATACTGATTTTTAAAACGAAAGGAAAGAAAAGCAATTTCACTACTTTGTTATTATGTTAAAATAATTGCATGTATTAACTATAAACATTTATGTGTATATGATATCAATGCTCTTACACTTTAAACTACGTTAAATAATGCATATATTAAATATTTATTACTGTCATTTATTTATTCTGTTCTATTATTATTATTAAATTTTTAATAATTTAGCTTTAGTCTTTATGTTAATAATTTATGTACCTCGACATATTTTAAACTTAATGTAATTAAAATATTTATTATCTATTATGTATAAAATATGTCTTATTCGGGTGAAATATATAGTCATAGTTACCAAGAAAGCATTGCTTTACTTATATTATTATTATTATTTTAATGGTTTAAAGATTAATTGAATAATACTTACTTTGACATATTATTTTCGAAATTTTAATTAAATCATAGCAAAATACAGAAAATAATATTTTAGTCATACATGTAAATATAATGATATAGTAAAAAATTATACAGTAAAAAGTATATAAAATATGGATAATTAATAATAATACATTTTAAAAATATTTAATGTAGTTTAAAGTTTAGTTTGATCGTCAAAATAATAATAATGTCCAACAAATTACACATTGCTATTATAAATATTAATTATGTTTTTAATTAGTTTTTTTTTTTTTTAAATAATACTTTGAAGATTAGGAATATTTCATTTAATGAGATATTTAATGAATTTCTTATGTCGTATTGTTTTTGTTGTTTTAATATAATTTTATAATAAATATGATAGTCAGATTAAAAAAAATATATATATAACATGATTTTTTTTTAATCTAATGAAACTATATAAAATAACGAATAATTCCATTATTACAATTTATTTTTTTCCCTTAGTTTTTAATTTTTCTAAACGTCCATTTTTAAAATTATTGGTATTTTAATTCCCGAATTTTATTATTCCGTGTATTTTAAAACTTATGAAATATTAATAAAATTTATAGTCCATTAACTATGATAACTTTATTGCCAATTTATATACTACATTTTACCTTTATATATTTCAGTTGTTTAAATTATAGAATAAATAATACTTGTTTTTAAGTCAGATAGGTAAAATTGATGTTATTTTTTTTTTTTTTTTTTTTTTTTTTTTTTTTTTTTTAAGTCAGATGTGTCAATCTAATGTTATTTTATTATTATTATTTCAATAATCAAAGTGAGTTTTAAACAATTTTGAATAATGCATAATATTATTAAAATTTTTGATATTTAATTTTTGTCTTTTAATTTAACATTTTTTGGTACCATACATATTTCAAAATTTATCAAATCTAAAAATTTAATATTCTAGCTTATGTAAAATGCATATCGTTTTCAGATAATGAAATATTCACTTTTATTAGTTGCCATATACTGACAAAATTATCTTGAATTTCCCTAAAAATCCCCATCTATAATATTGACTTTATTGCCAATTTGTATATGGAACATGTTTATGAATCTTTATAGATTTCACGTATGTGTTTTATCAGATGTATTTAATAATGGTTTGAAAATTAAGGGAATATTTCATCTGGCATACTATTTTTTTTTTTAAGTTTTAGGATAAATAATAACGATATAAGTAAATAAAACATGATATTTTTTCAATTAAATTAAACTACAATAAATAATGAATAATTTTAGCATTACTGTTTACTTTATTACTTTTTAATTTCACTAAACGCTTAATTCTTAATTTGTTGGTATTTTAATTCTTATGCTTCAGTTCTGGACATATTTTAACATTTATCGAATATGAATGATAAATAATAATAATAATTTTTTACGGTATTTAATGTATTTTAAAGCTTGATTTGATTGTTAAAAGAAAAATATAATGTCCAACAAATTACATATTATTAAACATTATTATTATCTATAGAATTAAGAGTAATAAACATAGCAATATTACTTTGTGCTTTTTTATATTTAAAGCTACCTTATATTCAACATTATCAAAATAACTTACATACTTTGTAAACAATACATCAAAAGCAGATAAAACATATAAATAAGTAAATGCATAAAAGATTTATCAAGATAAAAATCACTTACCTCATTATAAATTGATTTTACCATTATCTATAAAAATATTAAACAGCGCTTGAGAACAAAAAAAAAAAAAAAAAAAAAAAAAAGTTGAAAGTACAAATTAGTTTCACTAAAAGATGATTTTTGAAAGTGATTTTTTTATGAGATACATCTGAGTTATATTTTTTCACAATAATTACTTTTTTAATATAAAATTAATGCATTAATGTTTTATTAATTTTCTCTTTTAAAATTAATCTGATTTACCTAGTGTAAATAAAAAAATCTCTAGCCAAATATTTAATTTTTTATTTACTAATGTGTATTTCGTAAAATTGGAATATAACTGATTACGAAAATCTTTAAATAAATTGTTATATATGTATTTAAAAATTAACCTTTGTTTACAAAGTAGGAAGGACATGAAAAAAAAAAAAAAGGTTTTAATTTAATTCTATTTCAAAAGACTATGTAGTGGAAAAATTTACAAGTTAAATAACAGCTAATAATTTTTCAACTCTCAAAGAAAAGGGCAGAGTTCCAACGGGGAAAAAGAACGTAGGTCGTCTAAGAGTGACGTCACAAAATCGCCCAAAGGCTTTATGTCAAGTGGGTGTTGGCTAACCTTAATGATTATAGCATCTGGTCTGAAACCTGGTTCAGCTCAACAGAATAAATCTTAGGTAATGGAACTCCAGAAATCGCTGGATACGAAATTATACTAGATTAATACCATTTTAATCTGAAAGAAGAAAATAAAAGTTTCCTTGGCCCAACAAAATTTAATAAAACTTAGCATTTTTCTTCAATCACAAAAAATAGATTTTGTTTGACCCAAAAATAGAGTAATTCTAAATAAAAACAACGATGTAAATATATAAATATTATTTTTAATACCATATTAACCCCCCGACATATTTAGCGAAAATCTTTTTTCTAATTGGCTGCGCTTGGGTTAGCCTGGCTTAGGATCGAACAGAGATCAAACCTTCAAAATCACGTTCTAACGACCTAAAATCTTGTGTTTAGATCAAAAGTTGGGTTCGTTAGACCTTGGGTCGACCAGTGAAAACGCAGCTTTACAACCGGGAGCTCCACAAAGAGTGTGCAACAGAGCAGCGGGAGTCGAACCCGCAGCGACCTACGGACACACGCGTTTATCTCATCCATGACAAATCTACATCCCAGAACTCTATAGTACCAACGTCCCCTAGATGAGATAGAGAGCCTTGACACACGTCGCGAAAACGTCACACAGAGTTATAAAGGGTGAAAAAACCGGGTTTAATCCAGCGAATAAACAGAGTTTTTGGGAGAGGAATTAAAAAAAATTCCTGGAGTTTTCGGAAAGTTTGAGCCATGAAATATTTTCAGAGGCGTCGCTATGGGGAGTTATGGGGGGGGGGGGGGACTCTCTCCCTCCAATATTTGTGAACTTGGGAAATTTGAGCTTAGAGAATCTTGAAAAGGAATCTTGAATCCCACCATCTTGAAACAAATAAACGAAAATTGTAGCAATATATAACGTAACTGCAGCAAGAGACGAAAGCGCGAAACAAAGCATAAGACACGTGCTGCATAGGTACTTCGTCGCATGAGTCTTTAGTGTGTGGGCACAGTGAAGAAACAGGTACGTTACAACAGTAAATTTGACGCACGAGTCAAGTGAGATGTCTCGTGTCTCCTTGGTGTGTGGCGCGCCAAACAGTGCTAAAATGTTTATCCCTTAAATGTGCGACGATACTGCTAAAATGCCAAGTGTCGATCGCAGCGACATCTGCGGGATTTTCGTATTACTAGTATTACATTGTATAGATTAGCAATACATTGCAGTTGTAGAAAATATCCTGCAGATGTCGCTGCGATCTGCATATTGCAGCAGTATCATTGCACATTTAAGGGATACAATATTTTAGCACTTTTTTAAGTATTACAGGGATAGCCAATTTCCACACTATATATTCTAAGCACTATAACTTAAGGGTTCGTTGGAAGAATCGGAGATGATACCCAAATTAGCATGGTAACGCCTGTCCAGGGTGTTGCTGTCGGAGTGACCAGGCATCCAGATTAATTTAAAATACATAGAAAACTAAAATTGAAATCATTAAATAAAATTAAAAATAAATCGATGCTCAAGAATTTTCGAAAGCGGACTCCCGGGAATAAATCAGGATTTAAAGCCGGGATTAAACCCGTTGTTTTTCACCTTTTGCACGTTTCTGCTGATATAGGCAAAAGTGTTGCGCCAAGTTCAGACTAATTCTAAAGGGTCTATTGGCAAGCCTGTCTTCATCGTCAAGCTAAACGGTTATTGTATTTGCGCACTTATCTAATCCCCCACGTTCAGGAAAATATTGCCACGTTCTAAAACTTCCAACATAAAGCTATGAAAAAAGAGGAGCAGACATATCAATATTTTACTGTGGAAAGCCTTGATTCGGAAAAACGAGTTCTTTCGCCCTCTTCTTGGTCCGCCATATTTGACTTTGACCGATAACAGTCCAATCTGAAGTGGGAAACGTGGCTAAATATGGCGGACGCAGGAGGGGGTAGGAATGCAACCAACGAAATATACTACCGGTTCACTGCTTTTAAAGCGTCACACGGAGTGGATCATCTGTACACGGCGATTGACATATAACGATGGACATGCCACTATGTACCAATCGCCGTGTAAAGATGATCCACTCCGTGTGACATTTTAAAAGTCATAAACTGGCCTTGTATGCCGTTGGTCCATTGGTCACGAAGATGCTTGGCAATTTACTTTTGTCCAAAATCATCTCAATCAATGGAGGATATTCCAAACATGGGTTCGAGGCTGAAAAAAGTTACGTGATACCGGTAATTTACCCAAGGAACTTCTAACTGAAAAGAAGGGAAGATGCTACTGCTTTGCCTGATGAACTGTTTCATTGGCTAGCGGGAATTTACATTACACGTCTACGGAGCCTTCCCTTCTTTACGCTAATGTTTTTACCTTGATCACGTGATCAAAATGCAGATGGAATATCCTCCATTCCGGTATTTCACCACTTTCATATCGAGGCACTCTATTGCTAATGTCTCTAAATGAGAGTTAGCGCATACAAGAAATAAAATGGACTATATTCCAAATCTGGGTTCGAGACTTAAAAGAGTCACGTGGTAACGGTAATTTACCCAAAGAATTTCTAACTGATAAGAAGGAAGGTTACTACTGCTTTCCTCATGAACTGTTTCACTGGCTGGTGGAGATTTATATTACGTCTACGGAGCCTTCCCTTCTTTACACTGGAAGTTTTTACCTTGACCACGTGATCATAACGTAGATGGAATATCCTCCATTGACTTATTTGAGATAATTTTGGACAAAAACGCATATGTGGTTGGTTGTGTTTATGACGGCCAATTATCAACACGAGGGATATAGGATATAGGCCCAAAGGGGGGGTGCCCTTCGTGGGTGTCTTTCTAAGGGAAACTAACCCGCATTAACGCTTGGAAATCCAAGGTTCAAAGAAAACCACGAAAAACTCCGAACGATTAGGCCGACAGGCGCGATTGGGTTCGAATCCAGCACTTCCCGTCTACCAGCTTCGAGAGCAGAACCTCTCGGCCACTGGTGGGGCAAACGCATATGTGCAACGTAGTGGGATAGCAAGAGCACGAAGGGAGGCTCTCTCAAATGCTGAGAGTTTGTTCTTTAACGCTCATTTCTTTTTTTAAACTGATTTGTGGACATCCTTTTAAAGAATTTAGAAGTTGTAGCCTAAAACACACAACGTTGACGCGAGACCAACGACATACAATTCATGACTTTTAAAACGTCACACGGAGTGGATCACCTTTACACGGCAATGGAGGATATTCTATCTCCGTTTTGATCACGTGGTCAAGGTAAAAACTTCTAACGCAAAGAAGGGAAGGCTCCGTAGACGTATAATGTAAATCCCCGCTAGCCAATGAAACAGTAAACAGTTCATGAGGCAAAGCAGTAGTATCTTCCCTTCTTATCAGTTAGATGTTCTTTGGGTAAATTACCGGTATCACGTGACTTTTTTCAGCCTCGAACCCGTATTTGGAATATCCTCCATTGGCAATAAACGATGGGATTTTTTGTATCAGCGGGCTTGCTCATTATCATGACGTCACAAACGGTAGCTGGCCGTTATCAATGACATAGAGCGATTGGTACAAAGAGGCGCGCCCATTGTTTTTTACCATTCACTGTAAGTCGTTGATAGCGGCCAGCCACCATTTGTGTCGTCATGATAATGAATGAGAAAGCCCGGTATCTAGTGTTGACCTAGTATCAGTTACCGTGTACAGATGATCCACTCAGTATGACGTTTTAAACGTCATGTACTGGCCTTGTATGTAATTGGTCGCGGTTGATGACTGATAAGCGGGCAGTTGGTGACGAGGCAGACTGAAATATTCTTACGGTACCAATCGGAATCTTTAATATGCCAAAATTTCCTGCCACAACTCGATGAGCTAATAATACTGCCAAAATTAAGAACTGGCACCTCGCTCTGCTCATCTCCCACTAAGATATGACGAGGCAGACTGAAATATTTTTATTGTGCTAATCGGTATCTTTAATGTGTTACGTTTTCAGACCGTAACTCGATGGCTTGATAATACCGCCAAAATTAAGTTTTGGCGCCCCGCTTTTGACATCTCGAACCAAGATATCACGAGGTAGACTGAAATACTCTTATTGTACTAATCGGTTGTCTTTATAGTGTTAAATTTTAAGGCCGTAAATCGATGACGTGATATCACCAAAATTAAGAATTGGCACCCCGCTCTGCTCATATCGTACCAAGATATAACGAGGCAAACTGAAATATTCTTATCGTATTAATCGATATCTATATTATGCCAAAATTTCATGCCGTAACTCGATGGCGTGATAATATCCTCAAAATTAAGAATTTGGCGCCCCGCTCTACTCATCTTGTACCAAGATATCACGAGGCAGACTGAAATATTCTTATTGTACTAATCAATATCTAAAAAAGACCAAAATTTCATGCAGTAACTCGATGGCGTGGTAATACTGCCAAAATTAGAATTGGCGTCCCCGCTCTACTCTTCTCGTACCAAGATATCACGAGGCAGACTGAAATATTCTTATTGTAGTAATCGATATCTATAATATGCCATGCCAAAATTTCATGCCGTGATAATACCGCGAAAATTGAGAATTGGCGACCCCGCTCTACTCTTCTCGTACCAAGATATCACGAGGCAGACAGAAATATTCTTATTGTAGTAATCGGAATCTTTAATGTAGGAAATTTTCAGACCGTAACTCGAAGACATGATAATACCGCCAAAATTGAGTTGGCGCCCCGCTCTGCTCAGGTCGTACCAAGATATGACGAGACAAACTGAAATATTCTTAATAAACACACATACTACAATATACATTAAAACACACACTCACACATAAATAACGCCTGCATTCAACAGTTAAAGGTATATATAAATATTTTACAGACATACATACAATAAATACAATAAACCCAACTGGAGTGAAAAATTAGCCAGAGCCAGGAATCGAACCCGGGACCACTGCATTCCAGGCAGTCGCTCTAACCACTGAGCTACTCCGGCCGATGCCTGAGTCTGTATACTGTGGTCCCGGGTTCAATTCCTGGCTCTGGCTAATTTTTCTCTCCAGTTGGGTTTACTGTATTTATTGTATGTATGTCTGTAAAATATTTATATATACCTTTAACTGTTGAATGCAGGCGTTATTTATGTGTGAGTGTGTGTTTTAATGTATATTGTAGTATGTGTGTTTATTATTATATTTCGTAGATAGATGTAATAGTAAAATCTATTCATCGTTGTCCGGTCATCCAAGGCTGTCGTTGATGGTTGGTGACTTCCCCAACATGGTTTATTAGTGAAAAATTGCAGACTCAGGCATCGGCCGGAGTACCTCAGTGGTTAGAGCGACTGCCTGGAATGCAGTGGTCCCGGGTTCGATTCCTGGCTCTGGCTAATTTTTCACTCCAGTTGGGTTTATTGTATGTATATCTGTAAAATATTTATATATACCTTTGAAATATTCTTATTGTATTAATAGATATCTATAATACGTCAAAATTTCATGCCTTAACTCGAATACCGTGATAAATCCGCCAAAATTGAGAGTTGGCGCCCCGTTCTGCTAATCTCGTACCAGGATATGACGAGACTGAAATATTCTTATTGTACTTAATCGATATCTATAATATGCCATGCCAAAATTTCATGCCGTTACTCGATGCCGTGATAATACCGCCAAAATTGAGTGTTGGCGCCCCGTTCTGCTAGTCTCGTACCAGGATATGACGAGGCAGACTAAAAATATTCTTATTGTATTAATCGATATCTATAATATGTCAGAATTTCATACCGCAACTCCATGACATGATAGTACCGACAAAATGGGGAATTGGCGCCCCAAACTTCTCAGATTGTACCAAGTATGCCGAATCAGTTATTTTTTCGCGTACTGTTAATAAGCTTTTTCTAAATCACTAATTCGTCTTAAAATTTGATGGTGAAGTAATGCAATGTAATGTAAAATATTATGTTTATTGGGTTTGAATTGTACATTATGACGCTTGTTTTGTTATAAATTTTAGTTTGCCGGCGGTTTCTACCAGGATATTCGCAGGCAGACCAAAATATTTTTTAAACGCTTTTTTTACCTTTAATTTGACACCAATTTCATCTCGTAACTCGATGACGTGATATCGACGCCAAAATGACGAGTTGGCGCCCGCTGCTGCTCATATCGTACCAAGAAATGCCGAGGCACACCAGTCATTCCTTCATCTACTCCTAATAATCTTGCCATACACCATGATTTCATCTCGTAACTCGATGACGTAGTCATTTATGTTGCCGTCACCAGCTTGGGCTCTAATTAATGCAACATGAACAAATTTTATACATAGTGATAAGAGTTCTAATCTTCCAACTGAGTGAAAAAGTAACCAGGCTTAGATGTGAACCCAGGGCCTAAGCTGCCAGTGTTCTACCAACTGAACTATCCTGGTCAAATCCGGTGGACACAATTCACTCAGATAAGTTTTTGATAATGGCATCTGGTCTTTATTGGAAAGAGTTCAACAAAATAAATCACAGGTAATGGGACTTCACATAAACATTGGATACATAATTACATTTCATTTAATTCAGCACAATTACACTAATTTGTAAATAAGTCATAATTTTCCGTCTGAGTGAAAAAATGTTCAGGTGATTTCAACCAGCTCATTCGCTCACAACGCTCTACAAACTTGAGCTACACTGGGCAAATCCGGTAGACACAATTCACTCAGATAAACTTTTGATAGTGATATCTGGTCTGTTGTCAGAAACAGTTCAAAAGAATAAATCGCTGGTAATATGGGACTCCAAATAAACGTTATTTTCGGACTATTATTCTATTTGATAAATAAATCATAAGAGTTGTAGCTTTATTCTGAATGAAAAAGTGTCTAGACCAGGATTTAAACTCAGGTCCTTGGCTTAAGTTGCCAATGCTATACCACATGGGCTATCTTGGACAAATACGTGGACACAACTTACTCCGACAACCTTTCAATAATAACATCTGGTATGTATCTGAGACAGTTAAACAGAATAAATAGCAGATAATGGAACCTCACATAAATGTTGGATATGTAATTACACTTTAATTCGATGCAATTTTTCTAATTGATAGACATTTCTGCATAGACACTTTTCACTCAGTGGGAAAATTACAACTCCAGTGATTTATTTACCAATTTGAATAATTGCATTGAATTAATAAAGTGTAATCAAGTATCAAACATTTACTTGGAGTTTCATTACCTACAATTTATTCTGTTGCACTGTGTCAGATAACAGACCAGGTGTTACTATCAAAAGGTTGCCTGAGTGAATTGTGTCCACCGTATTTGTCCAGCATAACTCAGTTGGTAGAGCACTGGCAGCTTAAGTCAAGGTCTTGGGTTTACATTTCAGCCTGGACACTTTTCCATTAAGCTAGAAAATTACAATTCCTATTGTTTATTTACCAATTAGAATAACTGTGCTGAATTAGTAAAATGTACCTACATATCCAATATTTACTTGGAATTCCATTATTTGATAAAATATTCTGTTGAACTGTTTCAAATAGCAGATCAAATGTCATTATCAAAATATTGTCAACAAATTTGTCCAGAATAGCTCAGTTGGTAGAGTATTGGCAGCTTTAAGGGACTCTTCAGTTGCAAAGACACTCCCAATCGAATGTTAAATCTATGGATGGGTTCTTTTCAAATTTCTCGTTTGAATGTGAATATTTTGAACTTATTTTTTTTTTCATACAATAGTTGAAGTTGATCTTTAATAGGGTCCTTTTTACTTCTTCGATTTTGGTTGCAGAATTTTTTAACAAAGGTACTTTCTCTGTTGGAACTGGTTTTGAAAATAACTTTATTAAAAAATATCTGCTAAGGGTAAGGCTGCAGTTTTTTCGAATGAAAATGTAAACATGGAAGAAACTAATAATTTTTTGTCAGAATCTGGTATGCAAGGCAATTTTTAACATATTAGCATAAAAACAATGCAGAAATGTAGTAACACATATTAAAAATCTGAAAATAAACTTCTACTGGCTTTATTGAAAGAACTGAATTTTTTTTATCATTCTTCCAAATCCCCAGTTTAAGGTTGCCTTTAAACATAAAAGCATGTAAAAGAAATCAAAGTTGATTGGGATAATGAAAAATCCTTATACTTTGTCCAGATGGTGCAACTCACCAAGAGAGTTCCTCAAACTTTCTCAGTGTGTTTGAACTTTCTATGGCTACATACAGCCACTACCATTCACTCTGATTGGATTTGGAGCTGTGTTTTAAATGATTGGCTATTCAAACTGATTTTAATGCATGTGCATGCACACACTTTTCATTTATTCAGATCTCAGGCACAGTGGCATTCAATGAGTTATCTTAGATGAATTTTGCGATCTGAACAGGTGCTCCAAATTCCGGGGGTGTACCACCTTCAAAATGGTGGCCTAAAATATTTTAAATAACTGTCTGAATGGGGTATTAGTTCCTTTTTTAGGGTTTCGTTCATCTGACAAAACCCTATTCGTCTCACTCCTTTGTCTGTCTGTCTGTCCGTCACAGAGCCCGTTCTCAGAAACTATACATGTTAGAGATTTGAAATTTTGGGTACTTATAGCTGAACACCTCACATCAAACAACATATCATAAAATTTTCAAAAAGTTGGTAATTAACTGAATTACGGGCTAATTAACTTCTAAAATTAACCAATCCACCTTTTTAACGCAGATTCAAATGAATTTTCTCTAGTCATCAGTGTTTCTCCTAAGGGTTGCCAGTAAAAACAGCCGATGCATGGTTACCACGGAGGAAATTAAGCCGAAAAATGAAGTAGGCATTTTAAATCGAAATCGCATATCAGAAAATATTGGTCCGAGAAATTTGTAAATGAAATAGAAAGACGCAGAAAAAAATCTACTTTCATTTGGTATAAAGTTCACATTTCTGCGATGTGTATAAGTTAAAATATCCACTAAAAATCGATCGATAAAAATTTATTTTCTTTAATTGGAAAGACAAGGAAAAAAGATTTCAATTCAAAAGATTTCAAAGCAGGTAGACATGACGACGCTGCGGTTTTTCTTAATAGCATATTTTAATACGGAATTTTAACTTTTTAAATATTAAATTTTTTGATTAAATTTTATGGCATCCCGATGTCAAATTTCTCGCTGATTTTATTGATACCTATTTCTAAGTCCTATCTTAATTACAAGCTGAAATATTAATTATTATTTAATTAATCGGTTTAACTCGCAGAAGAATAAATGTCGGTAACTCCCACATGTGTATTTTAAACAATTCTTTCTAAGTGAGCCCCTAATTATGTTGGAGACATGAAATTTTCGGTACTTATAGCTGAACACCTCACATCATACGACAAATCATAAAATTTTGAAAAAGTCGTACATTTAACCCTTTGGGCTCCCACATGTGTATTTTAAACAATTCTTTCTAAGTGAGCCCCTAATTATGTTGGAGGCGTGAAATTCTGCATACTTATAGCTGAACACCACACATCATACGACAAATGATAAAATTTTGAAAAAGTCGTACATTTAACCCTTTGGGCTCCTGCATGTGTATTTTAAACAATTATTTCTAAGTGAGCCTCTAATTAAGTTGGAAGCGTGAAATTTTGCATTTTTATAGCTGAACACCTCACATCAAACGACAAATCATAAAATTTTGAAAATGTCGTACGTTTAACCTTTTGGGCTCCCACATGTGTATTTTAAACAATTCTTTCTAAGTGAGCCCCTATTTAGGTTGGAGGCATGAAATTTTGCATACTTATAGCTCAACATCCCAGATTACACGTCAAATAATAAATTTTGAAAAAGTTTTATGTTTAACCCTTTCAACTCCAGCTCGTGTATTTTAAGCAATTCTTTCTAACTGAGCCCCTAATTAAATTGGATATTTTAAATTTTGCATACTTATAGCAGAACACCTGAGGCCAAGCGACAAATCATAAAATCTTGAAAATGTCTTACATTTAACCCTTTGAGCCACCACATATGTATTTGAAGCAATTCTTTCTAAGAGAGCCCCTAATTAAGTTGGAGACATGAAATTTTGCATACGTATAGCTGAATACCTCAGACCACACGACAAATCATAAAATCTTCAAAAAGTCTTATATTATTTACCTCTCCGGGCTCTAGCTTGTGTATTTTAAGTAATTTTTCTAACATCCGCCCTTTTAACCAGGGGAGAAATTTTCCAACTTTTGCCGACACCCCTTTGACCCTTCTTTCATATTGTGCACCATAACCTTACATATTTTAGTTCCATTTTTTACCGCCAGGTGCACCTACTGATCTCAGGTGCTATGGGCCCAATCCCCTCGACTAATATATCTGCAGATAGTATGTAAAACGGGATTTCGTTCGGATAGATGTTTGTTTAGAATCGAGTGCGCCCCCTGGTTGCGAAATGTGGAAGTAATAGATTTTTCAAAAAGATAAAGTGTTTTGAAATGAATATTAAACGAAACCTTCTGTGCGATCTGTGATCACACTTACCCACTTGTTTAATATTAATGTACTTTAATGTTAATAAACTTAATCATCTGAGAAGAATAAATGCTACTCTCTTTTTAAATCATGGAAAAAAAGATAATCTGGTTGAAATTCAAAAGACGGGCAAATGTCCTTGATTGCGGGTATTCATGACCCAGCTAGTTAGCTAATAAATAAAATTAGAATGATAGTTAATCAACAACCCCCTTTGCTTGATGAAGCAAAGAACTGTTATCTCGACAAAGATAAAAGCAGTTTTGTCAACACCACAGCAATATTTTATAATGCATTATGAAAAAAGTTTTATTCAGTCCTTTACTAATCAATATGCATTACTCCAGATGCAGATTTATATATGGCAATTTGCAGCAAAGAAAAATTTATTGGTGACCCCAACATTGCCAAAACTGCTTAAACTTTAAAAACCAAACTTTAAAAGCCAAAACTGCCAAAAACAAACACACAGGAGCCAAAAACACAACCTGCCCCCTGCGATCCTTTATCATAAAAGGCATATAATCAATTTTCTCTCAAAGTTATTCCCTGTGCATTCGGGAATTAATTTTTCTTCCTAAATTCATAGTTATTATTATTCAGCACTTTCCATTTATTGCTTTAAGGCAGTGGTTCCCAACGTGGGGCGTACACCCCACAGGGGGGCAATATGACTTTTCAGGGGGCAATTTCAGATTTCTTATTAACAAATTTTCTGTCATTTTTTTCTAATGAAAGTAGTATCTTCGTCTAAAAATAGAAATAATAGACGAAAAAATTTTAAAATAACTGAATAAAAATAAATTTTCGAAATGACCACATTTAAAAGTTCAAAAACACACTGACACCGGAATAATTATGTGAGTTTTTTTGTATAATTTGACACCTTTTATATGTTCAAACATCATTTTAATTTCTCTGGTTTTAATATTATTTTAGTAAATTACACCTTTTTTTACTACTTATTTAAAAAAAAACTTGTACATCTATTCATAGTGTAATATACCCAGGGAGGAAAATTTTACATATGGAATTTTGTAGGATATATCTAAAATTGACTATTTGGACATGTTTAATCTAAAAAATATTTTGAATGATCTAAATGAGGTGCTACATTTATGAAATTAATAAAACCCTGTGTGTGTCACGGAAGGAAAGGGTTGGAAGTAAACTTCTTATGGCTCTACTGCAGACCACATACAGAATATTACATATGCATTTTAAAATGGAGGAAACATGGTGCCCAAATAATTATAATGCAGAAAAAAGCCCGCTATCAAAGGAGTATGTTATGAGAGGAAAGAAAAATAGTAACTTAAAATGGATAAAAGCGCAAATCTGGAAATGTTACTTGTGAATTGTGTTATCCATACAGTTGTGGCGATAATCAAATATCACTTAGTCTTAATGGAGTATTAAAATCCATTATAAAATGTACCAATTCTATCAGATGTAATACAAAATATGAAAGAGATTTCAAGAAATTTTACGAAAATAAAAATGTAGACTATTTTTCACTTTTAAATTTGAGGTAAGTTGCCAAAAAACAACAAAACTTTTGTAGACGTAAATGCGAAGACCCATGGCATCACTGCATTCATGAAGTTAGGTTAAAAGCATACTTGTAATATATATATATATATATATATATATGGTTTTGATAAATTAAAGAATGTGAAATCACTTATCAGAGTTAATGCTATTTTCAGACCCATCTGGGAAAATGGAAGTTTATTTTTTATGTGACAATTTTTATATGACATGGAAGGGAGGGGGGACATTATGATTTTAGAGATGCTTTGGTGGGGCCCGGCCAAAAAAAGGTTGAGAACCACTGCTTTAAGGGATCTTTCAGAAAATGCTGCAAAAGCATTTTGAGACAATTTTCATCATGCTTCAGGTCAGGATCAGTTATAAGTGAAGATATAATATATACATAATATATAATATGTATATATTATATCTATATACATAATATATATATATTATTATTAATGAAAAATGCTATTCGATTCTAAATTACTTCAGAAGTCATGTCTACAAATTTCAGGATATTTACTTATACAAGTTAGTCTGCAAATGTGTCAGAGAGTTCGTGTTGGTGAGTGGAGAAACATATTTCTTTTAGGATAGCTTTAAGGGAAGAGTTTGACTTTTAAAGGTAGGGTTAGTGCAAGCATATGTATGAACTCATTTACTTCAGTGAAACTTACACAGGAATTCAAGTGTGCACCATGATAGAAATATTTTTTCTCTGATATTAATAAAATAGCTAAGTGTATAAACGGTGAAATCCTCTCCCGCTGAAAAGACTGAAAACATTTTTTGCATCCCGCTATGTCAAAGAAAGACTTTAATCAAATTACTATTTCAAACATGAATAAGGACAGTGGGAGAAATTCGTTCTAGAGGATGTTGGAAAATGTGCAGTTAGGAGATCATACTTGCAATATGCCGTGCTACATAAAAGATGGATTCATTTTATTAAAACATTCGTTAAGTACTTGTAAATAGGAAAAGCACATTTTTAATGCCAGAAAACACTGAAAATTCATAAAATTTAAAAACTACGTTTGTCTGTCCATAAAAGAATTTCTTTTTATTGTCCTTAGGACTTTTTTATAATTTCATTATTTTTATAAATATATGTTATACAAAAAGGAGCCATATAAAAATTAAATTTCGTATTTTTATGTTCATGCAGCCCCCTTTTTAAATAAATGCCAAATCTGAAAGGTGTACTTGATTTGTATACTTTTTGTATGTGGAAGTATCCTTTTATTATCGGCGGTTTGAGAAATGTCATCTATTTTTAGTCGCCCAGTACAGTTTAAGAAAATAGTAGTACTACTAATACAAGCATTTAAGCTAGGGTGTCAACGATTTTAATCAGTTGGTTTAAATCAACGATTAAATCGTGATTTTAATCAACTGATTTTCTAAAAAAAAAATCATTGATTAAAATCAAAATTTTTTTTAATGTTTAAAATGTCAAAAAAAGTTTTTAAATCTAAGATGAAAATAATTTGAAAGTTTCTATAGGTATTTCGACTTTTATCCAATATAAAATAGTTTTATTTAAAAATGATATTTAAATCTAATATAATTTGCAACGACATAATTTCCTTTGGGTAATCAATTTATGCATTATTTTATGTAAAATAAATATAGCAAGTGTATTGAATTTCTGCTAATAAAAGAATAAATAGTGTCTTAGTTTCCCATTCTATTTTTATAATAATAAATTAATAGCAATCCCGAGTCAAAGAAGAATGGAAGAGTGACATCTGCTCAACAGCTAAATTGTAAATGAATGCATAGGAGAAAAAGAACTAATTGGTATAAAAATGTTAAGCACAGCAAGATCTTCTTTGGTATAGTTTGAATAAATGTTTTTTTTTTTTTTTTTTTTTTTTACTTTGTAACTTATATATACTAAATAAAAAAATTAATTAGGAAATGAAAACCCAGCAAAACATTTCTTAAAAGAAAAGAAAATGAACCATTGAAAGCTAATAATCCCCACTGAGATATAATAATGCTGCTATATAAATATTTTTAGGATTTCAGATATAACTGGCTATTCTTATATATATTCTGTATGTGTGTATGAATGAGTTTAACTCATTTTCATATATATATATATATTTATTTTTTTTTTTTGTCATCATACACATACAGGTGTGTAAGTTTAGATTTTGGTGATTAACAGTAATTTTTCTAAGTACAAATGCAAAACAAGCTGCAAATAATGTTTGTTAGTTTTGTTATTTATTTGTGCTACTAACTAATGAAATTACTTATTTGCAGTTTTTATTAATTCTGTAAAATTACTTTCTGTTTCTTCTAGGCCATTTTTTAAGGGTGAAAAAAAAATGTTATATTCACCGGTAGATGTAGTCAGAGATTTCTTGTAAAAAACTTCCCATTCAACAGTATTTCTAAATTCATGTGCCCAAGATCTTGCAAAAATAATAGAACTTTATTTCTTAAAAAAAAAAACTGGATATTAAAACATGTTATTTATTTGTATTTTTCAATTTGTGATTAATAAAATTATTAAAAATTAAGGACACTTTATTTATCATACTAAAAATTATCCTTTTTTTTTCTTATATCATTACTAATATATTTCCTCATGAAATAGTGCCTTTTTTTCTTTCTAAAATGACCTACTACATTATTAATTATCATTTTAATAATTAAAGTTTAAAAATGTATAATATGTTCCTAATTAGAGAGATTGTTTAATAATTATTAATTTGAAGTAGTGTTAACTAAATATTAAATTCAGTTATTAATAATATGTTAAATATCACTAGTATTTAATAAAGTTTTACATAATTATTACAATATTAATGTATATAGCATTATTGTATATGATACTAACTAATGAAATTACTAATTTGCAGTTTTTATAATTTCTGTAATTACTAACTAATAATTTTATTAATTAAAGTGTTAAAACATAGATTATGTTAGCAATTAGTGGTTTAGTTGTTTTGGAAATCTGAAACTCTTGGTAGCTATTCGGTATTTGAACGCTGGGAAAAAAAATCATAAAAATCTGATTTAAATAAAAAAAAAAATCATGATTTTTTTACACCCCAATTTAAGTGTGTTTGCATTAAATACCCGTTTTAATATTTTATAGTAAGTAATTTTAAATTATACTAAAATTCATGGCACAGTAGTTAATATTAGAGTTCATAAAATGAAGACCTCATAAGAATATAATTAAATAAATCGCAACTTTATATTCTACTCTAAAACATTCAAATGTATCATAACCTGAAATATCAATCTTTCGTAAACTTTCAAAGAAAGCATAACAGCAGCATCATTTTACCCTAAAATGGTTTTGACCCCACTCAGTATTTTTCAAAAGTAGGCACCACTGGATGTTGATGTCAACATCAACAAACTATCAAGTACAATAATTATCTTGTCTAAAAAAAGCAGAATTTGCTTCTAATTAAAGTTTGATATTTAAAAAAATAACTTACCAATTGTTATTGTTGGTGATTTAAACAAAATAATTTCTCAAACATTAAAGTTTTGTTTTAAAAAATCTAGACATGTTACGAGTTGGAACCCATCAAAATTTGACGAACTATAATGTTCAGAAAAGAATTATTAGATTGAATTTATAATAAATTTACAAAAATAATTATAATAAAAAATTCATCTTACATTGAATGTCTAACTTTTAAAACTAATAATATTTTAAACCTAAAATTACCAAAATACTATTTCCACAAACTTCAACTGTTTAAATTATTGAAAAATTAATATGTATTAGGGTTGTTCTCTACAATACTTGCAAATTTGGCCAGCAGTCTGACTTGAATGATGCATATGTAAATTTTCATAAAAATTAGATAAATGGTAAGAAATCAGACAATTATTGAAGATTTTAATAGCAACAGAAATTGTTTTAAAAATTTGACTTAACAAAAAAAATAAAATAAAAATTTGTGGAAAAAATAAAATAAAAAATGTGAGGGAATGATGAAATAAGACATTTTTACTAGTTGTAGGGGAAAAATGCAAAATTATGAAGAAATCCAAACTGTTTCCTTTAAGAGAAACACTTAATATATAATGTATGATAAAATTAAAATTTTTGATATTTACAAAAAAATGAATATTCTGTGTGAGGGAATGACTGCTAATAAAAACGCTTCCGGATATACTGACTAAAAAAAAAATTCTGTAAAATTAACAAAATCTTACACCACCAATTTATGTTGCTGGACTGACAAGTGCTCAAAATAGCTTCTTCTCTGTGAAGAATGCTAGACTGCTACTGCTCATTAGTGGTAGATATTTGAGATAATAGCAATGTGTGAGGGAATGATGGTCTAACATGGGGAAACATATAATTGATTGAGTAGACTATATAATAATAGTAAAAATTAATATTTTTATTATTTTTTGTAATGTATCAAATAAGAACTTTATTTTGCTTAGGGTATTTTTAATTATTTTTATTTCTGGATGGAAAGAAATAGGCAATAAAATATGGTAGTACAGGTGGGGGAAAGGTGAGGGAATGATGTTTGCATGATATATATTATATTTTTATATACTAAATTTATTTATTTTTAAATTTTACTTTCTGCCCCTAATAAACTATGTTTAGATCTTCTAATAAAAATAAAAATAAATAAAAATGTAATAAAATTAAGAGCATTTATATGGCTGGGAAGCACTTTTTGCACTATTGCAGAGAATAACCCATTAGAATATGTAATCGAGACGAGTAAATATGATGAAAATATTCAATTAGGCTCTTATGTTTGGTAATACAGAATGAAAAATCAGCAACAAGAATTTCGTTTTGTGTTTTGTCACATCATAGAATTTTTTCCCCATAACATTTAAGTCTTACATCATTTCCACATTCTCAAAATTTACATACACACCACTCAAATCTGTATTCACCATTTAATAACACATAATTATCAAAATTGGTTCAGTAGAAAGCCCAGGGCTGATGATTAAAAAAACAGCCAGGTCTTTTAAATATATAGATAATTACATAGTCTTCAACATTGGATGCCATTTTTATGGCACAATTTCATAAATTATCGATACTAGCAATTTGCTCTTTAAATATGGAGATTTTTCATCTCTGACAGCAGGAAACATATACAATGCTATTTAAAAGCCTACTAAAATTCACCAGTGAATGTATCCTGCAAGAGAAAAATATAAATATATATATATATTTATATATAAAGCAACAACAAACAATTATTTGTACGGTACAACATCTAAAGTTTGGACTTTCAAGCGGCAGTATTCAAGAAAGAAGTGAAAAAACAAAATTGTTGAAACAAAAAAAAAGGGTCTAGAACAAAGAAGCTTTATTACTGAATCTTAACTCATGTCTATGTACAGAATAAAAGAAAAACGTCTTAATGATATACTTAAGTTAATAAAGCAGCCCACATTAACTAAAATGTTCCAATAGTTCAGAAAGTTGCAATTTCATCTTAATTGTTTGTTTCCTTAAGGCTGTTCTCAAGTGCTCTGCTCTCAACAAGCACAAAACGTTTTGACACATTTACAAATTCATTCTTTAATGGAAAGTCATAAAATTGGAAAGCCTGACTATGGAAGCAATTTGGAATCTAACTGTTTTCCATTTTTTTGATAAATAAATTACTTATTGAGCTATAAGCGATTTTGATCACGTGACAAAGACGTTTTTCACCCTTTCTTGTGTGATTATTTTTCTTCTGCGCAGAAAATCAGTTCAAAACGTCCACTTTGACACTACTTTCTGAAAGATCTATTGCGTTTGCAAAAAAAAAAAAACAGAAAACACAGTTCGATTACATAGTTTCTGAACAACACCTGCTAGTTTCATGCATCTCCGAACAAAAATAAATTAAAATTTATGTCATAAAGTTGCCCTTTTGGATTTGAGAACAGCTTTAAATAAATGTTTTTGTTTTACTTTTTATTTTGTTATGATTTACTTAATGAAAATGTTTAATTTAGTATTGATAGTTGTTATATGCAATTTTTAATACATAAATATCATATTTTGTCTTTTTATGTAGTGAATTTTCTTTTCCTTATTGGAAAAGCAATATTTTTGATGACCAAAAGTTCGGACTTGGTAATGTCCCGAGGATTCCGAACTTTAGACTTTGTACTGTACTTGCATATTATCTGTGCTATATCAGGTAAACATACAACTGATAACTGTCTCCAGCAATACTAATTACAGAATTTTTTTTTTCTTTCTACATGGTAAACAAGGTAACATTTTTATTTTATGCCATGTTAAAGGCTACTACAGAAATATTCTTGCCAGGAAAAAAAAAAAAAAAAAAAAAAGTCAGAATAAATGCTTTTTTTTATCACCTAGTAATTATGTTAAAATTTCATACTAAATTACTGTTTCACATTATAGATTTGTATTACATTGATATACTTTACTGTTATAAGCTGACAACCTAATACTATGTACTTAGTAAATTAGTACTAAATTAATGTTTTAGAATAAATTTTATATTATTTCCCATTTCTTATATTTATTATACTATCTTATTATTTAGCATTTGTTAACTTTATGTTATTTGCCATTGTTAACAATATGTATTCAATAAACATGTGTCAAATTACTGTTTTGAACATATGTGGCTATAATAAATAAAATTGGCAATTGTCAACCATGTCTTAGCCTGGATAATACGTAAGTACTCAGTTATTTAAAAACTAAATTCTGAACAGTTTGATGTCACAATATTTCTTATGTTTAGCTAAGTTTTAATTCTAATTTCTAAATCTGAATAATTGTTTATTATTCTTTATTAAGAATATTGAGATATAAGTAAATATTACATTTAAAAATAGTCTGTATAAGCTTTTCATTTAAGAATAACTTGTTAATATTCATTATCCTTAAAAACTAAAGTTCATAAATCATAATAAAAGGAAAGCATGCTTTTGACAACTAACACATAAGTACTATTATCAAAAAGTCACTAGACATATATATATAAATTAGTTAATTAACAATATCACGAAACAAATAAAACTAAGCATTAATAAAACTTATCTTACTTAAATGTAATTTAATTTTAGCAAAGCAATATGATTTTTGAATTGAATTCAGGTATCCATCTACAGTTTGAAGAATGTCGAATTTTCGAATCATTATCTCGTGCAGCATAATCGAAGAAATATTGCTAGTGTGTATGGTGTGAATTATAACACACACATCACAAGCAATATTCATTCATTTAAAGAGAACTCATCATTTCTTTAAAATCTTCAATTTTTAGTTTGGTAATATTCCAAGAGCATTGGTACGTTTCCTTTGCTTGATCGTCAGCTCTTAAGATCATATATATAAATTGTTTTCCTCAAGTCTTTTGCATACATTTATATTTAAAAATGCTACCGAACAAACATTGAAATATATTGTCCATTTGTTACGATGTATATGGACGTCGGACGTGATTCATTAAAATGGTGTCGAAGCGTGATCACCATCAAAAGAAAGGTAAACAAATATAAAATGAGCGGGACGCCGGACCTCATTGCAGTTACCAGCTGGGCTTTCGCTTTTACAGCTTACCGCTCTTGGCGAACTCTTGTTTGGCTACGAAATGAAAACTGTTCTCTGATTGGTAGTCTACCGTTGCATTTTTATCACGTCGTCTGAGTCAAAATATGATTAAATTCGTCTTTTAACGTTTATAAATCTTTTATTGAATGTTTATAATTGTTTTTCCAAAAATAGTCAAAAACTTGGCGTAAGATAAAAAGAAGATTTTAAAATGTGAAATCGGCGTATACGCCGCATCAGCGTAAGCGCCGCTCCCAGCATTTTTAAAACTTTTTTTTACGTATGCGCCGCGGCGCTTACGTGCGAAATTACGGTACTATAAAATAGAGGAGATGGCTGAGTTTTTTAACTTTTGATAATTGATTTTTATGTACTTTTTAACACTGAATCTGAAAATGACCTTCATTTTTAACCATCACGTTATAATTTTTTTGCAAATCGTAAATGTCAAAGTTAAAATATAGCAAAAATCTGATACTATAAAACACATACAAAATTTTTTTTATTTAATTTTCCTGACGTGATGGTTAAAAATGAAGGTCATTTTCAGATTCAGCGGTAAAAAATAATACTATAAAACAGATGTAAAACTTTTTTTATTTAATTTTCCTGACATGATGGTTAAAAATGAAGGTTATTTTCGGGTTCAGTTGCAAAAAATACATAAAATAATTTAATAAATATAATAAGTTTAGTAAATATAATACTCTTAAAGCTAACTGAAATGCTTAAATTTATGTTTTAAATTAAAAGCTAAAACTTTTTAAAATTATAGTGTTCCCAATTTAAAAGTGCAAGTAAATTAGTACAAATATATTTTCTAAGATCCAAAGAAGTGAATAAATAAAACAAAATAACCATAAACTGTTAACAAACACATCATTTGTAACTTTCCAGAAATATATTTTTAAAAACCCAGCCCGGGCGGGCAACTGGGAGGGTACCCGGGCAGCTACCCACTACAACCCTGGTGGAACCCCGATTTTACGTAACCTGTTTCGTTTGTTATCCCGCTTCGTAAGTTATTTTTCGCCGGTCCCAAAAAATCTTTATTCTGATAATGTTAAAAGTATCCCGATTCTACATCATTTATGTATAACGTTTCCCGCTTGGTACGTCATTTTAGGTGAAGTAACTCTTAAATTTTTATCTTCTTTCACTCATGGAAAATTTTCGAAAGAACAAAAGTTCTTTCCAGGTGGTCAACTGGCTGTTTGCTGCCAAAACAAGATCTTCCCCTCCCCTTAATACTATAGTGGGAAAATAACAATGAACTATTATTCGTTCACCAAGCCATTGAGCACACCTGCATCACGTGATGTTGCTAGGGGGGATGATTCTTTATCTGTCAATCATTCATTTCAATTTCAACCCGCAGCAGAGCCGTTTTCTTTTGCTATTTCTTAGTGATTGCCAGTCAGAAGTAGGATGTCAAAAAGAAAATGTTTCTCCGTAGCCAAAAAGGCAGAAATTATCGAAAAATCCAAAATTTTTAAAGGAACTAAAGTTGATCTCGCAAAATCATTGGGCATCGCTTATTCCACGTTATAAACCATCCTAAAATAAGAGGTATCTGTGAAATTAAAATCTGAAACACAGGGAAATTTGTCAAAGAAAAGAAAAATATTGAAAAACTCTCCTTTTGAAGAGCTAGAAAAGATTTTTTGTTCGAGTGGTTTAAACAAGCACGTGCAGCCAAAATTCCAATCAATGGCTCAATTTGGAAAGAAAAGGCGCTTGAAATTTCTTCGACTTGAAATGCAGAATTTCACGACATCCAACGGTTGGATCGACCGATTCAAGAAGAGGCATAATTTGACTTACAAGTTTATTTGTGGTGAATCAGATGGAGTAAATACTGCGGTCATTGAGGAGTGGATGGAAAAAACGTTGCTTTCTCTTGTGTGTAATTATTCAAAAAAAGACATCTTTAACGTAGATGAGACTGGATTGTTTTTTAATCTCTTCAATGATAGAACATACACCGTGAAAGGAGAAAAGTGTCGTGGTGGGAAGCTATCAAAATTGCTATTAACAGTTTTGTTATGTACGAATGCAGATGGAACTGAGAAGGTAACACCCTTTGTGATTGGTAAATCCAAGAAGCCCCGATGCTTCCAAAAACATCAAAAGTTTACCTACAGATTATAATGCTAACCAGTCTGCTTGGATGAACCTAAATCTTTTTGAAGATTTTGCAAGAAAATTGATTAAAGAAATGTGCTTGCAAAACCAAAAAATAATTTTATTCGTAGGCCAGTGCTCTGCTCATGCTGATCTAAACTTAAAGAATGTGCATATTGAATTTTTCCCACCCAACTGTACCGGTTTACTTTAACCTTGTGACTTGGGAACAATGATAGGAATTGGGAAATAAAAGGTAGGCATCAAATGACGATGGGTGTAAAAATGTTAGGCGTCAAATTAAAATTTTTAGTTGCAATTTCTAAAATTCATTTTTTACATTACTGTAGATACTCTATGCTACATTTTAGAAAAGTAGCAATGCTTGTTTTTATTTAAAATTATTGAAGTTCTTAATTTCTAAGATTATAATAATTGAAGAAACTTAAACGTGATGAAAAGCTTTTTTAATTATTGCTATACTTAGAAATTAATAGAAAAGTGCACTTAATGTTAAATAAATTTAAAACTTGATAACTTCTTAGCAAAACAAAAACAAATTTTATACAGTGTTGATAGTTACAATTGAATCCAGTAAAAATTAAAAAAACATGTAATGCATCTACATTTAAATCTTTTACCATGAAATCAAAAGGTACACTAATTATTTTCACCATAAAAATAATACAATAAATATTTTTTTAGAAAGCTAAACGTCAAATTTGACGACCGAGAATAATTTTGTAGTCGTCAAATGCAATACTTTGGTTGCATTCGACGACTAACGACCGCTAATTTTGAACACTGCTTGGGAATAATCAGATCCTTCAAAATGAATTATAGGAAGCAACTGGTAAGAAAAGACCTTTTTTCTCTTGATTTTGGTGAGTTTCAAGATGCTTGGAAAAGAAAGATAAATGTGCTCCACGCTCTTCACTTGATCTCATTGGCATGGGATACTGTAGAGGAAAAATGCATTTCAAATGCTTTTCCGGGGGGAGGGGAGATCTTTTAAATCTGATATTAACGCTGAAGCGCTGCCAGAGGAGCCCGCTACAAAAGAGTATACAATAGAGGGTGAATTTATACTTGCAGACATCAATGTTGATGAATAACATTGATTGCGATAAAGATGTTATCACTACCACAGATATGCAGACTATTTCCAATTTGATTTTGCAAAATGAAAGTGAGGATTATGATGAAGATCCAAAAGACATTGTGCCCTCATCGGTAGAGGCCATTGGTAGTTTAAAAATTTTAAAGAAATTTTTAGCAGGACATGAAAATCAAGAAAAAAAATTGCAAAAACTTGCATGTATCAAAAGCAGTATATGTGAAATTGTACATAAAAAGAAAAAGCAGTCAAAAATAACAGATTTCTTTAAGGGGACAAGGGACCTTTAAAACCTTAAAAATCAATTTTTTATTTTTTGTAAATTTCGCTTTAAATATTATTCAAGGGTACATTATAAGCATTATGGCAAGCATTTATCACAAAAAAAAAATTAAAAAAAAATTTTTTTGAGAAAATAATGGAATTTTACGCGTTGTCTTAGAAATCTTCGAAATGCCCCCTTCGCGTTCCATATCAATGAAAATCCCCAATATTTTTTATAAAAGTTTGGTTTATATATATAAATAAAACTGTGCATCGAAATTTATATATTTGAATATAAAGGTTAAAAAAAAATTTTTTTTTTTTTAGTTTTTCAAAATTTTTTAAATTTCAAAATTTTTCAATTTTTTTTTCAAATTTCACTTTAAATATTAGTCAAGGGTTCATTATATGCATTATGGCATCTATTTATCACAAACAAATAAAAAATAAATTATTTTTGAGAAAAAATGGAATTTTATGCGTCGTTTTAGAAATCTTCGAAATGCGGCTTGCACATTCCATATCAATGGAACTCCCCAATATTTTTTATAAAAGTTTGGTTTATATATATAAATAAAACTGTGCATCGATTTTAATATTATTTGAATATAAAAATTAAAAAAAAATTTTTTTGAAAAATTTTGAAATTTTTTCGAAAAATTTATTTTTTTTTTTTTTTTACTCTTATATTCAAATATATAAAATTCGATGCACAGTTTTATTTATATATATAAACCAGACTTTTATAAAAAATATTGGGGATTTTCATTGACATGGAACGCGCAAGCCGCATTTCGAAGATTTCTAACATGACGCGTAAAATTCCACTTTTTTCTCAAAAATTAAATTTTTTTTCATTTTTTTTGTGATAAATGCTTACCATAATGTATATAATGTACCCTTGAATAATATTTAAAGTGAAATTTACAAAAAATAAAAAATTGATTTTTAAGGTTTTAAAGGTCCCTTGTCCCCTTAAGTACTAATGAGATATTGGTAAGCTTATTTTTGTTTGTTTTCTTGAAATATTGGTACTTTTCGGTTAGCCGGGCGCCAGTGTTATATTTACATACATATATATATACACTTATATGTACATATATGTATACATATGTGTGTTTGTGTACATTTATATATGTACATATATGTGCATATATAATACCAAAAACCACACACTACACATCCAATCCAAAAACTACTGAACTACAGAGAAAATTAACAAAATAACCATGGAAAAAACTTACTAACTAAATCATGAACGAAAAGAAAACAACCAATGGAGACATGTGCATATATATGTGCATATATATGTATATATGAATGTAAATATAACACTGGCGCCCGGCTAACCGAAAAATTTTTCTCTATTTGACCCTGATTTTACATTTTCCAGTTTCGTATGTTTTTTTCTGCTGTTCCCATGAAAAACGTAAAATCAGGCTTCCACTGTAGTACCGCTTTTTCTTCCATAAATGTAAAAACATAACTCATTTTGGGATGATTTATACAGTAACTAGGAATTGTACTTTGTATGTACTCAAGGCACTGTACACAACATTAATGCACTATAGTGAAAGAAAGTTTTTTGTAATTCACTCATGTAATTTCACCATTTTTTTTTTTAAGCAAACAGATATATAATTAAACTTGTACTCTCATGGTTGAGTAACTGAAAAATTTTGAGATACCAATAGACAAATTGAATGTTTGTCTAAAAGAAAAAACTATTAATAATTTTTAGTTGGAAAAGTTTAGTAGTTTAAATAGTTTTTAAGTGAGATCACCATATTGGTGATACACCCAGAAGCAGAACTTTCTGCATCAGTCTGCAGCAAACAAAAATTTATCTGCGACCCAATAAGCCTACTATCATAAGAAGTAAGAATCTTAAAGTAAGCAAAATTTCCATTTATAAAGAATATATATAATATAAGGATACAACAAATACCATAAATCTAGAGACTTAAGCAAATTTCAGCTATTTTTTAACCCAGCATTTATTTTTAAGTTGGTGGATTAATCTGCAAGGTTTAAAATAATCTGCAGCGCCCACTTCCGTGCTGCACTGTTTCTGCTACTGGGGTGATACACATGAGCCATAAAGTCTATAATCCGGATAGAAACCTTTTCAATAATTCTGAAAAAGGCAAGAGATTAATCTTCTCAAGACAGATAAACATAGATTTAAACCACAGCTGTCAGCTTTTAGATGGAACAAAAACAGCTGGCCAGTTCCGTTTTTTTTTTTTTTAAATCACTAGAAAAAGCTGGCTTTCATTTTTCCTCCAAAATCTTAAAATGAAAGCGATATAATACTATTAGTAGCTTTTTTAATTATCACTAAACAAATTTACATGAAATGATAGTGAGATAATTTGGTACTACTCCATTATCCCGTCAACTGCTTTCCATAAAACCTCTTTCCAAACTATAGGATTCAACACCAAAAATGCATGACTGTGGCGTCACATTTACTTGACGCCAAATATGTTACACATGCTTGTTATGGCATCACATGATTTTTAATTTGAAATTTATCTATATTTTTAATTATGTTTTACTGATTTTTTGGATATTTCATTAATTAAAATAGCAATTATGCCCTTAATTGGCAATGCCATGGTATTGAAAAAGACAGGCCTTGAAAAAATGGTGTGATGCATAGTTACTTACAATAGATCAGTTTTAACTGACATTTATTCACCAGCCGAGAAGAAGAATTAAGAAAAACAATGTAGAATAAATATCCATTTTTTTTTTTTCATGTTTTCATTAACCCTTTGTGGTCGTATTCGCAATTCTACTTTCAATCACCAAAACTTTTTTATTCTTCCAGTTGTATGTCTGCTCTCAGCAACTAAAGCTTTTTTACCATTCCAGTCATATGTCTGCTCTGAGCAACCACAGCAAAGAACCCTACTGATCTTATATACAAGCTTCAGAGATACATAGAATTCGAAATAACATTTTACAAATTCTGTTTAAGTGTCATTAGGCATTTTCGCTTCTTAAAATATTTGTTAAATAATACTCTAAAATAACAAAAAGAAAGTTACCAAAAGAAGTGTACCATGAAATTGAAAGTAGCTTCAGGACGGAAAATGCAAACTAAATCCTTTTCATGACATATGTTCTCGAAAACCAGGGTTTCATATTGGAGAATGCTTTGAAAGATGTCACACGATAGAGAACTATAAAATATGATTTTTAAGTAAAATTAAAACACATTATTGCGTTACATATATCTAAAGTTTGAAAAAAAAAAAAAA
Organism: Maratus speciosus; assembly: GCA_963932465.1. NCBI lineage: Eukaryota > Metazoa > Arthropoda > Arachnida > Araneae > Salticidae > Maratus > Maratus speciosus. The sequence continues at coordinate 165,157 of CAWVRF010000232.1, read as the reverse complement.
ATATTTCCTTCATAATCTTGCATACTATGTATTACTGTTCATTCAACAAAAATTAATTCCAACCAGCATGACACCTATGCATTAAGCTTAATATGAACGCGAAAGTTTAATACATCATAAATTTTATTATGTAAATTACTGATAATTGACACTTTTGTGAGCAAGACTTTTCAAATGTCTTGGTTGTGTTTTCTTTTTCTTTTTTTTATTATTCCAATGGTAACATTCTTCCATTTGTTTATTGGGTGTCACAGTTTGGCGTTATTTATTTTTTTTTTTTTTATGGAAAGTGATCAACAGGATAATGGAGAAATACCGATAATTTGATAAATAAAATTCCACTTCCCAAATTGCAGCTACCAAAATGAAAACAAAAGTAGGAGTGCTCTTTATTTAAAAATTTGTGCTGTTTAGTACAATTTTGAACTAGTACAAAAGATAATTATCCAAAATATTCAAGGCATTAAGGATGCAGCGGATAGTGATTTTGGTGAATAGCCGAATAGTATAATCGATATTTGGCCATATACAATTTTTTTAAAGTATGTATTGATTATATTTTCTTTTTCAAATTTTAAAATATAAATAAATTAAACTCCAATTTAAAAATAACTAACATCTTATTGCTAATTATAAAGCAACATCACTTTTACTAAATCTGAATTACTAACAGCATAATTTTATCTGTAGATACTTGCAATTCCTATTCATATACATTTCAGCTAAAATAAGAACACATTATTACCACTGTTAAATGTACTTTATTACATTTTATTTTAGAAAACATATTTAAATTTTTTAAATAATAATAATTGCATTTTATCCATTTACACTAGTTGCCAATGTAATGAATCCTTGGGTAACACAACTAAAAGAATTAATATTTCTGAATTATCTCATTACAGTTTGTGTTGAAATTAAAAATATTCTGTTTAGAAAAGACTGGGGTAAATTAAATACATTTTATAATCATTTAAATACATTTTTTTTTATTATTATTCATAACAGGCATGAGTTTTTTTTTTTTTCTCCTTTTGTGTATAAGGAATTCTATGTTACTTTATAATGGTTATACAGTAGACTCCCTAAAATCCACACATTTTTTCAGATGTAAACAATGAAATTTACAGTTAAGTTGCAGGAACAAAATTCAAGATGGCGCCGAAATAAGCGACTACTGCAATGTTTTTTTTACTAATTTTTTTCTTAATCATTCTCTTTTCGCTATTACAGTTGATTTATTACTAAATAAATTTACATTACTTTTGATATAAATTAGCATACCTATATAAAAAAAATTCCAGGGTTCGAAATGGAAAAATCCACGAACCGGAATGCTATTTTTTAAATTATTGTTCGCAGAATTTTTTTTTAAATTACAGACAAATTTATTTCTAAACATACAAAGCAGTATAAGGAAAGCATTCAAGAATCTAAATAACAATAAAAAAGTTACAGAGAGCACAATAAGCTATATATACTGATAATAGCATTAACACTGTTTTCCTTGTTTCTTTCCCCATTTCTTGTGTCATCACTAGTTTGATATACCGGTCTTTTGTTCACTTTATACATATTATGTTTAACTACAGTTACATTAATAGTTTACTTTTATTAATCTTTATTTATTTAAATATGTAACTTACTTATATTTACCTTTTTCTCGGCAGTCTAACTTTAAATACTCTTTATTTAATTTATTTCTGGGATGTTTACTTCGTAAAAATCGTTATGCCTTGCCGTTCTCCGCAAGGTACAAGGTTCTTCTACATAAGGAGTGTGTTCAGAAGTGCATTTCGCGCCGCGCGCGCGGTCAGAAGTTTATGTCATGGAGTAGGTCTTATCGAAGAAAGGAATTTTAACATAATTCAATTATTTCATTATCTTTAATGGTTCAAAAAAGGTAAAACCAACGACTATATTTCTTTATCCTTCCAAAACATGGTTTTCGTAACAGGACTACATGCCTATGTTCACTCAGATAAAATCTAAAATAGTCGGGAAAAACATCACGTGACCTTCTTTATCTACTTTAGCCCATTTAGCATTTAAAATTAGTTAACCAACCGCACACAAACTCCGCTCAAGCGCGAAATTTGACTTTCCATAAGACTTTTAGCATTAGCGTGAAATCCTGCAATTTCATTGGCTGACGCTTCACCGATAGCCAATGAAATTGAACGGAACTTCTTTCCCTGAAAGGACAAGTACAAGAGTAAAATACTGTGTAAAGCCGGCACATGGTATTTTGGTATCTCAAATATGTGAATAATCTAGCCTAGTGGTCAAGACTAGGGCTGGTTAAGATTTTGCATTTGTAATACTCAAGTTGCGTGTTCAGGGACGTAGCTACAGGGGGGGGGGGGGTGGGGGGGGGTGCGACACCCCCCCCCCCACTTCGGTAAACTCATAGACATTCGGTAATTTCACTTTCGTTCAAAAATTGCATCATTTGGCTCTGATTTTTTTTCCTTTTTCTTAAGAATTTTTAAAAACATATTACAAAATTTATTAAAAAACAGAAAACATTGTCAAAACATATTTAAAATTATTAAATATTTTCTAATTAAAAACTTCCTTTCTCTTTGCCTTATGTAATTTTTTTTTTCGCTCGGAGTCGATTGAATTGTTAATTCACTTTTTAGCTATTGCATGGACGTAAGAAGGGGAAGGAGGGGGGAGGGTGTCCATGATGCAGTATCCCTTGGAAGAAAAATATACCTTCTTCCTTTTTCTATGCAGTATCCCTGTAAGCTAGAAGATTAGGGTAGAGATTATCTTAGCTTCATTCAAGAAAGGAATCTGGAGAAAAATGCCTTGAAGGTAAATGGTACACGTACACTCCATGACCAATGCAAATGAAATTAGAAGGCCAGACTTCTTGTTCGTTAAAATTCGTCTTGCTGGACTCTGAAAGCTATGGGGAGTGGATATTTCGTGGTTTTTTCGGGGGACAGGATGTCGCCAGATGTTTACTGTCTGTTTTTCAAAGCTAAAAATAAGAGAGAACCGGGAATTTTTCTTATCAAAGAAAATTAAAACGGTGTAATAAAATTACATCAGCTTAGGGATGTACCGAATAGTGATTTTGACCGAATACAGAATATTCGACCTACAGGCGAACCGAATACCGGATATTCGGCCAGCCAAATTAACTGTTAGGCCGAATACCGAATATTCGGCCAGCCGAGTAGTAACTGTTCGGCCAAATACCAAATATTCGGCTGGTCGAATATTTAAAAATTTTATTAATTAAAAAAGTTTCATATTTCATGGCTTCTTCTGGTGAATTAAATCAAGTGAATACATATTTTTTTTATTCTAAAACAAGAAACTCAGCAAAAATAACTTTTCTACCGAATATTCGGCTAGCCGAATTAACTGTTAGGCCGAATACCGAATATTCGGTCAGCCGAGTACTAACTATTCGGCAAAATACCAAGTACTCGGCTGGTCGAATACTTTTATCTTTCAAAGATTAAAGGCATTAAAATGTTAAATTTTAAAACAAAATTTTACATAATATTTAATGCAGAAACTTACAGATTGATAAACAAGAACTTTTTACAAGTAATCTTTATATATGAAAAGAAAATCCGCTTTGAGTTATTTAAGAAGAGAATTTTAAAATTTTATTAATTAAAAAAGTTTGATATTTCATGGCTTCTTCTGGTGAATTAATCCAAGTTAATATATATATATTTTAATTCTAAAACACAAAAATAACTTTTCTACTGCCTTTGATTTAGCAAGGAAATTTTTAAATACATCTTAGATCAGTGTTTCGAATGGGCGATTATTTTTAGAGATTGTAAACATACATATTGTTCCTAAAAAATTGTAACAAACATTCAACAGAGATAATGTGGTCAAGACAAAAAAAAATTTGAACAAAAAACAACACCTCACTCCATTTATTCCATCAAAATTACAATATATTCAGTCAAAAATTCTGGGTGTGCAACTATAAGCCGAAACTGAATTTTCGTTCACAACTTTATCAGTAAATGAGGATATTTTATCAAGATTTGTTTCATATTAATTTAGTTTGTATTAAATGTGATGATATCCTTGAAAGTGACTGAATTTTGGCCAGTGACACAGTATAAATACTATAAATTGCATTCTGAATAAAGGAATGTCTACCTCATAGTTTTTGATTATGAAAAGTGGCAATTTCCAGCACTTCTCATCATATTATATTTCAAAGAAATCAAAGCAAGTTTGTTAAAAATATAGCTATGATATCTTCGTTAGGGTTAACAAATGAAAATCCAAGTTTGACCTCGAATGAGATGAGATACACTTTATTTCAGGGCTGCGTAGTCGGAGTCGGTGTCGGGCGCATTTTTAAGTGAAAGAGTCGGAGTCGTCCATTTTCTCCACTGACTCCGCAGCCCTGCTTTATTTATAACTGAATAAGTGGATTGCGACTATGGTTTTCTGAACAAAAATTGTCTTTCATGATGTGTATTATCAACACTGAAAATTTTTCTGTTTTGATTAGAAACACCCTTTTTTGTGAAAAAGTAAGAAACAGATTATTTACTAGAAAAGGTTCAGGAACTTGCATTTTTACGTTGTTAATTCCTATGAAAATCCCCATTAATGGTTAATTTTCTTAAGTAACACTTTACAAAAAGCAAATAATGTAAAAACATTCTCTTTTACTTAAATATGATTCTGTTTCTAATTGTTATGAATATATTTATAAGTTGACAGTTAAAAGTAGAAATTGTGTAAGATTTTTAAAAATGTTTTAAAAGTGTTTTTTAATTATTCGGTTTGATATTCGGTCAAACCGAATATTCTGCCTAACCGAATATTCGGTAACATGGCCGAAAAGGCCAAATACAGAATAGATACAGAATATTTGGTACATCCTTATTAGCTACTATATATAATGGTATATTGTATCTTCGAAAAACTAAAAGTTTCTTGAAAAAATTATTTAAAAATTAATGCGTGGAAAAAATCCTTAAGGCTGTTCTCAAATCAAAAGAGCTACTTTCTGAGACATTTCTGAATTCATTTTTGTTCGGAAATTGGCAGGTGTTGTTATTCAGAAACTATGTAGTCGAAAGACGTTTTCCATTTTTTGGTAAACGCAAAAGATTTTTCAGAAAATATTGTCAAAGTTGGCGTTTTGAACCGAATTCCAGACGCGGTAGCTCGAGAAAGGCAAAAAACTTGTCGTCATGTGACCACAATCGCTTATAACGCGATAAATATTTTTATCCAAAAATGTAAAACTAGTTTCCATTGTATTCCGCTTCAACAGCCAGGCCTGCCAATATGCTTAAAAATTTGACAGAAAATGTGTCAGAAAATTTTGCGTTGTTGAGTAGGAAGCTCGAGAACCGCTTTAAAGAAAAATAATATAATAAGATAAGAGAGCTATAAAATATTGGATTTTTTCTTTTGTAACTTAATATAAACCGACGATATGTTTTAAGATCTGGATCTGTTCTTGTCACGGGGTAGTGGAAGGTATACGGAGATATACGCCATATAACCTCTCTCTGGATTTTCTTAAGAAGCTCCGCATACCCTCTGCTTCTCAAATAAAGCATTAGCGTATACTGTATCCATGAATGCTCATGACTTTAGCGTACACCCTTTGTTTTTTTACGACTGCAACACTGGTTCTTGTCATTCAGTTCGAAAATATATTTTTTATTTATGTTTTTGAACTTGTTTTAAAATCATCATTTGTATTGATATATAAAGACAAGTGCATTGATGATAAGCATTAATCTTTCTTCTAATTGGCATTTAGAGACATACATTTACTTTCTGCTGCAAAAACTGAAAGCAATTTTTTTCTTTGCTTTCTAAAATGAAGGGATCTCAAAGTTAATTTAAATTAATATAAAAAATACTTTGACTTGAATCAGGCTAATGCTAATTCATGTAACAGAATCAACGCTACAGCTCACAAAAAAAAAAAAAAAAAAAAAAAAAAAAAAAAAAAATGCAAGCAAAGTAATTTTGCAGAAAATAAAATAATTTTAAACACTGTCTACTACCCTTTCTCGCCTTCATCTTCTCCACCGAAAAAAAATCTTTTTGTGTTCAACACTCTTTTTTTTTATTGCAAATTAAAATAACAATATTTAATTTTTTTATACTTATGCTCAATTGCTCAATATGGTATTTGACTATTTCAATTCTGATAACTTTCTATGTTACGAGTTCCAGCTTAAAAATTCAACAGAAAAAATATCCTACAAATAAAGTGTAGCTTTAATTAGCCACATTTTGTGGTTTTTAAAAACTGTTTAAAGCTGTTCTGAAATCGTAATTTGCACCTTTTTTTACACTTTCGTGAAGAAATTTTCATTTTTATATGCACGAAATTTGCAGATATTCCTTTCTTATTCGTAAACGAATAGCGTTTCTCTTTTTCTCTATAAAGGTAACTGGTCTTTCAGAAAATGGTGCCAAAGTTGACGTTTGGAACAGATTTTTTTAAAACGTGACGATTGGCAAAATATCATTATGAGGTAGCAATTGATTATAACTTAATATGTAATACATTTATCAGAAAATTTAAAATGCTTATTTAATTTCAAAGCACTTCATGCCTCATGCCTGCTGATTACATGCTTCTGGATTAAAAAAAAAAAAATGTCTACTTAAATGTGTCAGAAAATTTAACATTCTTGAGAGGAGTAAAAATATTTTTTAAGAACAAGTGTTTTTTTTTTTTTTTTTTCTCCATAAACGTGGCATTTAATACGAAGTTAGAAATCTGTTTAGTTATTTCAAATCTGAATCGGTGTATTTGATCATTTTGATAATATGTGACAGAAAAATGCTCAATATAAGAATAGAAGGATTTGGATTTTATTTTATTTTTTATTTTATTTCTTTCTCTTTTTCTATAAATATTAATCCAAGTAAAAATTTTCTTTAAAAAAGTTCCAAGTAAAAAAATTCTTCTGTCCGGCTTCATGCAACATTGTCTACATGTTTCCATCGTCCTCTGTAGTTTATGTTGGTCCTTTGATCTGCTTTGGGGGACAGACAGTTAAAATTTTCTCATTGAAGTAATCTGCAACAATTATTTTTATTCTAATTACCAGAGAAAATAAAAACTGCTAATTAACAAATTCTCTCATTTTTTTTATTTAATTTTTATTAATTTTCTTATTTTATCTTACGTTTTTTCTTGGATAAATATTTATGGAAAAAAGAGAAAGAAATAAAAGAAAAGAAAAACCAAATCCTCGTATTCTTATATTGTGCATTTTTCTGTCACATATGATCAAAATTATCAAATACACCATACACGGATTAAGATTTGAAATAACTAAAGTTTTCTAACCTCAAATTAAATGCCACGTTTATGAAAAAAAAAAAAAACAAAAAAAAAAAAAACACTTGTTCTTAAAAAATATTTTTACTCCTCTCAAGAATGTTAAATTTTCTGATAAATGTATTACGTATAGAGTTATAATCAAATGCTACCTCATAATGATCTTTTGCCGATTGTTACGTTTTAAAAAAATCTGTTACAAGCGTCATCTTTAGCACCATTTTGACAAAACATAAATTAGGCCTGCCCAGGCCGAGACTGGTTTCATTCTTCCAAGTCTTCTTGTCCACCAGTGGCTGAGAGGTTCTGCTCTCGAAGCTGGTAGACGGGAAGTGCTGGGTTCGAACCCAATCGCGCCCGTCGGCCTAATCGTTCGGAGTTTTCGTGGTTTTCTTCGAGCCGTGGGTTTCCATGCGTTAATACGGATTAGGTTCCCTTAGAAAGACCTCCACGGAAGGCACTCCCCGTAGGGCCTATATCCCTCGTGTAGATAATTGGCCGTCAAAAATCAACTCAACTCTTCCAAGTCTTCATGTCCCAAAATTATCAGTACCGGTTTTCACCCAACCTATATGAAAATCATTGTCTCAGCGTGGCCTGGCAGCAAAATACAGCTAAATTAAAATATAACTAGCGGGCATGACCGAGCTTAGCTCGGTCAAAATTATTCTTGTGTTCAATTCGATATTTCATTCTCACTGTATCATTCTTACTGTTTCGGTACAATTGGCATGATCCTGAGCCATAGGGACCCACTAACAGAAATTTTTCGAATACGCGACCTAATCAGTGCACTTTACGAATCCGAAAACGATAAAATACAAAATTTAGTCAAAATCGTTAAATTCGTTTTATAGATAAAATTAGCTTGACCCAAGGTAAAACAAAAAGGTCCCAGTAACCCAAATTTATCGAACATGTGACCTATGCCAATGAACTTCTCATGCTGGGAAACGGTGTACTAAGAAATTTTGTCAAAATCATTTGAACCATTTTTTAGATACATTTAGCTTGACCTTGACGCATAGTGACCCAAAAGGACTCATTAATCGAATTTTCTTGAGCATGTGACCGAGATCAATGGTCTTCTCGAACCAAAAAACGATAGAAAACAAAATTTAATCAAAAGCATTAAAGCTTTTTTCAAGATAAAATTAACTTGACCCACAGTGACCCAAAAATGACCCATTAATCGAATTTTCTCGAACGTGTGACCTAACTCAATGATCTTCTCGTGCCCAGAAACAGTATAATAAAAAAATTTGTCAAAATCGTTTGAGGCTTTTTTTAAATACAATTAGCTTGACCCTCAGTGACCCCAAAAATGGCCCATTAATCGAAATTTTCTCAAACATGTGATTTAGCCCAATGGTCTTCTCATGCTCAGAAACGATATAATGCAAAATTTTGCCATAATGTTTTGAGCCTTTTTTTAGATACAATTAGCCTGACCCACAGTGACCCAAAAATGACCCACTAATTGAATTTTCTCGAGCATGTGACTTAACCCAATGTTCTTCTCATGCCCAGAAACTGTATAATGCAAAATTTTGTCAAAATCGTTTAGTCGTTTTTAGATACAATTAGCTTGGTCCACAGTGACCCAAAATGACCCTCTAATCGATTTTTCTCGAACATGTGACTTAGCCCAATGGTCATCTCATTCCCGGAAACGATGTATTACAAAATTTTATAAAAATGTTCTTAGCCTTTTTTTAGATTCAATTAGCTTGACCCTGACTCATTATGGCCCAAAATGACTCACTAATCGAATTTTCTTGAACATGCAACCTAGTCCAATGGTATTTTTGTGCCCGAAAACGATAGAATACAAAATTTCATCAAAATCGTTAAATCCGTTTTCTAGATAAACTTTGCTTGACCCACAGTGACCCAAAAATGACGCACTAATCGATTTTTCTCTAATATGTAACTTAACCCATTGGCCTTCTCCTAATGCAAAATAGTAGATTACAAAATTTAGTCAAAATCGTTAGAGCCGTTTTTTAGATAAAATTAGCTTGACCCGAAGTGATCCAAAAATGACCAATTAATAGAAATTCCTCAAACATGTGACCTAGCCCAAGTTTTCTCGCGCCCCAAAACGGTTGGATATAACATTTAGTCAAAATCGATTGAGCCATTTTTTAGATATAATTAGCCTGACCTTACCCATTTTGACCCAAAATGACCCACTAATCGAATTTTCTCGAACACATGACCTAGCCCAATGGTTTTTCCGTGTTTAGTCAAAATCGTTAGAGCCGTTTTTAAAATAAAATGTACATATAAACACACACACACAGACACACACACACACACACACACAATTTTTGCTCGTATTATAGTATAAGATAAAACGTGTGAAAAAGAACCTGCCTATGACGGAATCCTGTTTTAAACTGAAAAATGTGTCGATCCATGAAAAATTAATATAATAATATGTGAGAAAAGAATATATAATACAAATACACCTATTAAGAAAGGAACTTGTCTAATAATAACGCATTTTTTTACTTTACTGTGCGATTCCGTCTTAGAAGATTTTACTGCATAGCATTTTTTAGATTTTTAAGTCTCCAATACATGGAATATGGATTAAAAAAATTAATGTAAATCGAAACATTTGCATACAACAAATAGAGATTTATTAAAAAAATAAATAAATATGGAAGCATACGGTATTTCTATAAAAATAAAGATTACAAAGAAAAAAGAAAGAAAAAAAAACTAAGTATTTTTGGTCAGAATTCCTCTTACAGTCAAATTTTTAACGAAATCGACGTAAAAATCAATGTTTTGTAGAAATTCACTCGGGCCGTGCCAGGCTCGGGTCGAGATTTTAATTTTTTGTCCGGGCCAGGATGGTCACAGGCTGAACTTTTAGCTGTTATAACGCCTGCCCAGGGAAATAATTTTTTTCGACAGGCCTGGCCGAGTTCAGGCCTATCTTTTATTATGGGCCGGGTCGGAACTTTTTTCTATGGGTCGGCTTGGCCCGGGCGTGAAAATTTCGACCCGTACAAACTTCTAACTTAAAATTTAAAAAGTATTGCAAATTTCAAACTTTGAGTTATATATAAAAGAATTTTTTTTTATATTTTCTGTTGAATTTATTTTTATTGTAATAATAAATAATCAATCTAAATCTGCCTTTTACACCTCACTCCAAATTACTGCTTTTACCTTTGCCCCTCCCTCCTAACTGGAGTATCGAGCACGAAAAGCTTAAACCTTAAGTGATGAGGTGATTTTTTTTATATATATGTATATAACGTGATGAAGTGGTGTGTATGCAACCCCAAAATTTGATTTCTTGTCTTGTGCACTCCACAAAATTTAGCGAATTAAAATAAGAAAATCCCCTGTGAATTTTGCATTATTTACTTGAATAAAAACAACTGAAAAAGTACTGTAAGTGTACATGCATATAACATATAAATAAACATATTTGAATAACACAAAATTTTTTCTTCATAATTGAATTTTCTCTAGGGTGGAAAACATCTCACCTGACCAGTTAAGGGTTAAAGTCTTTAAATTTACTTTTTTCCTCTGCTTTATTCATAATTGTGCAATACCACAAATAAATCAGCAGTTATCTACTCCATTCCCTCCATTCATAATTTCTACTACCCTCGCTCTCCCCAGTTTGTAAAATTTTAAATGGTTGAAATTATTTAGTTTTTTGTTAAAAATTTTTGGTCTGTTTATATATCTATTGCTGAAATAATAAATAACTGTCTATTTCGCCCCCCCCCCCCCCCCCGCTCAAAAGAAAATAATGCGAAAAAATACAAAATAAAAATAAATAAAAACAAATAAAATATTTTTAAAAAATACAAAATTTACTATGACTATTCGGTAAATTCGTTTTCCACACCCCCCCCAAACGAAATGCTCTAGCTACGTCACTGTGCGTGTTCTGTCCTTTCGCTGGCGTTTTCACTTTTTTAGAGTTTGTTTTGATTTTTATTAAGTCAGTTAGTTAAAATCAGTTGATCTTTATTACCAGTTCTTTTGTAAATTTTTTTAGCAATTAGATTTTTTAAAATAAATTAAATAATTAAATTAAAAAAATCAGTTACTCTATTTTTTAATAATTAAAATAAACATTTATTAAAATATAATAATAAAATTCCTAGGCCTATAAAATCCTATAAAATTAAATGTATTTTCATGTTAGAACTTTTTAAAGTTCTGATCATTTTAAATTTGTTTGTTACTATAGTAACAGATAAATGCAAAATTATCAGAATTAATATATTAAAGGTTTTTTATTTTAAAATTATCCTTGAGACATAAAAATCTTTATTAATTTATGATAGATTACTTTATAATTTTTTATTTTAAATATTACACAAATATTTAAATTAAATTTTAAATTTCATAGGACTTATGGGGTATTTTTCAAAAAAAAAAATTCTTTAATAATTAAAGTGTAAAAATAATATGTTCTTCTGTCAGTTAGTTAAAATCAGTTGATCTTCATTACGAGTTCCGTTGTAATTTTTTTGTCAATTAGATTTTTTAAAATAAATTAAAAGAATTAAATAAAAGAATTCATTTAATCTATTTTTTAATAATTAAAGTAAATATTTATTAAAATGCAATACTAAATCTCCTAGGCTTACATTAAAAGTATTTTCATGTTAGAACTTAATGAAGTTCTGATCATTTTAAATTTATCTGTTATTTAGGTGGCTTTGAAATTTTTTTTATCGTAAATATTATACAGATAATTAAATTTTTAAATTCATATGACTTATACGGTATTTTTCTAATAAACAAATTTCTTTAATAATTAAAGAGTAATAATATTTTCTTAAGTTAGTTAGTTAAAATCAGTTGATCTTTATTACGAGTTCAGTTGTAATTTTTTTTTTTTTTTTTTTTTTTTTGTCAATTAGATTTTTTTAAATAAATTTAAATAATTAAATTAAAAAAATCATTTAATCTATTTTTTAAGAATTAAAGTAAACATTTATTAGAATGCAATAATAAATCTCCTAGGCTTACATTAAAAATATTTTCATGTTAGATTTTTATAAAGTTCTGATCATTTTAAATTTATCTGTTATTTAGATTACTATTTTTTTTTTTTTTTTTTTTGTAAATGTTATACAGATAATTGAATTAAATTTAAAAATCCATATGACTTATACGGTATTTTTCTAATAAATAAATTTCTTTAATAATTAAAGAGTAATAATAATAATTTCTTAAGGCTGTTCTTAACTGCCCTGCTCAACAAGCACAAAACGTTTTGACACATTTACAAATTCATTTTTTAACGAAAAGGTATAAAATTGGAAAGCCTGGCCATGGAAGCGATTTGGAATTGAACTGTTTTTCCATTTTTTATCAATCAATTACCTATTGAGTTATAAGCGATTTTGATCACGTGACAAACACGTTTTTCGCTCGCTCTTCAGTGCTCTTTCTTCCTTCGCGCGGAAATTCGGTTCAAAACGTCCACTTTGACACTATGTTCTGAAAGATCTATTGCGTTTGCAAAAAAATGGAAAAACAGCTCAATTACATAGTTTCTGAACAACAACACCAGCTACTTTCATGCATTTTCGAACAAAAATAAATTAAAATTTATATCAGAAAGTTGCCTTTTCGGATTTGAGAACACCCTTAAGTCAGTTAGTTAAAATCAATTGATCTTTATCACCAGTTCCTTAAAAAAAAATTCTGTCAATTAGATTTTTTTAAATAAATTTAAATAATTAAATTAAATAATTTATTTAATCTATTTTTTAATAATAATGTAATAATAATATATTCTTACTGGAACTTTAGTAAGTTATACACATATATATATATAATTAGCAGTAGTAATTTATTAGTGTTCATTTCTCAAAATTAAGTATTATCTTTCATATATAAAAAATATTTATCAATTTATCAGCTGCTTTCTAATTTTTTTTATTGTATATTCAATACTACTAAATTCTTATCATATATAAACTGTATGTTTAAAATGAATATTTATTAAAATTTAATTTTAATATCTTCTAAACTTTCATGAAAAGTACTTTTATGCTAAAAGACAGTAAATTACTATACTTTAAATAATTGAATGTATGGTAAAAATGCAACAAAAACAATTATATATATATATATATATATATATATATATATATATATATATGATGCAATAAAAATGTAATATACATCAAGCATGAACAATGAAAAATATTTTGCTATTAATTGCAATATATATATATTTAAAATAACGATTATTATTATTATTATTATGGAGATTTTTGTTTTTACCTTTATTTATTAATTTATTATCAGTAGCTTTACAATTTTTATTTGAAATATAATATTGTGATTAAATTTTACTACATAATACCACTTAGGAGCTAATGTTATATAATTAAAATAAAATATCTATTTAAATGTAATAATAGTATCTTTTAAACTGACATAGAAAAATATTTTTTATGTATCTAGATGGAACTTCAATTACTTATTTTTAGTTAAGCTGCTAGAACTTTAATACTGATTGCAAAGATCTGAATTTAAAAAAAAAAAATGTTCTCAGTAGCTTATTATAACAATCTCATTATTTTATCATAATTTAACTAAATGAATATTGTTTTAGAATTTTTAATAATTTTTTTACTAGAAAATTATATTAAATTTAATAATTAATTATATATTATGTTATTAACTGTATAACAATTGATTCCGTGCTCAGTATGAGAAATACATAAGCTTTTTTTACTGCATCAAGTTATTATTATCAAGAATTACATTTGATGAAATGAGTAGCAGCGCTGTTACTCGTAAAATGGATTTCTTCCTTTCAGGGAAAGAAGTTCGGTTCACCGACAGCCAATGAAATTGTCGGATTTCGAACTAATGCTAAAAGTCTTATGGAAAGTCAAATTTCGCCGCTCAAGCTGCTCAAAAAAATTGTGTGGGCGATTTGATCACGTGATTGTGCGTTTTCTGCTTATGTGTTATTGGTTGTGCATTGTTTGGTAGGTTGATTGATACAATTTAAGAATCCAACTGGTGATCTAAAAATTTTAACTTTTTAACAATTTTCTTTTTATTTATTTAAAAATGATTTATCAGTTGATTTATAACTTCTGTGATAAATAGAATGCTGTTAGTAAACCAAGATTGTGATATCAACATATGAGATTTGTTTGTAATCTACTATACTGGATGGATTTCAATGGAATTTGCACTGTTAGTTAGACAGTTTTTCAGAGAAGGTTTTATTATATATATTTCTTATTTTATGATTGCATATTTTAATACCGTGTGGATAACAGACCAAAATACATCATAAAACATGAGAAATAAATGGCATTCAAAATTCTGTTAGTATAAGCAAAATACTTACTTATACTTTCAGTAGAAAATTTATAAACATTCTAATCATACTTTATTCACTACAAAACTAGACAGCAGACCTATATATTTTATCTCTTTAAAAAATATATCTACAGATATTTTTAGTTAAAATAATCTACAACTATTACATTTTATTTTTATAATGTTCAAAGTAAAATATGATTTCCAGCCTAGTCTCGATAAAAATTCACTCGTAAAGTATTCAAAAAAAAAAAAAAAAAAAAAAAGAAAGAAAAAGAAAATCAAGGAATTATCCTACGTGCAAAAGGATATTTTTGCCCAATATATATTATTTTTTCATTTGGATTTGCTTAATGTTTATATCATTATACATATACATATATAATCACTTAGAAACGAAACTTTAAATATTTAAAAGGCGTTCAGATGTAAAACTTTCATCTCGAAATACCTAATTTTCTCACATTTAAATAAATATTTTATTATTATAATAAAAATACACGTGCCTCTGTATAATAAAAATAAAAAATATATCTTCATCAAAAATATCTTATTCATTATGAAAAATATAAAACAACGAATAAACAAAATAAAAAAAAAAAATTATGATTACAATGAGGGACTGGAAGGATTCGAACCCAAAACCCCTAGTCTCGAGTTCACTGCCTTATCCATTCAGCCATCTAGCACACGTTCGTTTTGCAACAAAATATCTTTATAATTAGCACCATAATTAATCAAATCCATGATCTGTTCCTGAACACACTACGTGTTATTCCATCCATGATATTTACCCACTCCATGTTCCTGTCTCCTGAGCTCGTGCGCGTAATGCTGCGTTTACACTATGGCTTATCAGGTCTGCGAGGTCTGCCAGGCGTGGGTAGCCTGGTTTAGGAGGGTCTGCGTGGTCTGCGAGGCTTGGTCTCTGTGGTCTAGGCCTTGGCTTTAAAATACTAGACTCAACCAATCAGCGTGCTTCATTTTTGGTTATTCCGCCATTTTAAAAGATTGAAGAAGCAGACGACAGCTTATGATTTTAAAGATTATTTGAAATTAATAAGGGATTTACAAATTAAAGGTACGTAATGGTTTTTCAGATGTTTTTTTAACATTTCTTTACATTGTTTCATAACTGTAGAAGTTTCTTTTATAAAGCTATACAATCGTAAGTTATTATTTTCATGTATTTACATACTACGCTACTAAAATTAATTTGTTAACTATGTTACTTTTTAATATTACCAAACTCTATAAAACTATGTATTCGTAAATTCTTTAATTTGCATCTTCCTGTATTTACATACAACACTGCCTATGCATTTGTTAATAGATAATTATGTTCCTCATTTCCAAATTCTTTAAAATTAACCTGGTTTCATATGCATGAATTTAAAACAAATTGGATAGTATATGAATACAAATTAATATAATACGGTTGTCATTCTATTATAATGTACGGTAATCCCTTTTTTGTGAATAAATAGTTTCATTTCCTTCAGGCATTTATTTGATATTCTATTTCAACGCATTTTTAGTACTGACATTTTTTTAAATTTATCCTAAAACTAGCAACAAATTTTTAACCATAGAATTAATTTTGAATTAACTCCAAAGTTTTCTCTATTATTTTTATGTAATTGACTGATCATAGCAAACTCTGCATACATGATTTACATTATTATTAATCAGTTTTAAATGTGTTAATTTTTACAATGATACTGTACTATCTAAAAAGTAATATGAAGACTTTGAATTGTATTCAGCTTCTTATCCTCCCCCTAAAAAAATTCTAATGACATATAAAATTTAACTTTTTTTAAATTGAACAAACTTGTTTTTAAAAAAATTTTTACTTGTAATTATTATTAATAATTTATAAACCATCCCTTATTCTTTTTAAAATTTTATCTTATGTTTATCTTTATGTAGTTTTCTTTAATAATTAATCAGTAGTAATATATTAAAACTGTAAAATCTAGAACATGAATTTTTTCTCTCGACTTCCCCACAAGAGATGATTTAAGATTGAAAAGTTCGTAAATTATTTTTTTTTTTTTCAGAAAGAGTTTGAAAAACTTTCAAACCTATAAAAGTTATACTAGAAGTAGAGATTAGAATCTGCTGGTGCCAAGATAAATACATATTTTACCAAGTTTGCTCTCAGGATATCGCAGGTGTGTAGTCTTCTATAATAAGTGACTACCATTTGTGATCTTCTGCAAGAAAGTGGATTGTCTGATGCTCTTGGACTATGTGCTGTTTTGTTGTTTTCTACTTAAAATTCATCAATCAGGAACTCGCGTATAAATAAAGTATTACTAACTTGTATGACTGACTGTAAGTATGTAGTTTTTTTATATATTTATTTTCTGTTGCTTAGAACGAGAGATTTTGAAATGCATTCTACATTGTTTTTGTTGTTTTTATTAGTTTATTATACTCTTTTTTTTTCTATTCATTTACATTGCAGGATGTTTTCAATGGGACATTTTCAACAGTTATGTGAATATTTGTCTATTGCCTGTTGACCCGACTTTTACATGAGATTTGCATGCTTTTTTTGAAGATATGAATCTTCAATAATATTCGTGTATGATGATTGTAAGTAAGTAATTTTTCTCAAAAGTACATGTTCTGTATTTTATTTATCATTGTTTTATCTTTTATATATAATGTCATTTTTCTCACAAAATCAATCTGTATCTAAGAAAACATTATTCTCAATATAATATTTATTATTTAATTCCTTTTATTCTTTAATCAATGTTTTCTTCGCATTAGTTTTTTTAATTTATAAAATGGCGTTAAATGATCAATTAAAAAAATGTAGTTTATGTAAATATGTAAACTATGTTTTATATAAACATCGAGTATATGAGTATTCTGTTAGTGGGAAGCAGTTAACCTCTACCTCCCTCCCTATACACACTTTTCAAGGATTTGATATTGCAAAAAATGTGTCGCTCAGACTTAAAAAAATTCTGAAATTACACGAAAGCTAGAATAACTTATCAGATTTGTCTAAAATAAGATCACAGTGTTAAATAAGCAATTTAAGCACAGTAATTAATTAGTAATAATGTATATATTTGAGAATATGGTTATGTATATTGCTTCGTAGCTGTGAATTATGATCAAATGATATCTCTTCCATTTCTAATTCCTTTTTCTTCCATTTGGTACACCTGGATAATTTTAATTTAATATCAGCTTAATAATTATTAATATATTAATTATTAATATATTTTATTTAATATTGAAATAATATAAAATGTATTATCTGTGATAGTATCATGGTTTTTATTTGTTTAATAATTATTAAGCTGCATATGTAATAATCTAATGTATTTGATTTAATATTTGTTAATGTTGAACTAATCTAAAATGTATTATTATTAATGTTTTTTTTTTTTTTTTTTTTTTTTTTTTTTTTTTTTTTTTTTTTGTGATTTGGATTGTTTATTTACAATTCTTTGAAGTGATATGAATTATTTATTTCATTAGTAAAAGTTATTGAAATTATCAGGAGCATATGGTGTATTTTAGAATTTAATTAAAATGTGTCAACATTGTAATTAATTTTTATAAAGCTCTGAGCTTCAAAATAAAATAAGTGATATTGTTTGTTTCACTCAATCAATGTTTATAATTCACTGGGTCATTCGATGGTAACTTACGTTACATTTAGAACAGTTTACTTCAGTAATTTTAGTAATAAAAGACAAAAGAAAAAAAAATATTAACAATGCAAAGTTGACATGATTTGTTAATTAAACCTATTCAAAGATAAATTTAGATGATAATGGCCTAATTTTAGTGTTTTTTCTTGAACTCTGCCAGTTATATTTATTATGGTAACTGACATTACTGAAAAAGTAACGTAAGTTGCCATAAAAAATGTAATTTTCATTTTCTAGGTAATTTTTATCCAAATTGGCCTTTGGATAGGTTTAATTAACAAATCATGTCAACTTAACATTTGAAAATTTTTTGGTGTTATATTACTGAAATTACTGCTGTAAATTGTTTTAAATTATAACGTAAGTTACCATGGAATGACCTTAGTATTCAACGACAATCAAAATTGGAATTAATACGTATCCGGTGTCATAAAATGCTATAATTTGAAATAAGTCTTCTAAATTTTTGGGTCAAAATTCATTAAACAAAAAAAAAAAAAAAAAAAAAAAAAAATAAAGCCATGCTTTTATGATTTTTACGCTTTTAGATTTCGCTTACAAAATTTACATTTTTCCTATAATATATTTTAAGTAAGCTGCAGCTTCATACTTTATTTTAAATATGAATTAACTAAGAAATTGTGAGCATAGCAAGTAAAAGTTTTTTAAATGTTTTTTTTTTTTTTAGCTCAAAAGATTAGTTTTGAGATGTTAATGATAATATTCATAGCTGCTGAATCAGAATTTAGTTCAAAAGCGTTTTGAGAAATTTAAATGACCATAGGTATAAAATTTATCACTTGTATGGTTTAGTTATTTTATTTAGTTGTAATTAATGCAGTTTATAAATATAACATATGGAAAGTAATGATGTTTATTAGTAAAACATATTGCGCATTAGTTGCGTTTGGTTGTCCCCCCTTGCTTTTTTTGGAAAAATAACCTTTATGTATAGTGCGTAATATAAATAAGTGTGTTTTATTGAATTCTTCTATGTGTGGAAAGCATATTCTCTTATTTTTTCTATTTAAATTATTCTACACTGACTATTACTCATGCTGGTTAAGCTATTTAATACTTATATTTAACTTCTGAGTATTTTTGGTACTTTTATGTCACTCATGTACAAATCTTTCCAATAACACTTTTTTTTTTTTACACACATGAAAATTAGAAACAATATTTTGATGATATATTTTTTTTCTGCAATTGAATCAAAATGAGTGAAAGGCATGTATTTAAATGCGACATATGTATTAGAATGAAATGAGTGAATGGTTTATATTTAAAATTAAGTGAATGCAATGCAAATGATGACAAAGGAAAAATATTTGTTGATTTATCGCCTGTGCCGACTAACAGAAAAGTACCATATTTTTAAATTATTTTTTATATTACTATGCAAATCGTGAAATGAAGAGTTTTAATGTTATTAATAATTAATGTTATTTTGATTCTGGGTTCGAAATTTTAAGTTTATTTATTAATTATACTATGTTAACTCTCATGGAAAGATGCTTGCAAACTAATATTAAACCAATGGTAACTTTACAAATTTATCATTTGCTTTTGAATATTTTTAAATAATTTTTTCTGTTTTGCGTGGGACATGTCTAATTGGGTATCTTTTTGCCCTTGATTTCAGGTGCAGTTTTTCAGAGGAAAATTTCAGTTTCAGAACTTGTTTCAAAATTAAAAGTGCCCTCAGAAGAAAAAAAAACTGCAACCAAAGAAATAAAAAGTAAACATATTTGGTTAGACATCAGGTTCAGGTTGCTCAGGCCAAAAAAAAAAAAAAAACCAAAGTATTGAAATGCAAATAAGAATTTTGAAAAGAACATTGCCGTTGGTTTAACATTTAGTTTCAGTGCTCTTGTGTTACTACTAGAGATGAGAGATATGGCCTTGGGCTCGATTTTTGTACCATTCTTCGAGCTCGGGTGGGCCCAAACTTATTCATTCTGAAATTAACAATTTTATTTATTCTCATACAGAAAAAAATAAAACAACTTTTTTCCCTTAAAAATTACTTATTCCATTTCAAGTCATTTTAATGTTATTTTTATCAGAATGAAAGGGAAACAGAAATAGTGTTTTTTAAGCTCTTTTTAGATGTGTTTGTAACTATATAAATACGAAGCAACTATAGTCTTCATCAGGTTTGTCCATCTGTCTGCATATAACAGCGCAAAAAATACCCAACCAATTTGTTTGAAATTTAATATATATATATAATCGTTGCAGAATTTTGTCAAGTTATTTCAAATTTTAAGAAAATCAAATCAAAACTTAAAAAGATATTAATAAAAGTTTTCTTCATTCTATTAAATCCTATCGTACATAATTAATTCAGTGATATCCCATGACATGTAATGATTCTAGGTTGCCATGTTGATTACGTCATATTTAAGATGGAATCCTATTATTTCCATATTACCTTCTTTTTTTTAGGTATGTCAAGAACATGCTTTTTGGTTTTGATGCACTATTTATTACTTCTTAATTATTATACCAACTGAAAGTTATTAAATGATTATCTCGCTTCTTTCCAAAAAACTGTCTTAATAGTTCACAATTTAGCTAGTTACACAGTTTATTTTTACTCAATTTTTACAAATGCATTATCTTCCTTTCAGATTGAAATATAAATACCTTTTTCTTCAGATCAATAAAGTTTTCTGCAAAACATTGTCATCATCATAGACCATTATGATACATATTAATATTGTTTCATTTATTATACGTAGTAATCATTATATTCAATAATATTTATAATATAAAGAAATTTTATTTTGTTTCTGTAACTTGTACTTTCAAATAAAAGAAATTTATT
Organism: Maratus speciosus; assembly: GCA_963932465.1. NCBI lineage: Eukaryota > Metazoa > Arthropoda > Arachnida > Araneae > Salticidae > Maratus > Maratus speciosus. The sequence continues at coordinate 143,976 of CAWVRF010000232.1, read as the reverse complement.
AAAGATTTGTTGTCTTTTATTTGACTATATATTTTTATTATAAATGGTGAGGATGTCATTAGATCGAGCTCCTCACTACGGATATTCAATCCGTTTTAATCTCGTTTAATTATAAATCTATCATAATGATAGCAGTGCGTACTTCAGACTTAATAATAAGCTTGCTAATTTACACACTCATTTAATTAGAAATTACAAATAAAAAAATAAGTTAACAGATAAGAATTTCTCCATGTGCCATGCACATTGTATAAGCGGTGGAGTCAATCGTTTTTTAGCGCGTGCAACAACAGCGACGATCAGTTAACTGCCTCTCTTCTCTTCTGTTCCAAAAGGTCTTTTCAAAGTAGCGTATGTGGCGCCATCTGTCGCCTACTTGTTAATTAAAAAATGTTTATTATTGTAGAACGGTGGAAGTCACCTCAGCACCCCCTTCCTAGTGCAAACGATATGTCAATGTTCTACTAAACGATCTGGAAATCGGACAGTTCGGCCAGATCGTGTGGTACGAGACGGTTCCGAGTCACAAGTTGAAGCCCCTGTCTCAGAGGTTGAGGGTTCAGGGATGGAGACTGTTGATTCAGGGGTAGGTGCGTCGTTCACTAAGAAGGCCGGCTTCAGTCTATCCAGTGAAATGTTGACAATTTTACCTTTTATGGCTATTTTAAAAAGTTTATCACCTCGCTGGATGACCTCAAAAGGTCCATCATAAGGTGGTTGGAGGGATTGTTGCATACCGGCGTGGCGCACAAATACATGGGTACACGTGTTGAGGTCCTGTGATACAAAAGGTTTTATGCGATGATGGGACTTTGTTGGCAGTGGTTTGAAATCCTGGAAAATGTTCCTTAATCGCTGGACCAATTCTTCAGGGCTTTTAATAAGGGAATTGTCGTCAAAAAAATCCCCAGGCAGTCGGAGTGCAGACCCAAAAACAAGTTCTGCTGGTGAAACTTTTAGGTCTGTTTTCAGTGCAGCACGAAACCCAAGTAACACTGTTGGCAGTACCTCGGTCCATTTTTCAGTTCGTCTAGCTTTTAATGCACATTTTAGGGGCCTGTGCCAATTTTCAATAATCCCATTACTCTGTGGGTGGTATGGGGATGATCGGTACTTTTTAGCACCTAGCAGTTGAGCTAATTGTTTAAAAAGTTCAGACTCAAACTGTCGGCCTTGATCAGTGGTGATCTTTTCAGGACAACCAAAACGAGCAATCCATTCGGAGAGAAGTGCAAATGAAACTGATTGTGCCGTTATGTCACTTAGTGGATATGCCTCTGGCCAGCGTGTTGCTCTATCAATTACAGTTAAACAATACCTTTTACCATTTGATTCTGGTAAAGGCCCAATTATATCTAAATGTATGTGTGAAAATCTATCTGTTGGAAGGTCAAATTTTCCCAACTCAGTTTTCGTGTGCCTAGTGATTTTGGAGCGTTGACAATCCAAACATTCACGAGCCCAAGTTCGGCAATCTTTAGCTAGGGAAGGCCAAATAAATCTTTGTCGCAATAGATTTACACTACTTTTAGTTCCAGGATGGGAAAGTGCATGTAAATTCCAAAATGCCTGTTTTCTAAAGTTAGGGGTTAAATATGGGCGTGCTTTGCCTCTAGAAATGTCACAATAAATTTCTGTTGTAGAATTAGGAAGGGTGATTAATTTGAGTTCCAAACTGGATTGACCGCTTTGCATAAGGTCTTTAAGTTCTGCATCCTCTTTTTGCTCGATACTTAACTTGTTGTAATCTATAGGAGTAGGCATTTGTATTTCATTAATTCGAGATAGTGCATCTGCTGCCGTGTTTTGGTTTCCATTTACAAATTGTATATCAGTGGTGAATTCTGATATAAATGATAACCACCGACTTTGTCGGTTAGTGTAATTATCAGTTCTTTTTTTAAATGCATAAACAATAGGTTTGTGATCAGTGTAGATGGTGCACTGACGGGCTTCCAAAAAGTGTCTAAAATGTTTAACCGATTCATAAATCGCTAACAACTCACGATCAAAACTAGAATATTTTAATTGTGTTTCATTTAGACGTCTGGAAAAAAATGAAAGTGGTTTTAGGCCCTTTTCTGTTTCTAAACTTAATGTAGAACCAATAGCAAAATCACTAGCATCCGAATGAAGCACTAATTGGCCATCGTTTGTAGGAAATGCAAGAGTTGCGTCAGTTAAGGCTTTTCTTGAAGCTTCAAAAGAATTTATAGCATTTTCAGACCAATCAATAGGGGTTGAATCTTTCTTTTTGGCTCCTCGCAACAAATCTGTTAAGGGTGCGAGAATAATTGCAGCATTGCGACAAAAACGTCTAAAATAATTGAATAATCCAATGTATTTGCGAAGTTCCAAAAGAGTTTCTGGTCGCGGATATTGCTTAATAATTTCAACTTTGGATTGAAGAGGCCGAATTCCGGTTGGAGAAATTTCATGCCCTAAGAATGATACATTAGTTTGTTTGAAAACACTTTTTGAAACATTTATGTTTAGTCCGTATTTAGAAAGTCTGCTCAGAACAGCTCGTATATGTTCTAGGTGTTCAGATTCGTTTTCCGAAAAAATTAAAATGTCATCTAAATAAGCGATAGCAAATGGAAGATCGTAAAGAACTTCGTTAATAAATCTTTGAAACGTGTTTGCTGCACATTTTAACCCAAAGTTTAAATACAGAAATTCAAAGCTTCCAAAAGGAGTTATTACTGCCGTTTTAGGGATATCTTTTTCATTTACAGGAATGTGAAAATAAGCGCGGACTATATCTAGTTTTGAAAAAATTTTCTTTCCATGGAGAATATTTGTAAGATCATGAATGTGAGGTATTGGGTAACGATCCGGAAGAGTTACTGAATTTAACCGTCGATAATCACCACAAACTCTGTAAGAACCATCCGGTTTTGGTACAGCATGAATAGGGGATGCCCATGGAGATTTTGAAGGGCGACATATACCCTCATCCATAAGATATTGGAATTCTTTTTTAACTTCCTTTAAAATTTTTGGATGTAAGCGGCGAGGTTTGGAATAAAGTGGAGGTCCCGTAGTTTCTATGTGATGAACTGTGTCATGGCATGTTGGTTTCTTAAAATTTGGAATGGGGTTTAAGAGGTCTGGGAATTCTTCAAATATAGTTTTAAAAGCCATGTCTTCAGAAATCAGTTTAATTTGGGACTGAGTTGTGCAAGTGAGTTCACCTTTAGTGGACAATCCAGTTACAGAATCAATTAATCGGAATTTGTGTAAATCTACAAGCAAAGCAAAATGTCTTAAAAGGTCGGCTCCAATTATAGGGCAAGAGACATTTGCAATAACGAATGACCACCTGAAATTCCTTCTCAAGCCAATATTTAGGTCCATGAGTTTGTTTCCATAAACAGGAATTTTGGAATTATTTGCAGCGTAAAGATAATTAGAAGGGTTTTGTTTACTTAACTGCTTTGAGGCGGGGATACAAGAAATATCACTACCGCTGTCAATTAGAAATTTTAAACCCGAGTTTTTATCAAAAACATGTAATCTACATTGTTCTAATGCTGCTACGCCAAGGGTATTTTCGCTTGTTGACCTAGCAGCGGCCACTAGTTTTTTTGAATTTCGTTAAAAGTACAAGGTTCGCGGCACTTTTTTGCTTCACTACCAAATTTATGATGATAATAACATAAACCAGAGGATGAACCAGATGAATCTTGTTTACGATCGGCACTCCTGAACCGTCTATTTTGACTATAGTGCCTTTCTCTGTAATGCGGCCGCCCGCGAGACATCGATCGCCTAAACACATTTTTGGATAATTCTGAAATTTGCAGTGTTAATTGGTCGATCTGCGTTTGTAATTTTGAGACTGCGTTTTGTTCGCTTTGCGAAGTTTCAACGGGTTTAGAAACGGCATACACAGCAGATTCCGATTTAATTTCATTTATTTTGTCAGCTAAGATTGCTAGTTCCTGTAAAGCAGCGCTTGAAACTGACAAAATCGCTTGTGTATGTGTCGGCAAACGCTCTAGCCAAATTGTTTTTAGAAAGTCTTCGGAAACTGAATTTTGCGCTAATTCTTTCATTTGCCGCAGCAAAACAGAAGGCTTTTTATCACCTAACACTAATTCGGAAAGTAATTTACGAATTTGCTGAGACTGCGAATCAGAAAATTCTTTAATTAGTCTATCTTTTAAAGCAGTATATTTATCATCCTGAGGCGGATTTAGAATTAAATCTGTTACTGCACTTAAAGTATCAGTATCGATAGCAGATAATAAATAATTATATTTTGTAACGTCGTTTGTTACTTGCGCGACGGCAAAATTTGCTTCGACTTGTACAAACCATACCGAAATATTACTTTTCCATAAGGGAGGAATTTTAACAGCTACCCTAGCAAGATTTTCTGGCGGAGCAGCAATAATATCATCAGGCATTGTGAAAGTGTAATTGGGCAATAAATGATAGATAGAGCACTAATTAAATAAATACACAATTTAGCAATAATATTTTGAACATTAAGGACGTTGGGCTCGAAAAATTTTAACTATATAAAATCATTAATAAATTAAATAAGTTGGCCAGAGAATACCACATATTAACACAGAAAATGGCACATACCGTTGATTTTTACAGCTTTGCACACCTGGTAAACTTCCATCATAAGCGATCAGAAGGGCTTGTTTTAGTCCAGTCACCAGTTGAGGATGTCATTAGATCGAGCTCCTCACTACGGATATTCAATCCGTTTTAATCTCGTTTAATTATAAATCTATCATAATGATAGCAGTGCGTACTTCAGACTTAATAATAAGCTTGCTAATTTACACACTCATTTAATTAGAAATTACAAATAAAAAAATAAGTTAACAGATAAGAATTTCTCCATGTGCCATGCACATTGTATAAGCGGTGGAGTCAATCGTTTTTTAGCGCGTGCAACAACAGCGACGATCAGTTAACTGCCTCTCTTCTCTTCTGTTCCAAAAGGTCTTTTCAAAGTAGCGTATGTGGCGCCATCTGTCGCCTACTTGTTAATTAAAAAATGTTTATTATTGTAGAACGGTGGAAGTCACCTCAAATGGTATTTCAGGTATTTGCTTGTTTTGTCTATCATGTAAACCTTGATTTAAGAATTGTTTTTAATTATCTATTTATTTTTTATAAAAAAAAAAATGGCTAAGATATAAAATGAGAAAAACACTTTCAACATGGTTGAAAAGTATTTATGAATTCAACTTGTCACACTTGTAAATATACTGTGATTGCATTGTAATTATTAAATGCTAATGATGTTCGCTATAGAGGGTGCTATTTAAATGTGAAATTCAATAAATATAATGCATCAAAAAGTGTTATGGGGACAACAAGTGCTGAAAATGCCTTTTTACTGAGTTACGTGTTTTTAAATGGCACATTTAGATATTTCATTTCATTGTATGAAAATATTAAATTTCTTAATAGCTACTGTTGGAGAGTATTTCATAATCTATGCCTAATTTTTCATAATTTGTGTATATTCCTTATACCAGTGGTGCAGCCAGTATCCTTATTTGTAAGGGGTTTTGGAGAATTATTACTCCTTGTGGGATACAATATGTGACAAATAAAAACCAATGTAATGAAAAGCAAACATAATAAGTTTAGCATTTATGTGTTTAAAGGTTTCATAGAAAAGCTTCTTTATAATATAAGGTATTTTCAATACAACTTATTAGTTTTTTAAATACTGTGGGAGGAATTTTGAAATGTCACCTTCTTTTGCTGCTGCAGTGTTTATACAAATTAAGGGCTGTGCATATATAAAATTATCATTTTAATGTGTGTGGGAGGGGGGGGGGGACCTGACGTTTGATTGTCATAAGATATTTTTGGGGAAAGTTTTTTTTTTTTTTTTAATCCAAACGATGTTTTTTGTTTTAGTGCTTTAATTTTTTCTTTACATCAAAATAGTCTTATACCTTTTTAAATAGTAAGTGTAGTTAGATGTTAATTGATATACAGTTGTTTAAATGTAAAATCATATCTTTATCCAAACGCAAACATATAAAAATAAAAAGGATTTTTAAACATTGATGATGATTTCATTAAGGTGTGTGTGTGTGTATGGGGGGGGGGGGTGTCGAGGAATGATAACGTATGATATTGTAAGTGATGGGGTGGGGACTAAAATTACCTAAATGTTGATAACATTATACATGTACAACACCATACAATAGTTTTAGAACGGGAGTAAAATTATTGCAAATTTAAAACAATTATCAGATTTCTCAGCCCTATTTTCAACCATCTGCTATAGTTTATAATTTAAAAAAAATGTTATTTAATTTTCTAATGCAACTTTTTCTTTTATATTGCCACAAAAAGAAAATGGGTATGAGCATTATTTTTATAAATCAATTAAAAATCAGACTCACTGTATTTTCACATGCAAAAATGGCATCATTTTGAACAGATAATGCATATTTTTCATATATAAATTTTTAAGCCTTTACTATAAGTGTTACCATAGTACCTTTATTTAAATGTAACATCACGACTAAAAGTATATAGAAAATGGCGTCATTTTCATGTAATCATTGTAGATTTAATTTTCACAAGCGATAATGTAAGTTTCCATTTAAAAATATTGTTTTATCATCAGGTGAGGACAATAATTTCTCTTCTGAAATTAATGTCCATTATCTATAAAGTAAAAGCTTTATTTTCAAACTGTCCAAAAGTAAAATTTCACGAAATGTTACATTTAGTTCCTTTTTTTCCCAGTTACATGTGCCAAAGAAATTCTGTATTCTCCCTTATAAAACAGCGGGAATTTATTATTATTGTGTCAAAGTAATTAATTTTTTCCTCATTGTCGTTTTAAAGATTTATTGCTCAGAAGGTAGTGTCACAGATGATAATAATATAAATAATGAGACAGGCAGTTAACTGTTGCACCAGAGAGTGGTGTTGCCGTAGCAACATCATACGCTCTGCTGCAATGTGAAATGAGTGGTAACCTGATTACTGGTGATGTCTTCGATTAGGTTTTCCATCAGTGTTGGTATTCATTTCACATTGTAGCAACATAATGTCAACATCAAAGCCAAACCATACATATAACAATTAAGAAAACAAAAGTAAGCTCCTACTGTCATTTTTTAAATGAAGAATTGAAGCAGTTATCTCTTTTGTCAGGGGGTCGTCCCTGCCCTCCTGGACCCCTGTTTAAGGTAATTTCTGAACACTTAAGGGACAGTTTCCCTTTTCAACAATTTTCTTTATTTTAAATATGATTCAAATGGTGAACTCACTGAATTTCAATGTTCAACTAAAAGTACATTTTGAAAAAATTTTATAAAAATTTGAATTTTTTTAAATCTCTACTACTTTTTAAAAAAAATTGATATTTTTGCCCTTTTTTTTTTTTTTTTTTTTTTTTAGATTTTCAAATGTGTACTACACAAACTTGCACATGGATTTTTAGACATATCTAATATTACATTTATTATGATTTTTTTTACTGATATATATATATAGTGCAAAACGATGAAATCTAACATATCTTCATATACTTTTTTTTTTTTTTTTTTTTTTTTTAAATAACAAAAAACCTAAATGCTAATTCCATGCGCAGATTTATCACATATGTAATAAAGAACATGCACCAAAAAAAAGCTTAAAAATCTCTATCTCAAACACAGAAAAAGCCTTAAAACATGAAAGTGAAGAAAATATGAAAATGGAGAAAAAGCATTTGAAGTTTTAATTTGTGTGGTAATTGCGCTGAGTGTTTTAACAAAATTTACAATACCTCGCGATATATTTACGGTATGGATAAAAATGAGGTATCAAAATATTCACAATTAAACAGGCTTTCATTTAATATTAAAAAAGAAAAATCAATTTTTTGACCAATTTTAAGGTAAACTGCCCCCTTAAATCAAAGGGAAAAATAAATGTAATTTTTATTTTGTGGAAAGGAGGGATCGTACCCCTTTTCCAGACAACAACAAAAAAAAAAAGATTCATTTTCTCTCTGTGTTTCATTATTTTAAACTGTTTGAAAAGAATAAATTTTATTTTTTTCAGAGTCAGAGAAAAAGAAAATTAGGGGGCAATTGCATTTTCTTGCTTCCCTTGTGGGCAATGAGCTTAGAAAAACGCGTAATTTTTATTAATTTACACGTAATTAATGTCTGTGCAAAAGAAATTACGGCGCAAACAATTCTGACACGTTCATTTCGATACGAATACGAACGTAAACAAACAAACACGACTGTCCCTCCCTTCCCCCAACCTGCAAATATACGCATGCGCAAGCCAAGTTCTTATGCCGTAGTGTGGACGCAATTTTTTCGATTCTTGGACCTGAAAGACCCAACAGACCTGACAGGCCACATAGTGTAAACGCAGCATACGCGCGTGCAGCTTGAACACACTCAAGGTTGTTCCAGGGGGGGTACCATTCGTGCGATGCGCCAACTGTAAAGATTCCCCGAGATTCCCTAACCGCTCGCGCATTACGTCACGTGGCGGACAGATTCGCCTCGCTTCGCTCGTTTCAATAGACTATTTCGACATACGGCAACAAGTCACGTGACGTCCACCTTTTTCTACCTTTTTGACGTCATCACCGCTAATGGGAGGGAGTTTTGGTGATTTTCTTGGCGATTTTCTGGCAACCTCGTATTACGGCAGTTTGTAAACAAAAACATTAATAACATCAGTCTTACAATTTATAATAAATACTATATAATTTAATATATTGAAGAATATTAATAAAATCAGAATTACAGGTTATCGCCGAAATGTTTATTAAATATATGGTGGATGAAAAAGGTTTCATACGCAGCTGTAATAAAAAAAAAATACTTTTTTCACTCAATATTATTTATTACGAAGAAAGGGAAAATTTGTAGTTACAAAAAAATCACTATTGATTTACATACTGCATACGATTACTTGCATATTTATTAAATATTCCATTTGAAACACCTATTGTACATACTATATTTATTATACCTATATATTTCGTAAATATTAAGTAATGTGAACAAATTGAATCCCTTTTGTTGTATAGATATATTTTATTTAAAGTATCACACAGCTGAAAAGTATTTTAAAACATTTTACCCTTGTTTATGTGTAGTGTGTTTAATTGAATCCCTTTTGTAGGTATGTTATTTAAAGTATCACATAACTGAAAATTGTTTTAAATCTTTTTACACTTTTTCTATTATGTGTAATGCGTTTTACTTTGAAGTTCATCATTAATTTTTTTTAATTAATAGAAAACTAATATACTAAAATCTGCCGAGACAGTATCGCAAGGAACCAAGAAAAAGTTCCGTTTTAAACATTTCATTTTTAGCTGCTTGATTTAAAAAAAAAAACTGGAGACCTAATAATTTGGAATACTAACAACTTTAGTTGTACCCCCCACCCCCTTCACCAGCATATAGTATTTTATACATTATTTGCAATAATTAAGCATTTTTTTCTTTAGTAAAAAGAAATAATATAATATTTTAAATATATCTATCCATATACAGTGGTGCACCCAGGATTTTTTTTATGGGAGGTGCCGAGCATTGGTGGCGAAACAAAATAAAATTAGTGAGGGAAAAATTTCTCTGCTTATGATTACAATAGGTAATTACAAGGAGACACTAATTAATCATCAAATTACCGTAATTAATTCAGTATTTAATAATAATTTATTTATTTTAATGAAAATTATTATATTTAAAATTTAATTAAATTAATAATTTAAAAGTACACTAATTTTTGAATGTGCAGAAGTTAAATACTTGAAGAGCCCTTAAACAAACATTTATAGAATTTCCTATTTACATTTATCTGACCGTGGGACATATTGTAGTTTAAAAGAAAATATCCAAAATAGCTTTGATGAAATGAATTATTGGATGCAAATTTTTGGGCTAGTTCATTTAAACTTTATTTGTCAGTCAGAATTTTTGGGAATTAATAAACTAATAGAGAATTTAATCTGTTTTGGGCATCAGTCAATTCTTGAAAGGCATTGCCTCTAGTCTTGGAAAGGGCAGCTGTAAAGGTCAAAATTAGCACTAGCCACCGGCCACAGGGCTAGAAAATGAAAAAAAGTGGCTAGTGAAAAATTGTCTATCAGCGGCCACCTTCCGGCCACTTTTTTACAAGGAGATTAAAAAAATTCCTTGCATTTCATCAAGGAATCAACTTTTTTTGGTTCCAGTATATTTATATTAACATATTTATTTGGGCTACTCAGTTTTAGATTAATACTTATAGAAATTTTACTGTTTAGCATTTTGAAATAAAAAAGTGGCCGCTAGTTTAAAGAAAGTGGCCACTTTAAAAATTAGTCCTACCGGCCAGTGGCCGCTAATGAAATTTCCCAATTTTGACCTATAGGCAGCTGCCCCTACTGCTACCGTGGCTCAACCGACTATGGAGGCGAGTTGAATTGAACAGATAAAAAAATTCAGTAAATTCAATTAAAAACATTGTTACACAATAAAATCTATTTTTCTTTTTACAAATTACTTCAGTTGCAGTTACATTAATCTCTTTATGTATATATCATAAAGCAGCCCATTTTTAATCTTTATTCTGTCATAGTGGATCTTAAGTAAATTTTTAAAATGCGTAAGTTTGAAAATGACCTTTTGTTGACACAGGTTGTAACGGGAAGCATTGCAAATATTTTTAGTAATTTATAGATGTTCAGGTATAAGATTTTCTCATATATCGAAACTGCTTCAATGGCATTCTTGCATCGAGTTATGAAAGTGATTTTTAAAATTTTCTGTACCACAACTTGAATTTGGCGTTCAAAATTTTTGAATTGGTAGAAAGCAAATCATGCGCATAAAATTCACACAATTAAAGAAAATTTTTTATTTCATTTGCTATTGGAGCATCTTTTCCATTAGGTAGAAGAATTAAAAAAACTTTCAAAATGTTGCGGTGCCAAGTCAAATGTTCATTAAGTTCAGTCAACATTTGATCAACGAATGGAATAAAAATATTTCTCCTGAAATACTCTTTTATAGAATCGGCTGGAACATTGGATCTTTGTTTTTGTTTTGATGCAGTTCTTGGCATTTTAAGGTCAATATGAAAGTTACTGTCTTTCAAACAAGCTTCATCAAAAATTTTCTTGAAAGGGCTTTACGAATACGATTTAAGTGAGCCACAACATTGTTAATGAAATTTAAGGCAATTAAAAGGTCACTGTCACATTTTTGATATAATTTAGACAGCGATAATAGCCCGGGAGGCAGATGAACAGACCATCGCCTTATCCAGTTGAGGGCTGAAATTCCAGAATTAGACAGAAATCAATTCGCATATTAAAATGCAACTGGTCTGCCTGCAATTTCCTGCAACCAAAGGTATGAAAACATAGAAGACTGGAAGCAAGAAAACACAATGGTAAACCTACCAGTCAGCCACTAAAATCAGGTTTGCAGGTGTTTACCACCAAGATATGAGTTGACAAACTCGTTGCATTTTAATATGCAAATCGAGTTTTAACTAATCCTGGAATTTCATCCATCAACTCGATGAGGTGATGGTTTGTGCAGCCTCCTTCTGGTCCATAAAGTGTATGTAAATATATTTTGTAAGGTAAATAAAGAAGTTATGAAACCTAATACACAACGAATTTTTTAAAAGTTTTGCCTTAGAAGCAGGGCTGCGGAGTCGGACCCATTTTTGAGCGAAAGAGTCGGAGTCAGATCTCTTAAAATTCCCGGAGTCTGAGTCATCCATTTTACAAGCAAGTCTGCGTTGTCGGAGTCGGATCTGTTAAAATTCCCACCGACTCTGCAGCTCTGTGTAGAAAACTAGTCTCTGTCTTTTCAAGTTGCGATGTTTCAAGGCTATGAATCACTACGTCATATAATTCTATCATGGTCATGATGACTTCATGGCATACTACCCACCTAGTTGGACAAGCTTTTCGTAGTTTTTGTTTATTAATTTCCGGAGTATGTTTGTCAATATTGTTGAGGCGGACGTCTTGTCTCTTAGGAGTATTAAAAAAATTGTTTGTCATTTCAATTATGCCAATAGACCAGGAGTCGGCAGTGCAGACAATCACCTCATGGAGTTGGAGGCTGGAATTCGAATATTAGTTAAAACTCTATTCACATATTAAAACGCAATTTGTCTGCCAAGTCATATCTTGGTGGAAAACACCTGAAAACCCGATTTTTGCAGCTGACTCGAGGGTTTGTCATTGTGTTTTCGTGCTCCCAGTCCTTCATGTTTTCATACCTTTAGGTGCAGGAAAACACAATGATAAACCTACAAGTCAACCACTAAAATCGTGTCTGAAGCTGGTTTCCACCAAGATATGCTTTGGCAGACCAGTTGAATTTTAATATGCTAATCGAATTCTGTCTAATCCTGGAATTTCAGCTTCCAGCTCGATGAGATGATTGTCTGTGTTGACACCTCCCAGTCTACAATGTAGTTTCTTATTTCTATCACAAATGCAGCATTTCCAATTGCTAAATTTAAACTATGTGAGTCACAATGAACATATAAAGCTTGCAGATATATAGCTGATATATGAGACAGTACACAGCCAAACTCTCCACTCATTGTACACGTAAGCTGAACCGAGGTAAACCTAGGCCAATGAGATTTGGAAGGAGGCAGATGCTGCCCTCTCCTCCCCCCCCCCCCACACACACAAACGAACTTTGATCCGTAACTATTTTAAATATTTTTCTAGTGTTCCTCACTTTTTTTGGAGGGGGCCAGGGATTGCCCCCTCCCTCCTCTGGGTGCACCACCGTCCATATATGCATATGTAAGAAAATCTAGTAAATATTTTTATAATCTTGTGGGTGGGGAATTTTCGGAAAATCTTACTCACCAAGGATCTTTTTCTTTCAACCAGCAAGCAAATTACAACATACAACACTGTTCCTACTGGTTTCGGTACACAGTATTTATAAGCTCCAATATATTCACTCAAAATAAAGAAGTACAGAAGTTGCATTTCGGTGCAAAATAAAATAAGTATTGCTTAGAACTAGGGATGCACCAGGGCTCGAAATGTACCAGAGCAAACCGGAATGATGTTCCGGTTCGTGAAATTGTAACAAATATTGTTCTGGTTCATGGAATTACTAAAAAATATTATTACAGTTTCATACATATAGCTTACTATGCTCTCTGTAATGCATTTTTAAAAATTAGTTTTTCTATGGTTAAATATAAATTTGCTATACAGTAAAGTCCCGATTATCTGAGTTAATATGGACCAATCTCACCTCAGATAAACAAAAAACTTGTATAAACCAGATTTACACAAATCACCAACAACTCAGGAGATATAAATTTAACTCAAATATAAATTTTCACTTAAAATTTACATTTATTACTTGAAAGACGGGGAACTTTACTCAAATTTTATAAAAATTCGCGCCAGAATTTTTATTTTAAATTATTAACTTATTTATTTAACTAGTTTTTTCCTTATTACCTTCGAAACTAGTTTTATAAAGAAATTTCTGGTTCAAACCGAAATAAATTCATTTGGTAGCGGTCAAAATGACCGTCACTGTCTTTCTAGTGTTAATTCATTCATTTTTATGGTACTAGTAACATTTCTTTGATGTACATTTCCGTTACTTTTAAGAAAAACGGAGAATGAAATTGTTTATTTGAAAAAGCCCTTGATAGTTTTTTGTTTGTTGAATGCCAATATTGCTGCAGTATTACGCTACTCAGGGTCGGACTGGGGCAGGGAAAAGGGCGCAGACCTTGTATTTTCAGAGGGTGCAAAAATTTTAGCGAACTCACGTAAATTTTTCTTGTTTGTGTTCTTCCTGGCTTGAGAAGGTTTAACACATTCACACAGCACCAAGAATAAAAGTGGCTTAATATTACATCTCTGAGTCTAGATATAAGACTTCGATATATCACCCGTGCAATTTTAAAGTTCTATCAAATCTACACAATGCTACGCAATTTTTTAAAACGAATCTAGTAATATCTAAAAGTTCCGAGTTGAACACAGATTACTTTGTAGTAGATGACTGATGGATAGGACTTTATTATTTTGTTAATAGGTACCTTATAAGCAGGGACGTAGCTACAGGGGGGGTGTGGGGGGGGGTGCGACACCCCCCCCCCCCACTTCGGTAAACTCATAGACATTCGGTAATTTCACTTTCGTTCAAAAATTGCATCATTTGGCTCTGATTTTTTTTCCTTTTTCTTAAGAATTTTTAAAAACATATTACAAAATTTATTAAAAAACAGAAAACATTGTCAAAACATATTTAAAATTATTAAATATTTTCTAATTAAAAACTTCCTTTCTCTTTGCCTTATGTAATTTTTTTTTTCGCTCGGAGTCGATTGAATTGTTAATTCACTTTTTAGCTATTGCATGGACGTAAGAAGGGGAAGGAGGGGGGAGGGTGTCCATGATGCAGTATCCCTTGGAAGAAAAATATACCTTCTTCCTTTTTCTATGCAGTATCCCTGTAAGCTAGAAGATTAGGGTAGAGATTATCTTAGCTTCATTCAAGAAAGGAATCTGGAGAAAAATGCCTTGAAGGTAAATGGTACACGTACACTCCATGACCAATGCAAATGAAATTAGAAGGCCAGACTTCTTGTTCGTTAAAATTCGTCTTGCTGGACTCTGAAAGCTATGGGGAGTGGATATTTCGTGGTTTTTTCGGGGGACAGGATGTCGCCAGATGTTTACTGTCTGTTTTTCAAAGCTAAAAATAAGAGAGAACCGGGAATTTTTCTTATCAAAGAAAATTAAAACGGTGTAATAAAATTACATCAGCTTAGGGATGTACCGAATAGTGATTTTGACCGAATACAGAATATTCGACCTACAGGCGAACCGAATACCGGATATTCGGCCAGCCAAATTAACTGTTAGGCCGAATACCGAATATTCGGCCAGCCGAGTAGTAACTGTTCGGCCAAATACCAAATATTCGGCTGGTCGAATATTTAAAAATTTTATTAATTAAAAAAGTTTCATATTTCATGGCTTCTTCTGGTGAATTAAATCAAGTGAATACATATTTTTTTTATTCTAAAACAAGAAACTCAGCAAAAATAACTTTTCTACCGAATATTCGGCTAGCCGAATTAACTGTTAGGCCGAATACCGAATATTCGGTCAGCCGAGTACTAACTATTCGGCAAAATACCAAGTACTCGGCTGGTCGAATACTTTTATCTTTCAAAGATTAAAGGCATTAAAATGTTAAATTTTAAAACAAAATTTTACATAATATTTAATGCAGAAACTTACAGATTGATAAACAAGAACTTTTTACAAGTAATCTTTATATATGAAAAGAAAATCCGCTTTGAGTTATTTAAGAAGAGAATTTTAAAATTTTATTAATTAAAAAAGTTTGATATTTCATGGCTTCTTCTGGTGAATTAATCCAAGTTAATATATATATATTTTAATTCTAAAACACAAAAATAACTTTTCTACTGCCTTTGATTTAGCAAGGAAATTTTTAAATACATCTTAGATCAGTGTTTCGAATGGGCGATTATTTTTAGAGATTGTAAACATACATATTGTTCCTAAAAAATTGTAACAAACATTCAACAGAGATAATGTGGTCAAGACAAAAAAAAATTTGAACAAAAAACAACACCTCACTCCATTTATTCCATCAAAATTACAATATATTCAGTCAAAAATTCTGGGTGTGCAACTATAAGCCGAAACTGAATTTTCGTTCACAACTTTATCAGTAAATGAGGATATTTTATCAAGATTTGTTTCATATTAATTTAGTTTGTATTAAATGTGATGATATCCTTGAAAGTGACTGAATTTTGGCCAGTGACACAGTATAAATACTATAAATTGCATTCTGAATAAAGGAATGTCTACCTCATAGTTTTTGATTATGAAAAGTGGCAATTTCCAGCACTTCTCATCATATTATATTTCAAAGAAATCAAAGCAAGTTTGTTAAAAATATAGCTATGATATCTTCGTTAGGGTTAACAAATGAAAATCCAAGTTTGACCTCGAATGAGATGAGATACACTTTATTTCAGGGCTGCGTAGTCGGAGTCGGTGTCGGGCGCATTTTTAAGTGAAAGAGTCGGAGTCGTCCATTTTCTCCACTGACTCCGCAGCCCTGCTTTATTTATAACTGAATAAGTGGATTGCGACTATGGTTTTCTGAACAAAAATTGTCTTTCATGATGTGTATTATCAACACTGAAAATTTTTCTGTTTTGATTAGAAACACCCTTTTTTGTGAAAAAGTAAGAAACAGATTATTTACTAGAAAAGGTTCAGGAACTTGCATTTTTACGTTGTTAATTCCTATGAAAATCCCCATTAATGGTTAATTTTCTTAAGTAACACTTTACAAAAAGCAAATAATGTAAAAACATTCTCTTTTACTTAAATATGATTCTGTTTCTAATTGTTATGAATATATTTATAAGTTGACAGTTAAAAGTAGAAATTGTGTAAGATTTTTAAAAATGTTTTAAAAGTGTTTTTTAATTATTCGGTTTGATATTCGGTCAAACCGAATATTCTGCCTAACCGAATATTCGGTAACATGGCCGAAAAGGCCAAATACAGAATAGATACAGAATATTTGGTACATCCTTATTAGCTACTATATATAATGGTATATTGTATCTTCGAAAAACTAAAAGTTTCTTGAAAAAATTATTTAAAAATTAATGCGTGGAAAAAATCCTTAAGGCTGTTCTCAAATCAAAAGAGCTACTTTCTGAGACATTTCTGAATTCATTTTTGTTCGGAAATTGGCAGGTGTTGTTATTCAGAAACTATGTAGTCGAAAGACGTTTTCCATTTTTTGGTAAACGCAAAAGATTTTTCAGAAAATATTGTCAAAGTTGGCGTTTTGAACCGAATTCCAGACGCGGTAGCTCGAGAAAGGCAAAAAACTTGTCGTCATGTGACCACAATCGCTTATAACGCGATAAATATTTTTATCCAAAAATGTAAAACTAGTTTCCATTGTATTCCGCTTCAACAGCCAGGCCTGCCAATATGCTTAAAAATTTGACAGAAAATGTGTCAGAAAATTTTGCGTTGTTGAGTAGGAAGCTCGAGAACCGCTTTAAAGAAAAATAATATAATAAGATAAGAGAGCTATAAAATATTGGATTTTTTCTTTTGTAACTTAATATAAACCGACGATATGTTTTAAGATCTGGATCTGTTCTTGTCACGGGGTAGTGGAAGGTATACGGAGATATACGCCATATAACCTCTCTCTGGATTTTCTTAAGAAGCTTCGCATACCCTCTGCTTCTCAAATAAAGCATTAGCGTATACTGTATCCATGAATGCTCATGACTTTAGCGTACACCCTTTGTTTTTTTACGACTGCAACACTGGTTCTTGTCATTCAGTTCGAAAATATATTTTTTATTTATGTTTTTGAACTTGTTTTAAAATCATCATTTGTATTGATATATAAAGACAAGTGCATTGATGATAAGCATTAATCTTTCTTCTAATTGGCATTTAGAGACATACATTTACTTTCTGCTGCAAAAACTGAAAGCAATTTTTTTCTTTGCTTTCTAAAATGAAGGGATCTCAAAGTTAATTTAAATTAATATAAAAAATACTTTGACTTGAATCAGGCTAATGCTAATTCATGTAACAGAATCAACGCTACAGCTCACAAAAAAAAAAAAAAAAAAATGCAAGCAAAGTAATTTTGCAGAAAATAAAATAATTTTAAACACTGTCTACTACCCTTTCTCGCCTTCATCTTCTCCACCGAAAAAAAATCTTTTTGTGTTCAACACTCTTTTTTTTTTATTGCAAATTAAAATAACAATATTTATTTTTTTTATACTTATGCTCAATTGCTCAATATGGTATTTGACTATTTCAATTCTGATAACTTTCTATGTTACGAGTTCCAGCTTAAAAATTCAACAGAAAAAATATCCTACAAATAAAGTGTAGCTTTAATTAGCCACATTTTGTGGTTTTTAAAAACTGTTTAAAGCTGTTCTGAAATCGTAATTTGCACCATTTTTTACACTTTCGTGAAGAAATTTTCATTTTTATATGCACGAAATTTGCAGATATTCCTTTCTTATTCGTAAACGAATAGCGTTTCTCTTTTTTTCTATAAAGGTAACTGGTCTTTCAGAAAATGGTGCCAAAGTTGACGTTTGGAACAGATTTTTTTAAAACGTGACGATTGGCAAAATATCATTATGAGGTAGCAATTGATTATAACTTAATATGTAATACATTTATCAGAAAATTTAAAATGCTTATTTAATTTCAAAGCACTTCATGCCTCATGCCTGCTGATTACATGCTTCTGGATTAAAAAAAAAAAAATGTCTACTTAAATGTGTCAGAAAATTTAACATTCTTGAGAGGAGTAAAAATATTTTTTAAGAACAAGTGTTTTTTTTTTTTTTTTTTCTCCATAAACGTGGCATTTAATACGAAGTTAGAAATCTGTTTAGTTATTTCAAATCTGAATCGGTGTATTTGATCATTTTGATAATATGTGACAGAAAAATGCTCAATATAAGAATAGAAGGATTTGGATTTTATTTTATTTTTTATTTTATTTCTTTCTCTTTTTCTATAAATATTAATCCAAGTAAAAATTTTCTTTAAAAAAGTTCCAAGTAAAAAAATTCTTCTGTCCGGCTTTATGCAACATTGTCTACATGTTTCCATCGTCCTCTGTAGTTTATGTTGGTCCTTTGATCTGCTTTGGGGGACAGACAGTTAAAATTTTCTCATTGAAGTAATCTGCAACAATTATTTTTATTCTAATTACCAGAGAAAATAAAAACTGCTAATTAACAAATTCTCTCATTTTTTTATTTAATTTTTATTAATTTTCTTATTTTATCTTACGTTTTTTCTTGGATAAATATTTATGGAAAAAAGAGAAAGAAATAAAAGAAAAGAAAAAAGAAAAACCAAATCCTCGTATTCTTATATTGTGCATTTTTCTGTCACATATGATCAAAATTATCAAATACACCATACACGGATTAAGATTTGAAATAACTAAAGTTTTCTAACCTCAAATTAAATGCCACGTTTATGAAAAAAAAAAAAAAAACAAAAAACACTTGTTCTTAAAAAATATTTTTACTCCTCTCAAGAATGTTAAATTTTCTGATAAATGTATTACGTATAAAGTTATAATCAAATGCTACCTCATAATGATCTTTTGCCGATTGTTACGTTTTAAAAAAATCTGTTACAAGCGTCATCTTTAGCACCATTTTGACAAAACATAAATTAGGCCTGACCAGGCCGAGACTGGTTTCATTCTTCCAAGTCTTCTTGTCCACCAGTGGCTGAGAGGTTCTGCTCTCGAAGCTGGTAGACGGGAAGTGCTGGGTTCGAACCCAATCGCGCCCGTCGGCCTAATCGTTCGGAGTTTTCGTGGTTTTCTTCGAGCCGTGGGTTTCCATGCGTTAATACGGATTAGGTTCCCTTAGAAAGACCTCCACGGAAGGCACTCCCCGTAGGGCCTATATCCCTCGTGTAGATAATTGGCCGTCAAAAATCAACTCAACTCTTCCAAGTCTTCATGTCCCAAAATTATCAGTACCGGTTTTCACCCAACCTATATGAAAATCATTGTCTCAGCGTGGCCTGGCAGCAAAATACAGCTAAATTAAAATATAACTAGCGGGCATGACCGAGCTTAGCTCGGTCAAAATTATTCTTGTGTTCAATTCGATATTTCATTCTCACTGTATCATTCTTACTGTTTCGGTACAATTGGCATGATCCTGAGCCATAGGGACCCACTAACAGAAATTTTTCGAATACGCGACCTAATCAGTGCACTTTACGAATCCGAAAACGATAAAATACAAAATTTAGTCAAAATCGTTAAATTCGTTTTATAGATAAAATTAGCTTGACCCAAGGTAAAACAAAAAGGTCCCAGTAACCCAAATTTATCGAACATGTGACCTATGCCAATGAACTTCTCATGCTGGGAAACTGTGTACTAAGAAATTTTGTCAAAATCATTTGAACCATTTTTTAGATACATTTAGCTTGACCTTGACCCATAGTGACCCAAAAGGACTCATTAATCGAATTTTCTTGAGCATGTGACCGAGATCAATGGTCTTCTCGAACCAAAAAACGATAGAAAACAAAATTTAATCAAAAGCATTAAAGCTTTTTTCAAGATAAAATTAACTTGACCCACAGTGACCCAAAAATGACCCATTAATCGAATTTTCTCGAACGTGTGACCTAACTCAATGATCTTCTCGTGCCCAGAAACAGTATAATAAAAAAATTTGTCAAAATCGTTTGAGGCTTTTTTTAAATACAATTAGCTTGACCCTCAGTGACCCCAAAAATGGCCCATTAATCGAAATTTTCTCAAACATGTGATTTAGCCCAATGGTCTTCTCATGCTCAGAAACGATATAATGCAAAATTTTGCCATAATGTTTTGAGCCTTTTTTTAGATACAATTAGCCTGACCCACAGTGACCCAAAAATGACCCACTAATTGAATTTTCTCGAGCATGTGACTTAACCCAATGTTCTTCTCATGCCCAGAAACTGTATAATGCAAAATTTTGTCAAAATCGTTTAGTCGTTTTTTAGATACAATTAGCTTGGTCCACAGTGACCCAAAATGACCCTCTAATCGATTTTTCTCGAACATGTGACTTAGCCCAATGGTCATCTCATTCCCGGAAACGATGTATTAGAAAATTTTATAAAAATGTTCTTAGCCTTTTTTTAGATTCAATTAGCTTGACCCTGACTCATTATGGCCCAAAATGACTCACTAATCGAATTTTCTTGAACATGCAACCTAGTCCAATGGTATTTTTGTGCCCGAAAACGATAGAATACAAAATTTCATCAAAATCGTTAAATCCGTTTTCTAGATAAACTTTGCTTGACCCACAGTGACCCCAAAATGACGCACTAATCGATTTTTCTCTAATATGTAACTTAACCCATTGGCCTTCTCCTAATGCAAAATAGTAGATTACAAAATTTAGTCAAAATCGTTAGAGCCGTTTTTTAGATAAAATTAGCTTGACCCGAAGTGATCCAAAAATGACCAATTAATAGAAATTCCTCAAACATGTGACCTAGCCCAAGTTTTCTCGCGCCCAAAAACGGTTGGATATAACATTTAGTCAAAATCGATTGAGCCATTTTTTAGATATAATTAGCCTGACCTTACCCATTTTGACCCAAAATGACCCACTAATCGAATTTTCTCGAACACATGACCTAGCCCAATGGTTTTTCCGTGTTTAGTCAAAATCGTTAGAGCCGTTTTTAAAATAAAATGTACATATAAACACACACACACAGACACACACACACACACACACACACAATTTTTGCTCGTATTATAGTATAAGATAAAACGTGTGAAAAAGAACCTGCCTATGACGGAATCCTGTTTTAAACTGAAAAATGTGTCGATCCATGAAAAATTAATATAATAATAT
Organism: Maratus speciosus; assembly: GCA_963932465.1. NCBI lineage: Eukaryota > Metazoa > Arthropoda > Arachnida > Araneae > Salticidae > Maratus > Maratus speciosus. The sequence goes on along the minus strand of CAWVRF010000232.1, from coordinate 122,499 downwards.
GTGAGAAAAGAATATATAATACAAATACACCTATTAAGAAAGGAACTTGTCTAATAATAACGCATTTTTTTACTTTACTGTGCGATTCCGTCTTAGAAGATTTTACTGCATAGCATTTTTTAGATTTTTAAGTCTCCAATACATGGAATATGGATTAAAAAAATTAATGTAAATCGAAACATTTGCATACAACAAATAGAGATTTATTAAAAAAATAAATAAATATGGAAGCATACGGTATTTCTATAAAAATAAAGATTACAAAGAAAAAAGAAAGAAAAAAAAAAACTAAGTATTTTTGGTCAGAATTCCTCTTACAGTCAAATTTTTAACGAAATCGACGTAAAAATCAATGTTTTGTAGAAATTCACTCGGGCCGTGCCAGGCTCGGGTCGAGATTTTAATTTTTTGTCCGGGCCAGGATGGTCACAGGCTGAACTTTTAGCTGTTATAACGCCTGCCCAGGGAAATAACTCTTTTCGACAGGCCTGGCCGAGTTCAGGCCTATTTTTTATTATGGGCCGGGTCGGAACTTTTTTCTATGGGTCGGCCTGGCCCGGGCGTGAAAATTTCGACCCGTACAAACTTCTAACTTAAAATTTAAAAAGTATTGCAAATTTCAAACTTTGAGTTATATATAAAAGAATTTTTTTTTAATATTTTCTGTTGAATTTATTTTTATTGTAATAATAAATAATCAATCTAAATCTGCCTTTTACACCTCACTCCAAATTACTGCTTTTACCTTTGCCCCTCCCTCCTAACTGGAGTATCGAGCACGAAAAGCTTAAACCTTAAGTGATGAGGTGATTTTTTTTATATATATGTATATAACGTGATGAAGTGGTGTGTATGCAACCCCAAAATTTGATTTCTTGTCTTGTGCACTCCACAAAATTTAGCGAATTAAAATAAGAAAATCCCCTGTGAATTTTGCATTATTTACTTGAATAAAAACAACTGAAAAAGTACTGTAAGTGTACATGCATATAACATATAAATAAACATATTTGAATAACACAAAATTTTTTCTTCATAATTGAATTTTCTCTAGGGTGGAAAACATCTCACCTGACCAGTTAAGGGTTAAAGTCTTTAAATTTACTTTTTTCCTCTGCTTTATTCATAATTGTGCAATACCACAAATAAATCAGCAGTTATCTACTCCATTCCCTCCATTCATAATTTCTACTACCCTCGCTCTCCCCAGTTTGTAAAATTTTAAATGGTTGAAATTATTTAGTTTTTTGTTAAAATTTTTTGGTCTGTTTATATATCTATTGCTGAAATAATAAATAACTGTCTAATTCGCCCCCCCCCCCCCCGCTCAAAAGAAAATAATGCGAAAAAATACAAAATAAAAATAAATAAAAACAAATAAAATATTTTTAAAAAATACAAAATTTACTATGACTATTCGGTAAATTCGTTTTCCACACCCCCCCAAACGAAATGCTCTAGCTACGTCACTGCTTATAAGACTCACGGAGAAAAAAGTGATCACCCCTACCAATTCTCTTGCAAATGACTGTATAAAAACGACATAGATACCAATTTGGAGATTGTCTAGGTATTAAAAAATGCACAAACGTTAATTTTTCAAATGGTGAACGTTGATTTTTCAAATGGTAACATCCACTTTTGATACCCTAATTGATTCTTTACCAGCAAATAAAAAGATAGAGTTTATACAATTTTCTTAAATCTGAATACAGTTATAAAACAAAAAGTGTTAGGGGTTTATCCATAAGTTTTGGAAAATAAAATGAAATATGTTACAACCGAAAACACTCAATTACTCACCAGTCAAATGATACAGGAATTTTAAATTTATTATAAACTTTATATTAAATAAAATCTTACAAAGTATTTCTGTTAAGTTTCTACGATTGTTTTCAGTGGCTCTTTTGAAAAAAGAAGACGGTCCCCTTAAATTATGGAAAGACAAAATTTTTCCGTATCTCGAACACTAATTATTCAAATTAGCTATAAACTTACACATTGATGTTTTAAACGATTGTTCTTTGTTGCATGCAAAAATTAATAAATTAAAGTAACCAAAAATAAGGTGCCAAAAATGGGCGTTATTGTTTGTAAATTCAGAATTGGTGCAATTTTTAATATGTAGACGAGTTCGGAAATATAATTTATATATAACAATAATTAGTAGACATTATTTACAGCCAGTTGTATCTATAGACTTTTTTACGAAGATTTTCAGCTGAATTAGCAAGGGTAACCACTTTTATTCCATTTATCCCCATTGACGCACTGAAAATCTGTACAAAAACTAACAAAATTTTTCGCACCAGGCACCAACTAGAGTTGCTGCGGTGCTGCTAAGGGTTTCAACCCTTTTTTTTAAGTATACTTCTTTATAAAATGAATTACTTATCAGTCAGTTTAAAATGAGATAAATTCAATTTCTGTTACAATCCGACAACAATTACCTTTTATTTACTACAGTTTTTTTTTTTTTTTTTAAGTAGAATTTAAAAAAATGGTATCTATTGGTGTCTCCCTCATGATACACAAAAAAATTCAGTATGCAAACTTCGCTTAAAATTTCTTTGTATCTAAAACAAATACGTATAATACTTTTCATATAAAAGTAGAAATTTTGAAAACTAAAGCTTGTGCTTCTTTTGTTCTTTTATAAAAAGTACCACATATTATAAGGTATTTAAATGTTGAAACATAAGGATATTTAAACATTCAAATCCACATCCCATTAAGGAATTTGAAAATAACAATTGCTTGTGAAAATTATGCTTATTACACTTGCAACATTTATATAAGGCGAGTTATGTATTTTGTAGGAAGAGGCACTTTGCGTTTGTGTCCTTAAAAAAATGACTTTATGTATCCGTAAAATGCTGCATTAATGTTGCACTACTAAAAAAATTATACACAGAAAGTACACCAAAAATGCCACTTTGTTAGCCTAAAAATCTCTAAAATAATTGAGTAAATTTACTCTTTTCAGCACCCTCTTCCTATGATTTGCAAAGTTTTTATCCTAATTAGAGATCAAGGGAAATTATAATAAAACACTCATACTACAATATATATTAAAACACACATACACACATAAATAACGTCTGCATTCAATTAAAGGTATATATAAATATTATACAGACATACAAACAATAAATACAATAAACCCAACTTGAGTGAAAAATTAGCCAGAGCCAGGAATCGAACCCGGGACCACAGTATACAAGACTGCTGCTCTAACCACTGAGCTACTCCGGCTGATGCCTCAGTCTGCAATTTCTCACTAATAAACCATGTTGGGGAAGTCACCAGCCATCTATACGACAGCCTTAGAGCAGCAGTCTTGTATACTGTGGTCCCGGGTTCGATTCCTGGCTCTGGCTAATTTTTCACTCCAGTTGGGTTTATTGTATTTATTGTTTGTATGTCTGTATAATATTTATATATACCTTTAACTGTTGAATGCAGACGTTATTTATGTGTGTATGTGTGTTTTAATATATATTGTAGTATGAGTGTTTTATTATAATTATCGTAGATCGATGTAATAGTAAAATTTATTCATCGTTGTCCTGTCATCCAAGGCTGTCGTATAGATGGCTGGTGACTTCCCCAACATGGTTTATGAGTGAGAAATTGCAGACTCAGGCATCGGCCGGAGTAGCTCAGTGGTTAGAGCAGCAGTCTTGTATACTGTGGTCCCGGGTTCGATTCCTGGCTCTGGCTAATTTTTCACTCCAGTTGGGTTTATTGTATTTATTGTTTGTATGTCTGTATAATATTTATATATACCTTTATCAAGGGAAATATTTAAGTTTATACAATTGAGAGAAATGCCCCAGGAATTGTATTCATACAAGCTGCAGGATCCCGTGGAAGCGTTTTTTTTTTTTCGAAAAACCTATCATAATTTCTGAATAGTAGTCATCGCTTTATTTAATCATAATTTTTCCGTGATTAAATTCAAACAACTTTTTATTTAAAATACATACTAGAATTTCCTAATATTTATTTAGCCACGGAAAATCTGTCATTAAATAAAACAAAGATTACTAACTGAAAATTATGGTGTAGATTTTGCGAATGAAAAAACACTAACCGCGGGATTCCACAGTTTGGGGGATTGTAATCCAGAAGTGTTATCAAATTTGTATTCCGCGAAAAAAAAGGTCATGTTTTTCAACCAAAAACGAAATCCGCACAAATAGTTTTTTTGTCTTCTGATATTTATCACATTCTTTTTTCAAGATATTTTCAATTGTAGGAGCAATCATGGCCGTCATTAAAAGTGTAGGAACAAGGTACTAAAAGCTAAAGGCCTGAAAATATGCAAAATATTTGGTTAAAATCTAAAACCTATCATTCAAAGAAGTGATGAAATAAATCTCGCCCAGTGCGCTGTAGCTACTAAGCTTTCTCTGCGTGTTTTCCCCCTCAATAGTATTCAAAGATGCCACCAATGGTTTCAGATCCTGAAATTGCTTCGATGTATTTTTAATTTCTTTGCGATAAAAAATACCTCTCTTGTGCTGTTTGCCTATTATCCCTAATGATTATTCTGATGATTATTTCTAAACGAATCCTCGAAATTTAGTACACTAGTCCGAATGTATGTGCACAACTTGGGAAAAAATATTGGAGCGGCTTAGGGCACTTAGGGGCGCGAAGTTTTCCGTGGACGAGGGGCCAGTCTGAGCCTGACGCTACTGCATAGCTACCAATTTCTAAGATTTTTTTCTTCCCTCTAAAACTTACCAGTAAATTTTGCCTAATTCAGTCGCCGAAATCTAACAATTGTCAACGATTAAATACGGCAAAAATTTGTATTCAATTTTAGAGATAACAAAACCGTACAAATTGGCAGCTATATGATTCTATTAGTGAAATGAAAATTGTAGGTGTAGCCTCTTCTTTCTGCTCAAAGTATTAAATAGTTTTTTAAATCGAACTTATACCTTTGGAATGCATTATTTTCTTCTGGCCATTTTTTCCCCCATTCTGACCAGAAAATCAGAGTTCTAACTTTTTACGGCTGCTCTTTCATCTTCACCTAACACTTCATTTGTAATGGCTGTTTCATAATAATGGAAGCTCTCAGTCCATCAAAAGAAAATAACTGGGTTAAAGCAGAAACTCGGTTAAGCGGGACTGTACTGTACTTTAAAAAAAAATTAGTCAACAATAATTTTGAAATAGCGTTTCGGTTCGTGGATTTTTCCATTTCGAGCCCTGAGATGCACCGAATATTCGGTATCTATTCAGTATTCATCCATGTTACTGAATATTCATTCAGTTATGCCGAATATCAAAATGTTTGTACAAATCTAATACTTAAAAAAATTTTAAACATATTTTCAAAAATCTTACACAACTTTTACTTTTAACTGTCAACTTATAAACATATTCAGAATAATCAGAAACAGAATCATATTTAAATAAAAGAGAATCTTTTTACTTTATTTATTTACTATTTGTAAGGTATCACTTAAGAAAATTAACCATTAATGAGGATTTTCATAGGCATTTATGATCTACCAATGCAGGTTCTTGACCATTGTCTAGTAAATAATCTGTTTTTTGCTTTTTCACAAAAAGAGTGTTTCTAAACAAAATAGAAAAACGTTCAGAGTTTTGATAATAGACATCAAAAAGCACAATTTTTGTCCAAGAAATCAAAATCACAATTTTCTTATTCAGTTATAATTACAGTGTATCTCATCTCACTCGAGATCAAACATGGATTTTTGTTTGTTCCTTTAACAATAATGAAGATATCAAAACTAGATTTTCAACTGGCTTGCTTATGATTTCTGTGAAATATGATATGATAAGAAGTTCTGTATATTGCCACCATTCATATCTAAACAACTATGACCTAGATATTCTTTTATTCAGAATGCAGTTGACAGTAATTATACTGTGTCGCTGGTCAAAATTCAGTCAATTTCAATCATCACCTTTAATAGAAGCAAAATTAATATGAAACAAATCTCGCTAAAATACCTTCATTGTTGATAAAGCTGTGAACGAAAATTTCATTTCGGCTTGTAGTTACATACCTAGTGTTTTTGATTGATTGTATTGTAATTTTGATGGAATAAATGGATTGAAATGTTTGTTGAAAGATTTTAAGAACAGTCTGTTTGCTTACAATCTCTACAAATGATTGCTAACTCCAGTTACTGATCAAGGATGCATTTAAAAACTTCCTTGCTGAATCAAAGAGAATAGAAAAGTTATTCTTGATGAGTTGCCACCATTTCAATAGATGGTTTTAAAATTTAACATTTTAATGCCTTTAAAATGTAAAAGTATTCATTCAGCCAAATATTCGGTTCACCTGTAGGCTGAATATGCCAAACATGCCAACCAATGTAAGGAGCGAGCAAAAGAGCATTGATAAAAAATATTAGTTTTTTTAACCTTTACCCTTTTTTATAGCCAGGCCCAGGCCGGGATCTGCTTGGTGTGGGAGAGGGGTCTAGTTTGTGTTTAAACAACAATTAAAGGACACTGAATTTTCACATACAGACCTTATGTCTTGGCGTCCTTATGATGTGGAAGACAAAACCAAACCCCTATTCAACTCGTCTCCATCGGGAAAGGCTACTAGTGATTAATTTTGACTTTGGCAGTTTTAGAATTAATTTGTACCAAACTCTGCCGGCTAGGTAGTCCAATGACAATGCAACCGTTGCTGGCACCAGATCCTTTGACGGGTAACGTCTTATTGAGAATCATAGAAATTATTTATTCTTCTTTTTCTATATTGATAAATATTAATTTAAAAGTTGTATTACCAAAATGCCGGAAAAGAAAAAAGTGTGAAATTATTATAGAAACAGGAGGGCACGGAAAAGAAAAGATAATGAAAAGCAAGCTCATTTTATGAAAAGGTTTATTTTTTGTAATCTTCTGCTAGTTAATGTGTGTGTCGAATCTTTTATCAATAACAAAAGTAAAAGACTAAAAAAAGTAAATTTCTCTAACTAAAAATATAGACTTAAATCAATCTATGTAATCTAACTGTTTTTTCTGTAAAGGCAGAAGATTTTTTAGAAAATGCTGTCAAAGCTGCAGTTTTGAATCGAATTTCCTAAATTTTAAAAAGAATTTACATTTAAAAAGTAATACATAAATAAATTCTGAATTTTATTTCAAGAAAAAAAAACTATACAAAAAAAGTAAATTTACATTTACAAATATTTTGTTTCCCGGCTATCATAATTTTTTTTTTTTGTTACAAAATATATAGCTAAAGACATTTGTCAAAATTTAAAAGAAGCATAAAGATATTCGGTACTTTTCGGTTAGCCGGCTGCCAGTGTTACATATACATACATGTGTATGTATATATACATATATATTTATATATAGTATATATACAACATGTGTATATGTACATTTACATATATGTATGTATATAAATATGTATATATAACACTGGCGCCGGCTAACCGAAAACTACCAAATATTCTGTTCATTTTTTATTTTAAATTGATTTTTTCCCATATGTAGATATACAAGGTAGCGATGCGGCTTTTCCATCAATGATCGTCCCAGTTACGGTTGCTAGCGATGACCTGACGCTATAAGCTGGTTGCGCTGGAAAATTCAGCACCGTAGGATTTTGGAATAATTTCAGGCCATCCTGATTATTAATAAGGTCAATGGTGTACTACAGATGATGCAACATCTCGAGCCATGGGGTTGAAATTCAGCAAAAAATTTTTTGTTCTTATCACCAAAAATAGAGATTTAACATAATTTGTGACTTCATATACTTAAATGCGAAAATGTTGAATTCTAGAATTAAAATTGATTTTTGTTTATAATTTTTCACGTAAATTTTAAAAATGCAATAATTTAACTTAATAATGTAACTTAATCACCAATTAAATATTTTAAATTCTATTTAGAATGAACTTTGAATTAAAAAAATATTTGATTTCGACATTTCTTTCTAACCTACATACATAGAAACAGGGTCAGATAATATAGACGAACATGCGAACGCCGTTTGCAGAAAATTTTCAAAGTTTGCAAACAGTTCTGATGGGGTTTTTTTTTTACAAATTTTTCATAAAAGAAATTATTAAGATCCCAGGCGGAGAATCTGCAAGGCCCATTGCAGACTTGTGAGAAGGTCTGCAGATAAAAAAAGCTATCTAGAAATTATTTGCCATGTACCATGGAAGAAGCGCCGTGGCATATATATTTTTAAAACTTAAAAATATTGGAAGTGTAGGGCTTATGCCGGAACGGCAAGTATAATGCTTTTTTTTTTTTTTTTTTTTTTTTTTTTTTGCCAGGGCCGGTAGCAGAAACAGTGCAGTACCGAAGCAGGTGCTGCAGATTATTTTACGCTTTGCAGGTTAATTTAACAGATTAAAAATAAATTTTGTGTTGAAAAGTAAATGTTAAATGTTGATCTCTTTTAAATAAAGTTTATTTGGTTGGAAATTTTAGCAAAAGTTTATGCACTTGTTTAGCCTTTCTCTGCGATTTGCAGTGACTTTTTTACATTCGAAAGGGGAATTCGGTTTTAATATCTTAGTAAACATCATCCTCTTTTCAATAAAGTCTAATTCAGAAAACTGGAGGGGGGGGGGTGAGAGCATGTAACGTAATCTGAGGGATTGTAAAGAAAACTTTTTTACTTTTGCTGTTAGCGGCGATATAGGACTTAGGAGGGGCATGGCATTTTTCTGCAGAAAATTTTTAAGAAATTATTTGAGTTTGCAGACAGTTTTACATTTTATCTAAGTCTGCATAGAAAGGGAGGGGGCAAAAGCCTATCTCAAAACCTGTCATGGCCTTAAAAATTGGAATCTTACTTTTGTTGAAAACAAAGTTGTATTTACAATCTATCTCATTGGTAAAAAAATTTTAATTTATGAAAGTGGCATTTGAAAATAAGAGTTTGAGAACTTAAAGAGGAGAGTTATTGTAAATATGGTTTAAGAGACAGAAATGAAATCAACTTACTGTTTCTTCTCATTTTTTTCGGAGTAACGATCCGGGCAAAACGCCCTAGTGAACGGCCACTTTTCAATGAAATCAATGAAAAAGGCTCTATCCACCAGAGATTTTCACCAGGACAATAATTGCTTTTAATGTATGAATATTATTTTTCAATCACGTCAGGTAACAGCAGATTTAAGCTCTCGGCCTCTTCTGTTCATCTTCAGAGAGGTGGTTCTTAAGGGAACTTCATCTTTTCTACAATACCATGAAAGCTTCAACTACTTCTTGGCTTTAGATGAACTGCAACACAATCTTCCAAAACTATGATATCCTATTAGAGAGAGAGAGAGAGATAAATTAATGATCAATTTAACACCTTGGGGATGAGCATCACATATACCTGACTCATAAATTGCTCAGAATCCTTGATTATTCCCACCAGTTATTTTTTATTGTAAATTTTGCTTTATTTAATCAGGGCATTTTCTCAATTCAATTAGGCAAAATTTTCTGTTTTGAAAAACCGGTGATAACCCAGATAGCATGAACATTAGCAGCAAGTTTGATTTTTTCTGATATTAAATTGTCGTGAGAAATTCGCAGTAAATCTTCCGCAGGGTATACCATCACCCACTTACATGAGTAGTTTGTTATGAAACTGATGGCAAGACTGTCTTTAATTCACAAAAGTGACGAAAGCAAAAATCCCTCTGTTGAGAGAATAGATAATTAGCAGATACACAGAAATTTTATTCGTTTGGCACTGCTTTTATTAAACGCTATACTTATCAAATACCAAAAAAGGATTGAATTGAAATGTACAAATATTACCCTAACTTATTTATGGTGGTAAAAACAATGCATGTACCTTAACGGTGTGTATGTATCAGTAGACCTGGTCAGGTCTATGGACCCCTTCGAAGGGGTTAAACTTAACAGTTCTAAACAGTTGATATGGCATGGAAAGATTATTACTTAGCAGTAAGTTTGCAGTATTTTTGATTACTTCTTTGCTGTTATTTTGCAATAACTTGGACACAGCATGAATTTATAAGTTAGCTGCAAGTTCAAAGTGTGGTGACTTTGGCGTTTGCATTAACTTGCTGCAGTTGTGTTATGAAATTTCAGTCTTGTCATGCTGAGCTTGCTGCAACTTTGCAAGTTTTCAAAGCAAGACTTCTGCAAACTAAAAAGGCTATGTGGGAAAAGATTAAAAATTCTGTAAAAGACATTCATCGCAAACGGGTTAAATATACAATAGTTATGTCAAACCCTTACCATAGAATGGTATACAAACACTGTATCGCATAGTTATAATAAGTCTACTAGATGAATTACTTACCCATAGTCAGGCAACATTACAATTTTTTTTGCAATACTGTAACTAAAATTCAGCCTCCTATAAACATTTAAAAGTTAATCAAAAATTGGGAGTAAAAAAAAAAAAAATCTGTCTATTATATGAAAGTCATCTCACTATACATTCAGGCTGTAACTTCTTAGAAATGCTACATAAAAATCAAATACAAATAAACGCACGTATTGTTGAAATAATAAGAATATACATGCATTTTTTCCCACGTTTCATATTGCTCATGCATCAGCTTGGATTACGCATATAAAATTTGACCACTCATAAAAGTAAAAAACACTGACGATATGCAATAGCATTTATCAGGGACAAATTCAAGAAGAAGGGAGCTGAGAGGCTACAGTAGCCGTACCTCCCTCCCCCTCAAAATCTGTATTTTTTACATAATTGTGTACACAAGATCATTTCCCAGCTCTCCACTTTCTCGGAACAAAATCCTAGATACCCTACTGACATTTTTGTGTATTAGAATTCTGAAGCATGGAGAGGATTGCGACCCCTCCCTTAATCTCTGAGAAAAGTATGAAGTTTTTTAAAAAGCACTGAGAGATGGAAAAAATATAAAAAGCTGTTAATGATTGTGATTAAACTGATTATTGCAATTTCATCCACCTCATTTTTAACCGTTTATTCCCTAACACTGCTTACCATATCCACTGAAAACATTCAGTTTTGTAAGTTATTGATATTTAACAACAATAAAAGAGTTCAACTCAAGCACATAACTTATATTTTGGTGTGGGGGTTAGCTTTCAGTTACGACGATTTTCTTTTAAATAAAAGTACATGAATACTTATTTTCACAGATGTGCTTTTGATATCTGTAAAATTAGGTAAGTCTTTTATTTTCAAAGAACCAACTTTTTTTGAAAAAGTTATGCACTTTTCATTCCTCCTCCAACCTAAAACAATCTTGTGTAAGTCGTTGATCCGAAGATATATCCTACCTCTAATATATGTTAATATTACTCTACATATGACTACAAATTTTTTAATCATAATATTAAATTCGTAAAATTACACTGAGCAAAAGCAGTAGAAGTAACAGATCATATCTAACACGAAATTTTTTTTAATATTGACATAAACAAAAAAAAAATTATACGAGATACCAAATAAAAGCTAGTCTGAAAGAAAATGAAACAGAAAAAAATATACAAAACACTTACTTAGTATATGTTTCTCCGTTTATATTTATTTTTCTATACGCTAGACGATAACAACAATACACGTTTTGCAAAAAATGACACTTCACACTTCGGCATTTTCTTAAAAAAAAAAGTTGTACAGAAGCACTTGACAATCGCATAATGTGCGAAAAAGAAGCCAATATGGTAAGCCTGAATTCACTCAAAAGATGCCAAGAATATGTGCAGTCGAGTGCGCAGTTGGCAGAATTTGTGTTCTACCTTTTTTACGTCATATCAAAATGCCCCGAGGCTAACGAGAAAGACAGGCTACCGCGGTGGGTCCGATTCTTCTTTTTTTACAGACCGCTGGAGTCACGTGATGCTCTTTTCGCATACCTTCATTGGTGCATTCGAGCATCACGTGACTCCAGCGGTCTGTAAAAAAAGAAGAATCGGACCCACCGCGGTAGCCTGTCTTTCTCGTTAGCCTCGAAAATGCCCTATAGTATTCTGTATGCTGTTCTGCCTTGGATTTTTTTTCTGCGAATGATTTTAATTTTTGTATTATTTTAACAGCCTTTTTTAAAAAAAACCTAGTGAATGCACTATATCAACGTGTTCTAATAACACTCGGAGAACACGTATACTGATTTAACAATACAGTACAGAGTCTCAAATCCGGAAGTCGAAATTCCGAATTCTTCAAAATCCAGGCATTTTGTTAACTGGCGATTATTATTCTGAAAAATCGCAAAGAAAAACACTAAAATCGCAAAGGACAAAATGTACTATACTAAGCTACAATTTCAAAGTCGAATTCCTTTTACGTGCGTCAAAAAATTCCTGCAGAACGCGAAAATCTCTAAGAACAAGAACTGCATAAAAGAATCGCGAGAAATTCAGCAAAACTTTAATGAAAGAAAAAAAGAGGACAGCATTTACTATATTAGAATAACAGATTAAAAAAAGATTTCTTTCACAAATGCAGACAAATCGCCATGAAGTGGGGGAAAAAAGTTCGAAACTCGCAGAGGAGAAAATTTTTATTATATTTCGCTAAAAGTTGGTAACCGAGTTCCTTTTACAAATCTCAAAATTCTAAAAATCGCAAAAAAATTCGAGAAAAATGCGAAAATCTCTGTACGAACTCCGAAAAAACTTTATTGAAAAAAAATGACAAGATTTAACACAATAGTGGGCTAAAAAAATAAATTCGGATTCCTTTTACTCATATGGAAAAATCGCCTCAAAAATTTAAAAAAGAAAACGTCAAAAATTGCATAAAAAATTTAAAAATTTTCTTTTGTTATAGGGATTTTTTTTACCTTAAAAAAAAAAAAAATTCCCCTATTAAAATATTTGCTTTAGCATTATCTTTTTTACTTTCTTTTATCTATAACAGAAGAACGTATTGTAGTCGAATTTTTGTTCGACTTCCAGTTTTCGACGGATTTACACGTTTTAAATGTCAGAGATCCCGAAAAACATGTTTTTACAAAATATCTGTCTGTTCGTATATATGTATGTCTCATTATATCATCGAAAAGTATACAAAGTTATTTATTTGACTATGGCCAACATGTCAAGGTTAAATTTGGGGATATTCCGCCGAGAGGGGGCGTTGTAATAGCGATTTTTGTTCCATTTTCATTATTGATTCACCGGAAAGCATACAAAGTTAGGCATAGATTTGAACCAAACTTCATACGTATATTTTTGACTATTGACGCCAGATCCCAGTTGAAAATGGATATGTAACCCTGGAAGGGGGCGCTGTGATAACGATTTTTGTGCGATTTTCTCGATTTTTCGTAGTTTTGTTATACATCGGCTGCTGATGCAGCGACATGCACTTCGTATCTAGCTAACCCAGCGATTCGCAAACAGAATAACGATGATATTTATTTTATTAAGTATTACATTCGTGTTACTCTGATCTAGAGGTCTGCACGGGCCGGAATTTCCAGGCCCGGCCCGGCCCGGCCCGAAGGAAAGCTATTTTAGCCAGGCTCGGCCCGGTGTAAAAATTGAAAGTTCGGCTCGAGCCCGGCCCGGCCCGTTTACATTTTTACCGTTCTCGGCCCGGCCCGTACAAAAATCAGTGAAAACAGGCCCGGCCCGACTAAATTTCTACAAAAAATTCCGTTTTTTCTCGACATACAATTAAGATTCTTTTAAGGAATACTACATGCATATTTATGGGAACATTTTACAGTATATTTTAAATTACTATGTGTTCGCAAAACAGAAAACACACAATAGTAAACGTTAACGATTACTTACAGTGTTTTAGTCAACGTCTCTTCAGACGTTTCAAAATTTAAATAAGGGTTCATTAAAAGATTATTGTAGTTTAGAATAAAGGGTTAAAAAACATGATAACTTTTGAAGCTTATAATAAAAGGTAGATTTGTGAAGATATTCTTGTCATTTTTAAGGCTTTTCTCAAATCCAACGGAGCTACATTTTGATACATTTATGAATTCATTTCTTTTCGGAAACGCATGAGATTGGCAGGTATTCTTATTCAGAAACCCTGTAAATGCCGTTTTTTCTTAGATAAAAGTAATATATCTTTCAGAAAATACTGCCAAAGTTAGCGTTTTGAATCGAATTTCCGGAAGCGATAGCACAGGAAAGGAGAAAACGTACAGTCACGTGACAAGAGTCTCTGTTATCTCTGTACCTAATTTATGAAAAATGGGAACTTTATTCGATCCCAAATGCCTTCAATACTCAGGCCTGTCAATTTTATGCCTTTATAGTTAAAAATGAGTCAGAAAATGTGTCTGAGAGTTTCGCATTGTTGAGCAGTAAATATGAGAACCACCTTAAGGTACATTTCCAAAGATACTGTTAACAGAAGTTCATTATCGCTATTAATACTTTTACAAAACATAATGCCTGTCCTACACATCCTGAGAACAATTAAGACCAGTTCCGTCCCGGCACAAGTCTGCCGAAAAAATTAAACCCGGGATCAGGCATCATGTAACTGTACGATGCCGATCTCTACGATGGACATGTTACATTTCTGTATTGATGTTAACGCACATTTATACTTCTCGAAAAAGTCATATTCATTGGAAATGACCTCGTATTTTATCTGCTCCTCTCAAATTCTTATATCGGGCCGATAGGCCCGATTTAAGATATAGGCCGATAGGCCCGTTTTTTATCGGCCCGGCCCTGCAGGCCCGTTATATTTTTTGGCCGGCCCGGCCCGTTGAAAAAATTGTCCTAATTCTGCCGGCCCGGCCCGTTTGAAAATTCTCCTCCATTCCGCCGGCCCGGCCCGGGCCCGTGCAGACCTCTACTCTGATCTGATTAATAAAATGAAGTAGAAATTTAAGATGAAAATTAATGTAGGATTGAAGTATTAGCCTATAAGCAGTGCTTAATTTGCGTTGGATATTATCGTTAATATATTCTGTTTGATTCTCAGCTCCGCTACTTCTTTGTTTTTGGTGGAAATTTAAATATTGGTCTGAATTCACCGGCGCTCACTCGGGAATTTAGCGGAATTAATGTTTCTAAAAAATCAGAGCCTAAATTTTTATTTCTTTCTTTCCCATCTCTAATCTTTTGCGTTCTTTCCTACCAAAGCGCTTACGTATGTGACATAGTGTGTCCTGTGTAGGTTTTTTTTTTTTTTCAATGGTTTCAGAATGGCGATGAGGAATGTCAGAATTAGTCGCAACTGTTTCTGCCGTTTTTACTCTCTGCTTTTTGTTCGTGTTTTTAAAATATTCTCTCTGATTAACTTTCTAGCTCTTTAGACAACCTTAGATAAGGCTAGACAACCTTATGTAGAAGAACCTTGGGTTGAACCTCAAAAAGAAATTTATATTTTTGACATATCCTTAGGCATTAATATATAATAAATTCTAATAAATGAACCGAGCAAAAACATTAAAATCAGGAGTGGTAAATTTTCAGAAAATCCTACCCGTCACGGACTTCTTTGTATTGGTGTGCGGTATTTATAAACTCTGGTCTGTTCTGACTAATATTTAAATATTCACTAAAAATAAAGAAGTACTGGAGCTGAGCTCCAGTGATATTCGGAGCAAATTAAGCACCGTGCAGAGCTAGAAAGTTAATCAGAGAGAATATTTTAAAAACACGAACAAAAAGCAGAGAGTAAAAACGGCAGAAACAGTTGCGACTAATTCTGACATTCCTCATCGCCATTCTGAAACCATTGAAAAAAACCCCCTGGTTCTCCGTGAGTGTGTTCAAGAAGCACGCGCGCTGCGCGCGCGAGCTCAGGAGTCAGGAACATAGAGTGGGTCTATATCATGGATGTAGTGTGTTCAGGTCATAGACTTCTCATATAAATACTAGATACTTCTTATCTTTACTCTGAGGTTCAGGTAGTGTACAGGTAGACACGTAGTGTGTTCAGGAACAGATCATAGATTTGATTAATTAAGGTGCTAATTATAAAGATATTTTGATGCAGAAGCAGTGTGTGCTAGATGGCCGAATGGATAAGGCAGTGAGCTCGAGACCAGGGATTCTGGGTTCGAATCCTTCCGATCCCACATTGTGTCACAATTTTTTTTTGTTTTGTTTATTGGCTGTTTTATATTTTTCATAATGAATAAGATATTTTTGATGAAGATATATTTTTATTTTTATTATACAGAGGCACGTGTATTTTTATTATAATAATAAAATATTTATTTAAATGTGAGAAAATGAGGTATTTCGAGTAGATAAAGAAGGTCACGTGATGTTTTTCCCGACTATTTTAGATTTTATCTGAGTGAACATAGGCATGTATTCCTGTTACGAAAACCATGTTTTGGAAGAATAAAGAAATATAGTCGTGGGTTTTACCTTTTTTGAACCATAAAAATAATGAAATAATTGAATTATGTTAAAATTCCTTTCTTCGATAACACCTACTCCATGGCATAAACTTCTGAGCTTGCGCGCGGCGCGAAGTGCACTTCTGAACACACTCCGTATGTAAAACCATCCACGTAGTGCTAAGAACGATTAATGACGTATCGATCTTATGATTGCTTTACCACTAGATAGCAGCACAGGTCTTTTGGAATCGAATTGAATCGATTTCATCAGTAATAATTTAATATTTTTCTAAATTTTTATTTTACATAATTATTTTAATAATTACTTACGTTTAAACTAATAAATTATTTTAATATTTCACTTATTTTAATGTTTCACTTTATTGTAAGCATTCATTATAATTTCCCTTGCTTAACTACCAATCAAATTAATGTTTCAAAAATGTAAACAAATCAATGACCAGAAATCCACAAAATTCTAAAATCGGCACAACCTCTGGTCCCAAGCTGTGTGGATTTGAGGGAGTCTACTGTATATATATATACACAGTAGCGCCAACTTTTCAAAAATATTGGGTGGACTCAAAATTTTTCAGTAAAATAAGACACAAGAACTCTTACAAGTTATAAATTTGAGAGTGGAACTTTCACAACTGATTCTGAAGTAACAACTACTGAATTGTTAAATAAATTCTTGCAAAATTTATAAAATATTAAAAATTTTACATGCTAAACATTTTGTCCAATCAGGATGAAATACTTTATCACATCAGTCACAGTTAAATGCAGATTGGTTTGACATGTTTTAATACAAATAATAAATGCATTTATCTTGCGTATTTGCCCTCAGTCCGCCATCTTGTTTCTTTGCCGATTTTAAATTTCTTCATTTAGATTTATTTATTTTTGTTGTTGTTTTTTTAAATGTTTAATCTCCAATTCTTTTTTTTTTTTTTTTTTTTTTTTTGGCTGTAATTTCGGAATATATATATTCTTAAAAATGAATATTTGCTTTACTCTACTGTTTTAAAATTTATGTATTACCGTTTGCGAATTATGAATTCCCCGTCCCCCCTCCCCTATTTTTTTTTCTTTTTAACAAATAATGTTTGGAGTGCTGATTTTCTGTTTAAAATTTTTTTTATTGTTGTTTATGTTTAATCTCTAAATTTTAAAAAATTAAGCATAAAGTGGTTATAAAATGACCAACAAAGAAACAAGATGACAGACTGAGGACGAATATGGCAGCTGTTCCTAATAAATGTCAGATTAAAAAAAAAAAAACATTTTTAAATCTATGTTATTTATAAATCAATGATTTTGCATCATTTTTAAAAATAAAAAATTATGTAAAAACATAGATTTATAAATAACAAAGATTTAAAAACGAAGTTTTTGCGCCATCTTGGAAAATTTCTTCCGATGCAATTACACAAATTTTAGCAGCATTCTAAATAAATCTAAACAAATGTGCTTTTTGAGATGAATACTTGTTATTGTCAGGGGGGCTCTGCCTCCCTAAACCCCCCGTTCCTAAAACATTTTTGGACAATAAAAAAGAGAAAAAAAACTTACAGAATTTTTTTATAAATTTCAACAATATTTCAAAAACTATTACAATTTTAATGCAGGTAAAATCTCATTCACAACTGCCCCCCCCCCCAAAAAAAAAAAAATAAATTATTAAATATAAAATAAAAGTAAAAGGATAAATATAATTAAATACCAATGAATGAGACAGTGATTCAGAAAAAAAAGAAGTTTCATACAAAAAAATTAAAAATATTTACACAAAAAAACAAACAATCAGCAATAATTTAATGTTTACAAAAAGGGATCCCAGTCAGGGTCTGAAACAGGATGTGTAAATACTCGCAATAAAACAATAACAAGTATTCATCTCAAAAAGCACATTTGTTTAGATTTATTTAGAATGCTGCTAAAATTTGTGTAATTGCATCAGAAGAAATTTTCCAAGATGGCACAAAAACTTCGTTTTTAAATCTTAATGTTATTTATAAATGTTTTTACATCCTTTTCTATTTTTAAAAATGGTGCAAAATCATTGATTTATAAATAACAAAGATTTAAAAATGATGTTTTTCCGCAACCTTGGAAAAATTAACGAGACTTACCTTAGAATCAAAATAGGTTGACAGAAGCAGAGACTCATCTGAATGTGTGGTGTGGGGCAAATTCCTTATCTAACCAAATTCAAAATTTAGCTGACTAACGGTTCATGTAATACTAGTGAACCAATAAGCTTCAAGATCTCCCGCCATCGAGTTTCCCCGTCTTCAAAAGGCATTTCTAAAAAAAAAAAAAAAAAAAAGCAACCCTAAAGCCGTTCAAAATTCGACAATTAAACATAAACCAGATTGAAACATTTATCACCCAAAAAGCATGCCAAGTTCTCCGGCACAAGATATGGGACTTGTCCCATCTAATCAATCCTACGATGTCCAGTGGGTCATTTTCAAAATAAGGTACATTTTCAGCAATTTTTTTTTTAATTTTAAAGTGCAACTTTTTCCACAAATTATTTTACTACGATTAATAAAAGATAATTGTAACTCAAATAATGCAGTGGCTGAGCTTAATTGGCTCATTAACACAAATACATTAATTACTTAAAAGTTAGTATTAGTTAGACCAATGACATGCATTAGGCCAGTGACATTTTGCATTAGACTGTTAACATTTTTGTTTTAACCCAAAGACATTCTTTATTAAAGTTGTGAATAGTCATAATAATATTATTATAGCTTTTAAAATACATTTTTTACATGAAATCATTTTATTGTTTAACATTGTGTCACTGGCATAACAGGATTTGTCACTAGTTTAACAAATATATTGTTAGGCCGGTGACTGTTAGACCAGTGACATTTCTTAAGAAATACATTTTTATTCCTCTTTTAAAAATAGTAATATTATGATTTAGGGTGTTAAACAAAAGTTTTTTTACTGTATTATTATAATCTTTTTATTAAATTGATTTAACTGTTATCTGTTTAGAATATTTGTTAGACCAGTGACACATAATAAAAGAACTTAGCTGATTTAGGAATATTATTTCCCCTTTTTAAACAGTAGACCACATGGAGGCAGCTAGTTTTTCCACCATTTTGTTTACAAACAGTGTTGCTAACATAAAAAAGCAAATTACTTCAATTTTTATCATCAGAATAGTATTTAAAACTGAAAAATATTAGTTGTTAGACCAGTGACACAAAACATGTAAGACAGTCTTATTTCATAAAATTATTCCATATTAAAATCAATTTTCAGACATATTGCTATAAGTACCCAAAACTTATATTATTTTCAAAATAAAATTGCCCAAATCAATGAAAATAGTGATTATTGATTAGAAATTATAACATGTTAAAAATCAAAGTTTGGATTTGAGACAAGTATGGTTCCCATTAAAAAGTCAATCATTTATTTTTATTTTTTAGCCAATTTAATTTATTTTTATATAAATTACTTGGTTTAACACTTGGATTATTAAAAAAAGAAATAAAGAACAATTATAGGTTTGAAATTTTTACCTATTTCAAATATTATAGATTTTAAAACAGTAAGACACCAAATTGTACTTATTTTGAAAATGACCCCAGTACAAAGTTTCAGTGAAGTTAGAGTTGAAAATCTGAGTTATAAGGAAGGATTGTAAAAAGGTAATAGCCTTAATAATAATAAAGGACTTTACTTTGTAATATCGATACAAAACAAATAGGTGTTGCTATCCAACGTACAATTTATTCACAAGTTTAACATAAAACTCTACATTTCGGTTTAATCTTTAAAACCTTCATCAAGAGAAAAATCTTCTAAAATATAAATCGACAATAAACTCTTTACATGCTACATTTTGAAAACAATTTAAATACAAATCAGTGTAACGGAAACCTCTTACTCCCAAATAAACAGTTCAGTGGGGCCATCTTTTAACCAAAGATACTAACGATGAAAGAAATGCTGAAAAAAGTGGAATTTTCATTGACATTTCAAAATAGAAAGCCACATTTCTGGGATTCGTCTAAGAAACCATGAAGTGTGTAATGATAATGTTTCCTTTCACATCCCAGAAATATGGCTTTATATTTTGAAATGTCAATGAAAATTCCACTTTTTTCAGCATTTCTTTCATCGTTAGTATCTTTGGTTAAAAGATGGCGCCACTGAACTGTTTATTTGGGAGTAAGAGGTTTCCGTTAGACTGATTTGTATTTGAATTGTTTTCAAAATGTAGCATGTAAAGAGTTTGTTGTCGATTTATATTTTAGAAGATTTTTCTCCTGATGAAGGTTTTAAAGATTAAACCGAAACGTAGAGTTTTATGTTAAACTTGTGAATAAATTGTACGTTGGATAGCAACACCTATTTGTTTTGTATGGTAATAGTCTTATTTCTCAAAAACATTTAAAATCATACATAAAGCCATATAATAAAAACACCATTTCTCACTATTAAAAACAGTATTATGAATTGCATATGCATGAATATGCACTATTTTAAATAGCAACAAGCATTTCAAAATTTTAATTCAAATTTTATTTGGAGAACATTTGATGTTGTTTAATTGCTCTCTTTATTCAGCGATGCCATGGACGCGGCATAGCGCGTAAATTACGTGAAAAATCAGAGACGGGCCAAAAAAAAAAAAGCTTTTACGCATCCTGCGGGATGCGCAATTTCGTCAAAAAATCGCAGAAAAAAGCTGATTTTTGTCAAAGGATCACAAAAAAAAAGAGCAAAATATCGTGGAAAAAACGCGATTTTTCGTAAAAGGGCTGCGGAAAAATAGCGTATTTCGTCAAAAGATTGCGAAAAAATAACGAATTTCGTCAATATTCGCAGAAAAAAGCTGAATTTCATAAAAGGATCTCGAAA
This sequence comes from Maratus speciosus, assembly GCA_963932465.1. Classification (NCBI taxonomy): domain Eukaryota; kingdom Metazoa; phylum Arthropoda; class Arachnida; order Araneae; family Salticidae; genus Maratus; species Maratus speciosus. The sequence continues at coordinate 101,314 of CAWVRF010000232.1, read as the reverse complement.
AAAGATCATATTTCGTCAAAGTATCGCAGAAAAAAATATCGAATTTCGCCAAAGGATTGTGGAAAAAAAGAATTTCGTCAAAGGATCTTGGAAAAAACGCAAATTTCATCAAAATATCGCGGGAAAAACACAAATTTCGTCAAAATATCGCGGAAAAAATGTGAATTTCATCAAAGGATCATGGAAAAAATGTGAATTTCGTCAAAGGATCACGGAAAAAATGAATTTCGTCAAAGGATCACAGAAAAAATGTGAATTTCGTCAAAGGATCATGGAAAAAATGTAAATTTCATCAAAATATCATGGAAAAAATGTGACTTTCGTAAGAGGGCCGCAACAAAATAGCGAATTTCAGCAAAAAATTGCGGAATAAAGCCGAATTTTGTAAAAGGATCTCTTGAAAAAAGATCACATTTCATCAAAGTATCGCAGAAAAAACACGATTTTCGTAACAGGTTCACAAATTTAGTCAAAGATTGCGGAAAAACGTGAATTTCGTTAAAGGATTGCGGGAAAAAACGCGAATTTCGTCAAAGGATCATGGAAAAAATGTAAATTTCATCAAAATATCATGGAAAAAATGTGACTTTCGTAAGAGGGCCGCAACAAAATAGCAAATTTCAGCAAAAAATTGCGGAATAAAGCCGAATTTTGTAAAAGGATCTCTTGAAAAAAGATCACATTTCATCAAAGTATCGCAGAAAAAACATGATTTTCGTAACAGGTTCACAAATTTAGTCAAAGGATTGCAGAAAAACGTGAATTTCGTTAAGGGATTGCGGGAAAAAACGTGAATTTCGTCAAATGATCGCGGAAAAAATGTGAATTTAGTCAAAGCATCAAAAAAGATGTGCAAACCAAACCTATAGGTAGAACATTCATAAAATGGGATTTAATTTTTTTTATGAGATTTATTAAAATACAGCATGATTTCAGTGTACTTTGGTAATGTATTCAGGGGGTGGACTAGTAAAAAATCCCCCCTCCCCTTTTTACTGCATTGAAATGTCTCTCACCTTCGGAAGATTTAGGATTTGATGCTTACTAATGATTTAGATGTGAATTTCCCTTCCAAGGAAAATGTCCGATTCCAACACAGATCTATGCTGACAAATAATTCAATGGGAAGTGTAATAAAAGCATCCATTCATTCAACAAAAAGTACCTCTTTACTTAACATAAGTATTCTTTTTTTCAGCAAAAATATATTTTTCAATAAACCTGTCTTGCCCCTTTCTAAAAGAAATGTGAACAATAGTGGTATTTGTTAGTGGAACTTGGTATCTTCTACTCTCAAATAAGCGTTATTTTGCAATTAAAATTGTATCTTGCATTTTTACTTTTAAAAAAGTAAAGAAAATTTCTCTTAATATATTTTTTTAAATATCTTATTTGAGGGCAAATAATACTGGTTTTAATTGATTATTTAATTATTATTAATGATAATTAATGCATTTATTTTATCTTTTCCAACTAAACAAGTTCCATTTATTCCTTTAAAATATGAATTGTTATTGATGGGGACCCGCTTTTGTAAAAAAAGGACCCAGATTTTTGGAAATCCAGGGTCCAGGGGACCCAGGATTTTTCAAGTACAGCGACATCACTTATTTTATACACTTATGTACTAAACTCTCCTAAATATTATATCCTTCCTAATTTCTATTTTAATATTGCTCATTGTATGACTTAATCTTTCCATATGGACACGTAATACTTCCATTTTGATGTGTTGGTATGATCCGTGTCAATTCAGGCAGCCAAAGAAAAAATCTTACCTTCATAGTCTCAGAAGTTTTTGAATTGAACATATGTTAAAATTCAATAAAAAATAAGATACTTGCATATTTTGGTTTTGCCCAAAAAAATTCCTGGCCCGAGATACAGGCCGCCAAAGATGGCATCCCGGGCACCATTTCCAATTCGCCGTTTTCGATAAAAATTTTAAAGTGCTCTATCTCTAGAACGGTGCAAGATATTTTGTTGCAGTTTTTTTTATTTTAAAGATAATATTCATCTGTTTAAAATGATATACCCAATTTTGAAAAATGTATTCAACTTTTCTTGTGGCAACCTTTTGAAAAAAAATTTTTTTTTTCAAAAAAATTTTTTTTTTCAAAAATGCCAATCCTAAAAATTTTGATTTTTTTGCTGTTGATCAATACCATTGGGAACTATCTTCATTGTAAAGGTGAACTTCCACTTTTGAGTTTAACAAATTTTAGAAACATTTAAAAAATTCAGAGAATTTTAAGGAACTGTATATATACAGTTCCAGTAAAAGTCACTGAATTTTTGCTTATTTGTATCATATTTGTAAGGATAAGCCTACTATATATCCTAAACAAGTTAGAAATTGCAATATCAAATGTGGCAAATGAGGTGCATGCCATGGGCGTACCCAAGGGGGGGGGCTGATGGGGCTACAGCCCCCCCCCCCCGAAATTTTCGAAAGTGATATGAAAAAGTGCTGCTTTTTCGTCTTTATTTTTTGGAAAAAATTTTATTTTTTTTCAATCATACAGCAGACTAGCCATTTTAATAAGTCCCATATTAGTCCACATTGACAACAAAGCAAAGAAAGGGGGCAGACGGGTTACAGCCCCCCCCCCCCTCCTCCCGAAATAGTCGAAAAAGGAAATGAAAAAGTAATTTTTTCTTACTTTTTTAAGGTAAATCTGTTATTTTTTCTTCTGTCATATAGCAAAATAGACATTCTCGTTAACACCATATCAGTCCACATTGACATCACAGCATACCTAAAGATGGGGAGGGGGCTGATGGAATTTCATCCCCGTCCTCTCGAAATGTTCGAAAATGAAATGATAAAATAGTGCTGAATTCTTTCTGCCTGTTTAAGAGAAATTTGCATTTTTTTCAGTATCGTTCAACACACTATATTAGTCCATATTGACACCAAAGAAGATAAAGGGGCTGACGGGGTTACAGCCCCCCCCCCCAAACCAGAAATAGTCGAAAAATTAAATGAAAAAAGTGTTTTTCCTTACTTTTTTAAGATAATTCAATAATTTTTTCTTCTGTCATGCAGCAAAATAGCCACTCTCGTTAACTCCATATTAGTCCACATTGGTATCACAGCACACCCGAAGGTGGGGAGGGGGCTGTTGGAATTACAGCCCTCCTCCTCTCGAAATAGTAGAAAATGAAATGAAAAAATAGTGCTGCCTTTTTTTTCTGTCTGTTTGAGATAAATTTGCATTTTCTCCCCTATCATTCAACAGACTAGCCGTTCCCTTCGCTGTAGTTCCATATTAGTGTACAGTGACACCACGTTATACCCAAAAAGGTAGAAGGGGGCTAATGGGGTTACAGCCCTCTCTCCAAAAAGTCGAACATGAAATGAAAAAGTGCTGATTTTTTTTTTTTTTTTTTTTTTTTTTGAGATAAATTTGTATTTTCCCCCTATCATTCAACAGACTGGCCGCTCTCTTCTCTTTAGTTCCATACTTGTGCACAGTGGGCCCACATTATACCCAAAGAGGTGAAAGGGGCTAATGGGGTGCCCCCTTCCTTAATAGTCGAAAATGAAATGAAAAAAAGGCTGATTTTTTTCTTCTTGTTTCAGATAAATTTGTAATTTTTCTTCTGCCATACAGCGAAAAAGGCCATTCTCGTTAAATCCATATTAGTCCACATTGACATCACAGCATACTGAAAGAAGGGGAGGCGGCTGATGAGCTTACAGCTCCCTCCTCCCGAAATAGTCGAAAAAAATGTTGCTTTTTTTCTTTTTGTTTGAGATAAATTTACATTTTTTTCTCCCATTATTCAACAGACTAGCCACACTCTTCTGTTTAGTTCCATATTAGTGCACAGTGACATCAGATAATACCCAAAGAAGTAGAAAGGGGCTGATGGGTTTACAGACCTCTCCCAAAATAGTTGAAAATGAAATGAAAAAAGTGGTGATTTTTTTTCCTTTTTGTTTGAGATAAATTTGTTCTGCAATTGTTTTCTGAAATACAACGAACTAGACTTTCTGGCTAGTGTCATATCAGCACACTGTTACTCCACTGTATACCCAATGAGGGGAAGGAGGGTGATGGGTTTATAGAGCCCCCTTTCGAAGTAATCAAAAATGAAAAAAAACTCTTTTTTTTTTCTTTTGAGATAAATTTAAATATTTTTTGTGCGACACAACTATTCTGGTTAGCCCCATAGACTAGTGCATAGTGATGCCCCAGCATACACCCAAAGAAGTCGATGGTGACGGGGGTTATGAGGTTACAGCTCCATTCCACCTCCGAAGAGATCGCAGTGAAATGAAAAAAAGGCTGATATTCCTTCTTTTTCAGATAAATTTGTTTTATTTTCTGTCATGCCACGAAATTGTTTTTCGTGTTAATCCAAAATCCTCCCCAGTCCTGCGACCAAATTTACTTGAAACCACAAAATCAATTTTCAAATGACTGAAAAATAGCTCCATGCCTGTTTTACGGGATAAACGAAAACGTATATGGTCAGTTCAAGAGACCTACAAGTAAATTCGACAAATCTAAAAGTAGTTTAATTTAAGGAGATTTTTAATTTCTCTCATATTCGGCGGGCACCAAGATTGTCAATGCGGAAGTATTTTAATGCACAGTAACACTACAGCTAATCACAAGTCGATTTCGGGTAAATTGGAAAACCGGAAGAGTGACTGTAAAAATAGATTATTAAATTTCATTTTTCTGCCGCATCTCCATGCCAAAAATTTGTGTTTTTTCCACGTTTTTATGACAAAACTTACGTTTCCTCAGCAGTCCTTTGAAAAAATTCGCTTTTTCTACGGCTTTTTGCCGAAATTCGCGGGTTTTTTGCGCACTCCTTCGTCGAAATTTGCGTTTTTTCCACGGATCTGTGACGAAATTTGCGTTTTTCTCGTGATCATGTCGAAATTTGTGTTTTTTCCGCATTTTTCGTCGGGTTTTTGATGAAATTCAAGTTTTTTTCGCGGATTTTTTGCCGAAATTCGCGTTTTTTTTTACGAAATCCTTCGTCGAAATTTGTTTTTTCCGTGGCTTTTTTGACGAAATTCGCGTTTTTTTTCGTCATTTTGATGAAATTCGTCTTTTTTTTCTGAGGCTCTTTGACGAAATTCGCGTTTTCTTTGACGAAAGTAGCTTTTTTGCGGCTGTTTGACGAAATTCTCTTTTTTTTCCCGCCGTCTTTTAATGAAATTCACGTTTTTCTGTGGCCCTTCTTTGAGAGCCTGCTTTTTCTTTTTCGCGATCCTTTGACGAAATTCATATTTTTTCCGTTTCATTTGACGGAATGCGTGTTTTTTTAGCGATGCTTTGTCGAAGTTTGCGCCTTTTCTGTTGCCATTTGACGAAATTCGCGTTTTTTCCGAGGTCATTTGCCGAAATACGAGTTTTTTTTTACGCAATCTTTCGTCGAAATTTCCGTTTTTTTCTCGTCTTTTTGATGAAATTCACGTTTTTTTTTTGCGATCCTTTACTAAATTAGCATTTGTTTCACAGCCCTTTGACGGAATGCGTGTTTTAAGCGATCTTTTTTCGAAATTCTCGTTTTTTTCCGCGACCTTTTGATGAAATTCGCGTTTTTTCGGCGGCCTTTTGACAACATTTGCGTTTCTTTTCGAGATCCTTTGTCGAAATTGTCTTTTTTCGGCTTTTTGACGAAATTCACGTTTTTCTGTGGCCCTTCTTTGTTACCCTTCTTTTTCTTCTTTTTGCGATCCTTTAACGAAATTCGCGTTTTTTCTGCTTCCCTGTGACGGAATGTGTGTTTTTTTAGCGATCATTTTTCAAAATTTGCGTTTTTTCTGGGGTCCTTTGACGAAATTCGCGTTTTTTCTGTGGTCATTTGCTGAAATTAGCGTTTTTTTTATGCAATCCTTCGTCGAAATTTGCGTTTTGTTCGCGGCTTTTTGACGAAATTTGCACTTTTTTCTCGTCTTTTTGATGAAATTTGCGTTTTTCTCTATTCCTTTGACGAAATTCGCGCATTTTCAGATTTCTTTTGAAGGAATGCGTGTTATTTTACCGATTCTTTGTCCAAATTTGCATTTTTTCTGCAGCCCTCTGACGAAATTTGCGTTTTTTCGGAGGTCATTTGCCGAAATTCGCGGTTTTTTACGCAATTCTTCGTCGAAATTTGCGGATTTTTGACTAAATTTGCGATTTTTCCCCGTGTTATTGATTAAATTCTCGTTTTTTCCGATCCTTTACGAAATTAGCTTTTTTTTCGCAGCCCTTTGACGGAATGCGTGTTTTAAGAGATCTTTTTTTTCGAAATTCGCATTTTTTCCCCGACTTTTTCATGAAATTCGCGTTTTTTCTGTGATCATTTGCCGAAATTCCCTCTTTTAGGCAATCCTTCGTCGAAATTTACGTTTTTCCGCGGCTTTTCTGACGAAATTTGCTTTTTTCTCGTCTTTTTGATGAAATTTGCGTTTTTCTGCGTCCTTTTGACGAAATTCACGTTTTTTCTGTGTCCCTTTGACTAAATTCGCGTTTTTTCCTCTACCCTTTGATGGAATTCGTATTTGTTAGCGATCTTTTGTCGAAATTTACGTTTTTTCTGCGGCCCTTTGAAAAAATTCGCGTTTTTTTCTGTGGTCATTTGACGAAATTCGCGCTTTTTCGGTGGCCATTTGACGAAATTCGCGCTTTTTGACAAAATTAGCGTTTTTTTCTTGTCTTTTTGATGAAATTTGCGCTTTTCTGCGCCCTTTTGAGGAAATTTACGTTTTTCCTTGTCCCTTTGACGAAATAAGCTTTTTTGCGATCCTTTACGAAATTGGCTTTTTTTCGCAGCTCTTTGATGGAATGCGTGTTTTTAGCGATCTTTTTTCGAATTTCGCATTTTCCCCGGAAACTTTTGATGAAATTCGCGTTTTTTCTGCGGCCTTATGACGAAATTCAGGTTTTTTCTGTGCTCATTTGACGAAATTAGCGTTTCCTCCGCGAGCATTTGACGTAATTCGCGTTTTCTCCCTAATCATTTGACTAAATTTGACTTTTTTTCACAATCCTTTGACAAACTTCGCCTTTTATCCGTAGACCTATGACAAAATTTCGTTTTTTTTCCTTTTCGGATCCTGTAAAAAAATTGGAATTTTTTTTTTCTGCGAACGATTGATGAAATCGTTTTTTTTCGGCGACCATGTCAAAAATCGCGATATTTTTTAAGTCCGAATTTTAGGAAAATTGGGAACAAAGTCACCCCTGCCCCCCCGCCCCCTGGCTACGGCCTTATCGGCAAAAATGATTTCTGATTATAACACAATTCAACGTGTTTCGTAAGATTTAGAACATTATGGAAATTTAAGTCAGCCCCCCCCCCCCCGAAATAAAATCCTGGGTACGCCACTGGTGCATGCATAGTATTAACTAGTTTTATAAATATTCAGATCTTGGTGCAATAAGTGTTACACGCTTGGGCAAAAAGGCATGAATACAAAATTTACTATAATTCCATATATTAAATTCAGTAATACGGAAGTAATATGAATCCATCTTAAAAGGACTTAATCGCCATGGCAACCTAGAATCATTGCATATCATGTTATATCATTGAATCAATTATGTATTATAGGATTTTTAAATAGAATGAAGAAAACTTTTATTAATGTCTTTTATGTTTTAATTTGATTTTCATAGCATTTGAAGTGATACATACTTTATTGCAGAGGTTTACAAAAAATTACTTCCTGTGTCATAGAAAGTGCATAGTGTTTACAGGGACACACAAAAGATTTCAGATACTTTACCTTATTGGAAATACTGTACATTAGCGATGATTGCTAGAGGTGCATTTTTAGTTGCAATATGAGTTTTTAAGTTTAATTAAATATTTCCATATTACGTTGTGTGTATAAAACTGTAGATCATATACAGGGCTACACAAAAGAAATCGTAAGGGTACTGCTGGAAGTGCATTTTTAGTTGTGTTTGAGTTTTTAAGTTTAACTAAATTTTTCCATATTACGTTGTGTGCATAAATGCTGTAGATCATATACAGGGCTACACAAAAGAAATCTTAAGGGTTTACTGAGTATGAATGAAAGTAGCTTAAAGGTGATTTTTAAATGAATTATGCATTTTTACACTGAACTACATTTAGTATACTAAGATATGGTTGGAGAATATTGGTAAAATGATATACAGGTCCACGCAAAGAATTAGATACATGGCCGTCTCTGGATAATAATCTCTGGAAGTGTGATTTCACTGGTTTTAAGGATGTTTTAATCTTAATTAAATATTAGCTAAATAGTGGCATGTATATAAAGATAGTAGGTAAAATACAGGTTTGTATGAAAGTATTCAAGTATGCTTCCGTCTATTGACATAATTTCTAAAAGTCAAATTCCGACCTATTTATGTGTTTTTAACAATTTCCAACATAGGTGAAAGTCTTTATGGATTCGATTTGTCTGCCCATCTGTCTGAACTCTAACTTGTATTAATATAATTTGTATTGCTGTGTAATTGATATATGTTATTGAGATTGTTTTACTATGTTCGGTATTGAAAATAAAGTATGTATCACTTCAAATGCTATGAAAATCAAATTAAAACATAAAAGAGATTAATAAAAGTTTTCTTCATTCTATTTAAAAATCCTATAATACATAATTGATTCAATGATATACCATGATAGGCAATGATTCTAGGTTGCCATGGCGATTAAGTCGTTTTAAGATGAATTCATATTACTTCCGTATTACTGAATTTAATATGTAGAATCATAATAAATTTTGTATTCATGCCTTTTTGCCCAAGAGTGTAACTTATTGCACCAAGATCTGAATATTTATAAAACTAGTTATAGTACGCACGCACCTTATTTGCCACATTTGATATTGCAATTTATAACTTGTTTAGGATATATAGTAGGCTTATCCTTACAAATATGATACAAATAAGCAAAAATTCAGTGACTTTTACTGGAACTGTATATATACAATTCCTGTAAACTTCTCTGAATTTTTTAAATGTTTCCAAAATTTGTTAAACTCAAAAGTGAAAGTTCTCCTTTACAGTGAAGGTAGTTTCCAATGGTATTGATCAACAGCAAAAAAATCAAAATTTTTGAGATTGGCATTTCCAAAAAAAAAATTTTTTTTGAAAAAAAAATTTTTTTTCAAAAGGCTGCCACAAGATAAGTTGAATACATTTTTCAAAATTGGGTATATCATTTTAAACAGAAGAATATTATCTTTAAAATAAAATAAACCGCAACAAAATATCTCGCACCGTTCTAGAGATAGAGCACTTTAAAATTTTTATCGAAAATCGCGAATGAGAAAGGATGCCGGGGATGTCATCTTTGGCAGCCTGTATCTCGGGCCAGGAATTTTTTTGGGCAAAATGAAAATATACAAATATCTTACTTTTTCTTAAATTTTAACACATGTTCAATTCAAAAACTTCTGAGACTATGAAGGTAACCCCCCTGCCTGAGTTGATATGGATTCAACCTGTTACATATTGTCTTTGTTTAATTAAATATCTTTAAAATGTGTAGCAGAGTTTCCCCCAGGTTTAAAAAAGGGCAGGGTGCTGTTTGTGGCAGAAAAGGGCACTTTTAGATTCCAAAGGGCATGTTTTGGATTCTTAAGGGCATTTCTTGAAATTTTTAAAGGCATTCTTTTGATTTTTAAAACTACTTTTTAATATTTAATAGACAGAAAACTATTTTAAAGACAGCAATAAGTCAATTTTTACTATACAAGTAAAATGTTTAATAAAAAAAGGAGTAAAGGCACTTTTTTAGGTGGGGGCAACAAGGGAGCTAATTTTTTAAATGACAAGAGGGGTGCTATTTTGTAAATTAAGGGCAGGCAGGGTGCAGCACCCTCCTGAAACTTTCTGGGGGAAACTCTGGAGCTATGTAATATAGAATTTCAAAACATCACTTTGGGGTATAACTTGCGTTCTTTTCATAGCTGGCTGAATCTATATCAACTCAGGCAGGGGGGGGGGGGGGGTACCTTCATAGTCTCAGAAGTTTTTGAATTGAACATATGTTAAAATTTAAGAAAAAGTAAGATACTTGTATATTTTCATTTTGCCCAAAACAATTCCTGGCCCGAGATACAGGCCACCAAAGATGACATCCCCGGCATCCTTTCTCATTCGCGATTTTCGATAAAAATTTTAAAGTGCTTTATCTCTAGAACGGTGCAAGATATTTTGTTGCGGTTTATTTTATTTTAAAGATTCTTCTTGGGTATAACAGATTTCTTCTGTTATACCCAATTTTGAAAAATGTATTCAACTTTTCTTGTGGCAGCCTTTTGAAAAAAAAAATTTTTTTTTTGGAAATGCCAATCCCAAAAATTTTGATTTTTTTGTTGTTGATCAATACCATTGGGAACTACCTTCACTGTAAAGGAGAACTTCCACTTTTGAGTTTAACAAATTTTAGAAACGTTTAAAAAATTCAGAGAAGTTTACAGGAACTGTATATATACAGTTCCAGTAAAAGTCACTGAATTTTTGCTTATTTGTATCATATTTGTAAGGATAAGCTTACTATATCCTAAACAAGTTAGAAATTGCAATATCAAATGTGGCAAATGAGGTGCGTGCAAACTATAACTAGTTTTATAAATATTCAGATCTTGGTGCAATAAGTTACACTCTTGGGCAAAAAGGGCATGAATACAAAATTTATTATGATTCTACATATTAAATTCAGTAATACGGAAGTAATATGAATTCCTCTTAAAAGGACTTAATCGCCATGGCAACCTAGAATCATTACCTATCATGGTATATCATTGAATCAATTATGTATTATAGGATTTTTAAATAGAATGAAGAAAACTTTTATTAATGTCTTTTATGTTTTAATTTGATTTTCATAGCATTTGAAGTGATACATACTTTATTTTCAATACCGAACATAGTAAAACAATCTCAGTAACATATATCAATTACACAGCAATACAAATTATATTAATACAAGTTAGAGTTCAGACAGATGGGCAGACAAATCGAATCCATAAAGACTTTCAACTATGTTGGAAATTGTTAAAAGCACATAAATAGGTCGGAATTTGACTTTTAGAAATTTATGTCAATAGACGGAAGCATACTTGAATACTTTCATACAACCCTGTATTTTACCTACCATCTTTATATACATGCCACTATTTAGCTAATATTTAATTAAGATTAAAACATCCTTAAAACCAGTGAAATCACACTTCCAGAGATTATTATCCAGAGACGGCCATGTATCTAATTCTTTGCGTGGACCTGTATATCATTTTAGCTATATTCTCCAAACATATCTTAGTATACTAAATGTAGTTCAGTGTAAAAATGCATAATTCATTTAAAAATCACCTTTAAGCTACTTTCATTCATACTCAGTAAACCCTTAAGATTTCTTTTGTGTAGCCCTGTATATGATCTACAGCATTTATGCACACAACGTAATATGGAAAAATTTAGTTAAACTTAAAAACTCAAACACAACTAAAAATGCGCTTCCAGCAATACCCTTACGATTTCTTTTGTGTAGCCCTGTATTTGATCTACAGCCTTTATACACACAACGTAATATGGAAATATTTAAATAAACTTAAAAACTTGTTTCGCAACTAAAAATGCACCTCTAGCAATCATTGCTAATGTACAGTATTTCCAATAATGTAAAGTATCTGAAATCTTTTGTGTGTCCCTGTAAACATTATGCACTTTCTATGACACAGGAAGTAATTTTTTGTAAACCTCTGCAATAAAGTATGTATCACTTCAAATGCTATGAAAATCGAATTAAAACATAAAAGACATTAATAAAAGTTTTCATTCTATTTAAAAATCCTATAATACATAATTGTTTCAATGATATACTATGATAGGCAATGATTCTAGGCTGCCATGGCGATAAAGTCCTTTTAAGATGGATTCATATTACTTCCGTATTACTGAATTTAATATATGGAATTACAGTAAATTTTGCATTCATGCCTTTTTGCCCAAGAGTGTAACACTTATTGCACCAAGATCTGAATATTTATAAAACTAGTTAATACTATGCACGCACCTCATTTGCCACATTTGATATTGCAATTTCTAACTTGTTTAGGATATATAGTAGGCTTATCCTTACAAATGATACAAATAAGCAAAAATTCAGTGACTTTTACTGGAACTGTATACTATACAGTTCCAGTAAAATTCTCTGAATTTTTTAAATGTTTCTAAAATTTGTTAAACTCAAAAGTGGAAGTTCTCCTTTACAGTGAAGATAGTTCCCAATGGTATTGATCAACAGCAAAAAAATCAAAAATTTTAGGATTGGCATTTTCGAAAAAAATTTTTTTAGCTGAATCCCAAAATAGCCGAGACACTTGGCATTGTTGAATTTGGCGAGGCGATAAATGGATTTTCGTTGTTACCAGTTCGTTTCCTTAATTTTTTCCACGCCTACAATGGTCTGTTCTTGAATTTGGATCGCGTTAATGGGATATGTTGGATTGTTGTGTATTGGATGGTTGGCTTTTTAGGGAGATTTCGGATCAAATACTACATGTTTGAAATGAGTTTGTTACGTGAGTTTTGTGTTTATATTTTAAAAGCTTGCGACGTATATTTGTATAAATTAATTTTTATTTTGTTTTTTATTCATATATTTTACGGATATTGATTTGTGAAATATTTGTGAGCTGCGGTGTATGCTTTTTTGGAACTCAGAATTCAATGATTTAAATTATGACATTTCAATGACATTTAGAAGATTAAGATGACATATTTAAGTTATTGAAAGCGCATTTCTATATCAGAAATACTTTTTCATTAGTTAAAAAACAACTTAATATTTACGCATTATTAATATATTGAAAAAAGAATTTGAAAATTTTATCGTACAATTTCTGTACAATTTTATATAGATTTTAATAGTTTGATTAGTGCGTTATTGAACGCAACTTTAACGCGTTTTGCGCATTTGGGAAATTGTTGCAATGCGATTTTTGTGCAACCAGTGAGGATTTTTTTTCTTTGGTGTTAGTGCCGTTACTGATTGCGGCATACGAGTTTCGTGCATTTTAGAGATCGCTGCACAGCGAGTTTCTGCGTCCAGTGATGTTTTTTTTCGCTTTATGAGCATGCAGCTCTCATACGTACGTTACTGATCGCTGCATCGACGAGATTCGTGCATCTTAGAGATCGCTGCTCAGCGAGTTTCGTGGGTCAAGTGATGTGTTTTTTTCAGGTTTATGAGCGCGCAGCGCTCATATGTGCGTTACTGATCGCTGTATCGACGAGTTTCCTGCATTTTAGAGATCGCTACACAGCGAGTTTCGTGCATCCAGTGATGGGTTTTTTTTCGGTTTATGAGCGCGCAGCGCTCATACGCGCACTACTAATTGCTGCATCGACGAGTTTTGTGCATTTTAGAGATCGCTGCAAAGCGAGTTTCATGCGTCCAGTGATGATTTTTTTTCAGTTTATGGGCGCTGTCTTGGACGTAATATAACCTGTGTGGTTTATATACGTAACAATCTATATAAACATGCAGAAAAGCCCAGTGGAGGTAAAAGGCTGGTAAATAGGACGTATTGGAAGTGAAATATTTAAATGAGCATATATGAAAAATGATCTCTTAACTAGGATAATAAAACAAAATGCATAATAGTAGAGTTAACGAAGAAAGTTTATTTTACTTTGATGACACAAGATGATGATACAGCAAGTAATCAATATGAAGATTAACACAGCAGTCGCTCTTGTACATATAAAGACACGCCATAACAATGGCGGTTTGCAGAAGGCTTGAAGGTATATTTTTCAGACATTACTTTAAGATTTACAACTATTTAAAAATAAACTCATAGTTAAAATAAAATAACAAGTATGTTAATTAATACTTCCAGAACGTTGGACCAGCCAACATTCAGTGTCTAGAAAAGTTACATCCATTTAAAGGAAGATAAAAATGCAAACTAACGATGTCCGGATGGATCATTTATTTATATGAAATGGCTAGGATTGAAATCGACGTTTCGGAGCAGAGACCACGAAACGGGCCAATCACAGAACGGCATAGAATCGATGCAAAAGCTAGATTCGATGATAGATTCGATAATAGATACGATATTGTTAGTCGCCATCTGGCGGGGAAAATATCGTTACGGAAATACGTAATCACTTTGAAACGTGGTTTTGCCGATGTAGGTTGCAAAGAAAATGGAGTCCGTGAACGGAAAAAGATAGAGATAGCTATTGGCGTTACAGGACTAATACATTATGTAAAACTGATAGATAAAGTCCGGAAATGAAGTAAAAAGGTAAGTTAAGTTTTGGAAACATTTATTTCATATATTGTGAGATATTATAATGAAGTAATAAATAAAAAATAAAATATGAATTTGTAAATAAAAAAGATGATTGTGGTATGAAATCATGATAAATAGGAAATAGGAGGCGATGAGAAAACCAGTGTTTTGTATCTCTATCAAATGCCCCCCCTCTCATTGCCTCAATAAATAAAGAGATAACTATAAAAAAGTTAACTCAGAGAGCAAAGGATTGAAAAATCCATAGATATCACCATTCAACCCAACTCACCAAAACTATTTAACAAACAAAAAAAAAATTAACTTTTAAAATGGTGAAAATTTGAAAGGTGAAAAAATTTTAAATTTGAAAAGTTAAGATTGCTTCAAAATGTAAACTTGAAGAAATACATCGAGTTCCTTTCTGAACCCAAAACGTGAAACAACTCCAATAATTGAAAAGTTGAAAAACTTTAACTTCAAAAAGTAGAAGTCAAAAAACTTTAAACGAAGTTTTTAAATATACTTCGAACATGAACTAACAATTTAACAATTTTAACAAATGACTAAAAAAAAAAAAAATTTAAATGATGAAAGTTCATAAAAGAACAAGTTAAATTAAATTTTAAAGTTTAAGTGAAAATGTATGGAGAATTTGCTGAATGAGAAAAATCAATTAACTCTTCAAAACAATTTGTTGGCTAATAACAGATCTTCTTTGCCTAAAGACAGAGGTATACGTATCTTAGACTGAAGATTAACAGGAGCCTAACAAAGAAGTTAACTTTAAAAAAGTGCAAAATTCTCATACAATTTAAATTACAAAAATGAAAATGATGACGTACCATTTCAAAAATATAACAGTTCCCAATTTGGAAACGTTATCACCAGCTCTCCAAGATGTCTTGATCACAATAGTTACAATTGAAAAATATTTTTATTACAATTTTAAACAATTCATATAGATAAAATTTTAAGCAATTATGAGAACTTGAGATCCAGGCATCTAGGCTCAAGCAACAAAAACGACGGCTCTTTCAACAAACTAACGTACAAATCCATTGAGAATGAATTAAGGGCACATTTATACCACAATTAGTCTCCCGGTACCAGGAATCACTCACACACAAATATTGGGTGTCGCTCTAGATGCCTAGAATAGATAAACACAAATTAATGATATGCATAAGAAAATTCATTGTATAAGCACAGATACAAACAGTTTAAAATAAGATTTCTTTAAATATTTAAAAGCTGTTTTCTAAGAAAGAAACCCTTTTACTAAGATATATTTATAGTTGATTCTAAGTTTAAAAAAAAAACTCTAACCAATTAAACTTAGACAATGGTCAAAATAGCTGGTAATGCATGAAAAAGAATATATACTGGCAAATGAACAGGAATCAAAATAGCAATCGTTTACACCTATCATTTAAACTGAATTTAACAACATTTAGGTACAGTGTAACAACAAAAAGCTTAAAAGGATTCAACAAAATTCACCAGCATAAACATGGGTACGATGTATGAAAAATTTATATATGATATATGAAAAATTTATATATGGAAATGAGATGAACTATATGAAAATCTAATAAGTACTTTACATCATGAACAGAAGCTTTATAAAACTCAAGATCTCATTTTTGGATAATGACTTGGTAAAAATGTCCGCCAGGTTTGATCTGCTACGCACGTGACTGAGCAAAAATTCCCCCCTATTAAACAAATCCCGAATAAAAAACAGCTTAACGTCAATATGCTTGGATTTGTAATTTTCCACAGGAGATTTAACAAAATCGATTGCCGCCTGATTATCTGCTTTCATCTCAGCTGTCCTCCCCAGTACAGGTACGATCCCCTCCTGTGCACACTCGCGACGTATCCGGTCAAACCAGACCAGGTTCTTGACGGCCTCAGTCATTGCGACGAATTCAGACTCCATTGTCGATAACGAGACGCACTTTTCTTTAAAAGTGCGCCAATCGACGGGAGCTTCGTCAAGCATGACTATTTGACCGCCAACCGAGGTCCGATCGTCGCGGTTAGCCGCAAAGTCGGCATCAGTAAAGATCGTGAGATCGTTAGACTTGCACGAGAGTTTCAGCTTAAAATGCATAGTAGACTTTAAATATCCTAGCAATCGTAGCAACCCATCCCAATGGACTATACCTGGGTTCGCCTGAAACTGGCTCAGTAAGTTCACGGCATAGCAAATATCGGGTCGAATACGGTTCGCAACAAAAGAGAGACAACCCAATAAATTACGGTAAGGAAAACGGGACATTTCCTGAATGTCATGATCGGAAACTGGACAACTGGATCTTGAAAAAATAATACCTTTACTTATAGGCAATGATGAGACTGGAATTTTAAAAGAACTAAATCTATTACATACATCTTGAATGTAGTTTTGCTGGTGTATGATAACTCCTGATTGAGTATCTTCAAATTCAACACCTAATTGCTTTCTAGTTCTACCCAGTTCCTTTATGTCAAATCTTGCTTTTAATTTCTTTAAGATGTTATCTATAAGCTTTTGAGTTTTTCCAAAGATCACTATGTCGTCCACATACAATAGTAATAAAATATTAGAATTAAAAATATAAACACAATTACATGTTGAAAATTTCTTAAAACCAATCTGTAGTAGAGCTTTATGAATTTCCATGAACCACTCTCTCCCACTTTGATGCAAACCATACAAAGCGCGATCTAGTTTGCAATATAAATGCTCTTTTCCAGGTTCTGAGAATCCGGGAGGTTGGTTCATATACACGTCCTCACTCAGTGGTGCATACAGGTAGGCGCAGGTCACGTCACACTGAGTGTGTGATCACCCGCTACACGAAACAAGAAGGGAGAAAAAGAATCGGATAACGCCAAAGTTCACAACAGGGCTAAAAGTCTCTTCGTAGGGCTCT
Organism: Maratus speciosus; assembly: GCA_963932465.1. Lineage (NCBI taxonomy): Eukaryota > Metazoa > Arthropoda > Arachnida > Araneae > Salticidae > Maratus > Maratus speciosus. The sequence goes on along the minus strand of CAWVRF010000232.1, from coordinate 84,124 downwards.
CCCTTTATTTGTTTGAACCCTTGGGCAACAAGTCTAGCCTTGTGCCTGGCGATCCGTCCAAATTCATCCCGTTTCGTCGTGTAAACCCACCGGAAACCTACTGGAGTGACATGTACCGGTAATTCTTCCAAATGCCAAACTCCACGGTCTCTCATAACCTTCATTTCGAGCTTCATTGCATCCCACCAGATCGAGCTCTGTTCTGATCTGCATGCCTGCTTAAATGTTCTGGGAGTTTCACTATTGTTAGCTAGTCATGCGGATATATGTGAAAAACTCGATTCGCTAGAATTGTCATCTTCACTATCAGAAGGAGAGGATTCTTCAGGAATGGGGACTATACCAGAATAAGGATTGGACTGTGTAAAATCAAAGATTTCAGGCTTAAATTGAATATTGTTTTCTTCACATTATTTCTTTACTTCGTTTAAAGAACGTAACCTGTCGTTTTTACCCAATTCATAGTAATAGATGTCTATACGATCTTTTTTTCTACGCATGACAGGTTTTCTAAGCCAACAAACATCTTTAAGAATAGTTGGCTGAATAGTGTCACTGGACCCCGAATCCTTGTCCTCCCCCCTCCCAAGCGGGTAATCTTGAGAACTGCCGGAAGGACCTGGGATAGCCTCAGGTTCATCTTCAACGGCAACATCTCGATTAACCTCAGCTTTGGGAGGGAAGAGGGCATAATCATCGGTGCCCAGTACAGCTACACTGCATCTTACCCCAGTCGTACATTCATTAAAATACACATTTGAAGATTCAACAATATCATCTGTTTCTGGTATCCAAATTCTATAACCCCGTGTACGAAATGCGTACCCTACCAAAAATCCCTTTCTGGCACGTGCTTCTAGTTTCCACGACCTTTGCTTTGGAACTTTAATATATGCTTCCGTACCAAACGGCTTTAAATGCCGGACAGATGGCTTTCTATTACCATAAAGTTCGAAAGGCGTTTTCCCCAGAAGTTTTGGACAGATTCTATTCCAGCTGTATACAAAGTATTTTAAGGCCTCTGGCCAGAATTTTGGGTCTAAATTACTGTCAATTAGTAATGTTCTAATCCCGTCTGCTGCCGTAGCCATGAAACGTTCCGCAACGCCATTCTGCTGTGGCGTGTACGAATTCGTGAACTCGTGGCGAATACCCTTTTCATCAAAAAAACGCGTAAAAGAAATGTTGTCAAACTCCCCACCGTTATCAGTCCGAAAGCTCTTGACTTTCCTATTCAGGTATGTTTCTGCCCGTATAATATGCTTTCTAACGACATCAAACGTGTCGGATTTCAATTTTAACGGGTAAACTGATACACGGCGGGAAAAGTCATCAATAATTGACAAAAAGTAACGTTCGCCACCTCTTCCTTCTATACGGCATGGACCCCACAAATCTGCATACAGAAGCTCAAGTGGATGATTAGAGCGGATATTCTTGTTAAATTTATATGAAATATTCTTTAGCTTGCCAAATTTACATGATTCGCAAAATAAATTGGTCTCTTTTAGTCCTGGTAAGCCACGTACGCCTTGCTTACGGCTTGTATGTGCAATTAAAGAAGGACTTATGTGACCACATTTGCGATGCCAATGTAACATTTTCTCGTCCTGTTTAACGGCAGAAGTTTCAAATTTAACAGATTTATGAGCAGAGATTGGAATTTTTGGATACAGCCTATAAATTCGATCTTTTAAATATGCGCTAAACAAGTACTCGGCCCCCCGACGGACTTTCACCTCACCATTATGACCCTGAAAGGTCAAACCATTTAAATCTAACTGAGGACCAGAAATAAGGTTTCTACGTAACTGATCAGAATACATTACGTTACATAAGGTAAAAACCCTTTGACCAAAACGAAGTTTAACTTCCCCTTTACCCTTTATGGGAAATAGTACATTTTTGACGGCAACTGACATTTCATCATTTAGTTCCTGAAAATTAGAAAACAAATTTTTATTATTACAGAAATGATGGCTCGCTCCCGTGTCTAAAATCCAGTCACAATCATTTACAACATTACTCAAACTAGAATGTGAGATAAAAAGATTTGACTTACATGTACTTTTTGATAACTTCGAGCGAGAGCCACCACCTCTGTCATTAGAAACATATGGAGAAGAACGTCTAGTATGCTTGTGCCTGGGATTCTTGCTTCGTTCTCTGGAACCTCTAAGACCTCTAGGAGATCAGTCGTAGGAACTAGTAATGGAGTTGGAGTCATCATCCGGCGGGCTAGAATATGAAGTATCACTGCGGTACCTCTCGGGAGACTGTTTGAAGTAGCGATTACGGGAACTGGATCGGCTTGAGGAGTGACCACGTCGAGAATATGAAGAGGGAGAAACATCTCTGTGACGAAACTGGTTATTTGGAGACCTTGAAAAGTAATTGGTATGTAAATGACCCAATTTGCCACATTTCCAACATCTTTTTCTTTGATATTTTTGAAAATGAGATTTTCCATTAAACGATTTCTGCAATTTTACTGCATTGGAGATGTTCACTTGTTTAGCATTATCTGGATCACGCAACTTTTGTCTGGCCTCCTCAGCCACCAGTTCATCGACCACCAAATCAAATTTAAATATATCCGCAGGTTTAGCCAATATCTGTTGTACTAAAGTGTCGTAATTTGACGGTAGAAAACGCAGGAATGGGTAACTTAAGTAACATTCAGCAAAATTTTTATCTATAGACTTAATTTCTTGGTAAATTTTCTTCAGCCTTGTCGCAAAAAGATTTATAGATTCACCATATCTTATCCTTTCTTCCATAAGCTCATTAAACAAGGACATATGATGAGTACGTGAATCTGGATGAAAATTTTTGTGCAATTTATCCCAAGCTGCAACTGGTTCTTGACAATCATCAATTAATCGCTTAAATTCTGGCTCTATATTAAGAAAAATCAAGGAAAGAGCCTTGTTTGCACGGGAGGTAAATTGACTGACCATATCGGCAGTAACACTCGTACTAACTTCAGGTACCATCTGTTTTAAAATTATTATATCCCACAGGCCTTTTTCTAACAACAAATATTTCATATCGCTACACCATGTAGCATAGTTCCTTGAACTAAGTTTATCTATTATATTTGTGGCCATCATGGAAAAAAAATTTTAAACACAGCCAAAAAAATTTTAAGTACCAGAAGTGCTACCGCCCCCCCCCGAGCTTTTCGTCCGTTATCTTCACCTGTGCCTTTAACTTCTTAAAAAAAAATTTTAAAGTTGAAGAAAAGTAATCTATCTAAACGAAAAATTCATCATCAATCAGCAAAGTAAACCAGTCTATTGTAGAAAAATCATCAAATTCGGAATAAAGTTCGTTAATATATGCAAAAATCCTAAAACTAAAGAGAGTTCGTTGAAATATGCAAGAATCCTGTAACTAATATAAGTTAGTTGAAAAAAAAAAAATTCAATAAACAGCATTCGAAGTAAAAATTTGATAACTCAGGAAAAGTTCAGGTTTATTCCAAATAATATTTCATTTTATCCTAAGAGATCGATTAGCTCATACACTTCCTAGATTATGTCCGCCCATAACCCATATTCTTGGACGTAATATAACCTGTGTGGTTTATATACACAACAGTCTATTTAAACATGCAGAAAAGCCCAGTGGAGGTAAAAGGCTGGTAAATAGGACGTATTGGAAGTGAAATATTTAAATGAGCATATATGAAAAATGATCTCTTAACTAGGATAATAAAACAAAATGCATAATAGTAGAGTTAACGAAGAAAGTTTATTTTACTTTGATGACACAAGATGATGATACAGCAAGTAATCAATATGAAGATTAACACAGCAGTCGCTCTTTTACATATAAAGACACGCCATAACAATGGCGGTTTGCAGAAGGCTTGAAGACATATTTTTCAGACATTACTTTAAGATTTACAACTATTTAAAAGTAAACTCATAGTTAAAATAAAATAACAAGTATGTTAATTAATACTTCCAGAATGTTGGACCAGCCAACATTCAGTGTCTAGAAAAGTTACTTCCATTTAAAGGAAGATAAAAATGCAAACTAACGATGTCCGGATAATTTATTTATATGAAATAGCTAGGATTGAAATCGACGTTTCGGAGCAGAGACCACGAAACGGGCCAATCACAGAACGGCATCGAATCGATGCAAAAGCTAGATTCGATGATAGATTCGATAATAGATACGATATTGTCAGTCGCCATCTGGCGGGAAAAATATCGTTACGGAAATACGTAATCACTTTGAAACGTGGTTTTGCCGATGTAGGTTGCAAAGAAAATGGAGTCCGTGAACGGAAAAAGATAGAGATAGCTATTGACGTTACAGGACTAATACATTATGTAAAACTGATAGATAAAGTCCGGAAATGAAGTAAAAAGGTAAGTTATGTTTTGGAAACATTTATTACTGATATTATGAGATATTATAATGAAGTAATAAATAAAAAATAAAATATGTATTTGTAAATAAAAAAGATGATTGTGGTATGAAATCATGATAAATAGGAAATAGGAGGCGATGAGAAAACCAGTGTTTGGTATCTATCACGCTGCCCCCATACGCGCGTTACTGATCGCTGCATCGACGAGTTTCATGCATCTTAGAGATCGCTTCACAGGGAGTTTCGTGCACCCAGTGATGATTTTTTTCGGTTTATGAGCGCACAGCGCTCATTCGTGCGTTACTGATCGCAGCATCGACGAGTTTCTTGCATTTTAGAGATCGCTGCACAGCGAGTTTCGTGCACCCAGTGTTGTTTTTTTTCGGTTTATGAGCGCGCAGCGCTCATACGTGCGTTACTGATCGCAGCATCGACAAGTTTCCTGCATTTTAGAGATCGCGGCATCGACGAGTTTCGTGCATTTTAGAGATCGCTGCACAGCGAGTTTCGTGCATCCAGTGATGTCTTTTATCGGTTTATGGGCTCGAAGCGCCCATACGTGCGTTACTGATCTTGGCATCGACGAGTTTCCTGCATCTTAAAAATCTCGGCATCGACAACTTTCCTGCATTTTAGAGATCGCGGCATGGACGAATTTCGTGCATTTTAGAGATCGCTGCACAGCTAGTTTCGTGCACCCAGTGATGTTTTTTTCGGTTTATGAGCGTGCAGCGCTCATACGTGCGCTACTGTTCGCAGCATTGACGAGTTTCCTGCATTTTAGAGATCGCGGCATCGACGAGTTTCGTGCAGTTTAGAGATCGCTGCACAGCGAGTTTCGTGCGTCCAGTGATGTTTTTTTCGGTTTATGAGCGCGCAGCGCTCATACGCGCGTTACTGATCGTTGCATCGGCGAGTTTCGTGCATCTCAGAGATCGCTGCACAGCGAGTTTCGTGCATCCAGTGATTTTTTTCGGTTTATGAGCGCGCAGTGCTCATACGTGCCTTACTGATCGCAGCATCGACGAGTTTCCTGCATTTTAGAGATCGCGGCATCGACTAGTTTCATGCATTTTAGAGATCGCTGCACAGCGAGTTTCGTGCATCCAGTGATGCTTTTTTCGGTTTATGAGCGCGCAGTGCTCATACGCGCGTTACTGATCGCTGCATCGGCGAGTTTCTTGCATCTTAGAGATCGCGGTATCGACGAGTTTCGTGCATTTTACAAATCGCTGCGCAGCGAGTTTCGTGCACCCAGTGATGCTTTTTTCGGTCTATGAGCGCGCAGCGCTGATACGTGCGTTACTGATCGCAGCATCGACGAATTTCCTGCATTTTAGAGATCGTGGTATCGACGAGATTCGTGCATTTTAGAGATCGCTGCACAGAGAGTTTAGTGCATCCAGTGATGCTTTTTTTCGGTTTATGAGCGCGCAGCGCTCATACGTGCGCTACTGATCGCAGTATCAGCGAGTTTCGTGCATTTTAGAGATCGCTGCACAGTGAGTTTCGTGCATCCAGTGATGTTTTTTTCGGTTTATGAGCGCGCAGCGCTCGCACGCGCTTCACAGATCACAGCATCGGCGAGTTTCGTGCATCTTAGAGATCGCGGCATCGACGAGTTTCGTGCATTTTAGAAATCGCTGCACAGCGAGTTTCGTGCATCCAGTGATGTTTTTTTTCGGTTTATGAGCGCGCAGCGCTCATAAGTGCGTTACTGATCGCAGCATCGACGAGTTTCCTGCACTTTAGAGATCGCGGCATCGACGAGTTTTGTGCATTTTAGAGACCGCTGCACAGCGAGTTTCGGGCATCCAGTGGTGCTTTTTTCGGTTTATGAGCGCGCAGCGCTCATACGTGCGTTACTGCTCGCAGCATCGACGAGTTTCGTGCATTTTAGAGATCGCTGCACAGCGAGTTTCGTGCATCCAGTGATGTTTTTTTCGGTTTATGAGCGCGCAGCGCTCATACGTGCGTTACTGATCGCAGCATCGACGAGTTTCCTGCATTTTAGAGATCGCGGCATTGACGAGTTTCATGCATTTTAGATATCGCTGCACAGCGAGTTTCGTGCATCCAGTGATGCTTTTTTTCGGTTTATGAGCGCGCAGCCCTCATACGCGCGTTATTGATAGCTGCATCTTAGAGATCGCTGCACAGCGAGTTTCTTGCATCCAGTGATGTTTTTTTTCGGTTTATTAGCGCGCAGCGCTCATACGTGCGTTACTGATCGCAGCATCGACGAGTTTCGTGCATTTTAGAGATCGCTGCATAGCGAGTTGCGTGCATCCAGTGATGTTTTTTCTCGGTTTATGAGCGCGCAGCGCTCATACGTGCGTTACTGATCGCAGCATCGACGAGTTTCCAGCATTTTAGAGATCGCGGCATCGACGAGTTTCGTGCATCCAGTGATGATTTTTTGGTTTATGAGCGCGCAGCGCTCATACGCGCGTTACTGATCGCTGCATCGGCGAGTTTCGTGCATCTCAGAGATCGCTGCACAGCGAGTTTCGTGCATCCAGTGATTTTTTTTCGGTTTATGAGCGCGCAGTGCTCATACGTGCGTTCCTGATCGCAGCATCGACGAGTTTTCTGCATTTTAGAGATCGCGGCATCGACTAGTTTCATGCATTTTAGAGATCGCTGCACAGCGAGTTTCGTGCATCCAGTGATGCTTTTTTTCGGTTTATGAGCGCGCAGCGCTCATACGCGCGTTACTGATCGCTGCATCGGCGAGTTTCGTGCATCTTAGAGATCGCGGTATCGACGAGTTTCGTGCATTTTACAAATCGCTGCACAGCGAGTTTCGTGCACCCAGTGATGTTTTTTTCAGTCTATGAGCGCGCAGCGCTCATACGTGCGTTACTGATCGCAGCATCGACGAATTTCCTGCATTTTAGAGATTGTGGCATCGACGAGATTCGTGCATTTTAGAGATCGCTGCACAGAGAGTTTAGTGCATCCAGTGATGCTTTTTTTCGGTTTATGAGCGCGCAGCGCTCATACGCGCGTTATTGATAGCTGCATCGGCGAGTTTCGTGCATCTTAGAGATCTCTTCACAGCGAGTTTCGTGCGTCCAGTGATGTTTTTTTCGGTTTATGAGCGTGCAGCGCTCATACGTGCGTTACTGATCGCAGCATCGACGAGTTTCGTGCATCTTAGAGATCGCGGCATCGTCGAGTTTCGTGCATTTTAGAAATCGCTGCACAGCGAGTTTCGTGCATCCAGTGATGTTTTTTCGGTTTATGCGCGCCCAGCGCTCATACGTGCGTTACTGATCTCAGCATCGACGAGTTTCCTGCATTTTAGAGATCGCGGCATCGACGAGTTTTGTGCATTTTAGTGATCGCTGCACAGCGAGTTTCGTGCATCCAGTGATCTTTTTTTCGGTTTATGAGCGCGCAGCGCTCATACGTGCGTTACTGATCGCAGCATCGACGAGTTTCGTGCATTTTAGAGATCGCTGCACAGCAAGTTTCGTGCATCCAGTGATGTTTGTTTTCGGTTTATGAGCGCGCAGCGCTCATACGTGCGTTACTGATCGCAGCATCGACGAGTTTCCTGCATTATAGAGATCGCGGCATTGACGAGTTTCATGCATTTTAGACATCGCTGCACAGCGAGTTTCGTGCATCCAGTGATGCTTTTTTTCGGTTTATGAGCGCGCAGCCCTCATACGCGCGTTATTGATAGCTGCATCTTAGAGATCGCTGCACCGCGAGTTTCGTGCATCCAGTGATGTTTTTTTCGGTTTATGAGCTCGCAGCGCTCATACGTGCGTTACTGATCGCAGCATCGACGAGTTTCGTGCATTTTAGAGATCGCTGCACAGCGAGTTGCGTGCATCCAGTGATGCTTTTTTTCGGTTTATGAGCGCGCAGCCCTCATACGCGCGTTATTGATAGCTGCATCTTAGAGATCGCTGCACAGCGAGTTTCGTGCATCCAGTGATGTTTTTTTCGGTTTATGAGCGCGCAGCGCTCATACGTGCGTTACTGATTGCAGCATCGACGAGTTTCCTGCATTTTAGAGATCGCGGCATTGACGAGTTTCGTGCATTTTAGAGATCGCTGCACAGCGAGTTTCGTGCATTTTAGAGATCGCTGCACAGCGAGTTTCGTGCATCCAGTGATGCTTAATAATTTAGGGCATATAACTTGTGTTGATATGCCATTAAAAAATGGGAAACTATTAAAAGAGCAGATCAACGCTATGAAAGTCTAGCTGGCAAGAGTGAGCTGAAGAGTGCTTCGTAACGTCAGTGAAATTAGAAAGACATTCCTCTAACTGTATAAATAAAATGGCTGAGGCTCGATTGAACTTTGGTACACACAGTTTATTTAAAAATATCACAGATCGAGATTACAGCTGATAATATTCGCAGACGAGAGCAAGGTTGACGAAATTCATAACAGCAGGAACAGATGATTAATTGCACATTAATTAACATTAATAAAAATATCACAGTTGATTAAAGCTTGATTAAAACCACATTAAAAATAAAACTCATTCAATACTTTCAAACTAATAAATTCCATGAACGCCGTCAAACGAACGTTCAAGATTCTTGAAAATACTTCCCCTCATGGGAGAAGCAAAACGAAAGGCCACGATATCACAACACGCCAAGGCTATATACGATCAAAGAAATAGCACGTGATTTCAAGAAGAACCACAGCAACCAATGAGCAGCCGATATCATTATGGATATGCAAAAACCAGAAACGATCAATCGATTTATTCGATTCTAAAAGATTCTGTGCTGCCATCTGGCGACAAAGTGAAAGTGATATCGATACGTCTTATCGATCATGAAACGTTCTATGCACGACGTGGCTAATTCTCAGTATGGAGAACGGCAAAAATTTAACGATGCTCACGAAGTAAACATCGCATAGAAAACAAATCAAAAGGATTTCCAATTAAGGACCATTACAGAAGAGATAAGTAAGTAATATATTTAAGTAAATAAAGATGAATAAATGTTAACTATTAATGAAACTGTAATAAAGAAAAAATATATAAAAAGCAAACAAAAGACCGGTACTTTAAGATAAGCGATAAGAGACGAAGCAAGGAGAACAAAATTTATTCTGCCATCAGGTTTATGAGCGCGCAGCCCTCATACGCGCGTTATTGATAGCTGCAGCGGCGAGTTTCGTGCATTTTAGAGATTGCTGCACAGCGAGTTTCGTGCATCCAGTGATGTTTTTTTTCGGTTTATGAGCGTGCAGCCCTCATACGCGCGTTATTGATAGCTGCATCGGCGAGTTTCGTGCATCTTAGAGATCGCTGCACAGTGAGCTTCGTGCATCCAGTGATGTTTTTTTTCGGTTTATGAGCGCGCAGCGCTCATACGTGCGTTACTGATCGCAGCATCGACGAGTTTCGCGCATTTTAGAGATCGCTGCACAGCGAGTTTCGTGCGTCCAGTGATGTTTTTTTCGGTTTATGAGCCTGCAGCACTCATACGTGCGTTACTGATCGCAGCATCGGCGCGTTTCCTGCATTTTAGAGATCGCGGCATCGACGAGTTTCGTGCATTTTAGAAATCGCTGCACAGTGAGTTTCGTGCATCCAGTGATGTTTTTTCGGCTTATGAGCACGCAGCACTCATACGTGCGTTACTGATCACTGCATCGACGAGTTTCGTGCATCTTAGAGATCGCTGCACAGTGAGCTTCGTGCATCCAGTGATGTTTTTTTTCGGTTTATGAGCGCGCAGCGCTCATACGTGCGTTACTGATCGCAGCATCGACGAGTTTCGCGCATTTTAGAGATCGCTGCACAGCGAGTTTCGTGCGTCCAGTGATGTTTTTTTCGGTTTATGAGCCTGCAGCACTCATACGTGCGTTACTGATCGCAGCATCGGCGCGTTTCCTGCATTTTAGAGATCGCGGCATCGACGAGTTTCGTGCATTTTAGAAATCGCTGCACAGTGAGTTTCGTGCATCCAGTGATGTTTTTTCGGCTTATGAGCACGCAGCACTCATACGTGCGTTACTGATCACTGCATCGACGAGTTTCGTGCATCTTAGAGATCGTTGCATCGACGAGTTTCGTGCATCTTAGAGATCGCTGCACAGCGAGTTTCGTGTATCCAGTGATGTTTTTTTTCGGTTTATGAGCGCGCAGCGCTCATACGCGCGTTACTGATCTCTGCATCGACGAGTTTCGTGCATCTTAGAGATCGCTGCACAGCGCGTTTCGTGCATCCAATGCTGTTTTTTTCGGTTTATGAGCGCGCAGCTCTCATACGCACGTTACTGATCGCTGCATCGGCGAGTTTCCTGCATTTTAGAGATCGCGGCATCGACGAGTTTCGTGCATTTTAGAGATTGCTGCACAGTGAGTTTCGTGTGTCTAGTGATGTTCTTTTGGTTGTTGTTTTAATGAGCTGCAGTGCTCATAGGTGCGTTAGTTTTGAATTATAGAAATTGAAATGTTTGATAATTGTCCATAATAAATTTTAGAAATAAAATATATTTGCAAAATTCAAGGAAGGAATGTAAAATCTAAAGAAATTTGTACAAATCTCTTTTGTAAAATCTTAAAATTGCTTTTTTTTTTAAATTTTTATAATGCGAAAGTAAACGTTTTATGTGAGTTTTTAAGAAATCAAATCTATTTCTAATGTAGGAAGGCATTTTAAATAACATTATGACATCAGATTAATATTTTAAAAGTTATTGTTAAATCATAATTTGAATCATTGAATGTGTACTTCGAGAAAATCGGTTAAACTCTATGGATTCGTTTGACGTAGCGCATAAAATATTTGAAACAATATTTGTAAAACACGTGAATAAAAAAAGTCCTCAATTTATAACTTTGTATAAATATACGCAATGCGCTTTAAAAATTCATTTCTTGTAATTTTTTTAATGCGTAAATATTTCTTTTAAACTGATTTTTAAGGGACAATAAAGTATTTCTCATGTAGAAGGGCACTTTATAAGATCGAAACATTGAGCTTAACTTGAGAAAAGGTTTGAAATTCTGTAATTTCTGAATCGTCTGCTGAAGCGCACGCCATCTGGCAAGGAGAAAGATTTCTTTTTTTGTTTGGATGTTTCGACGTTTCGAGCGTCGGATTTGTTTTTAAATTAGATTAATATTAGAACCTCTTTGTAGGAATAAATAGCTCTCGTTAAACAGAAGTAAAGGTGTGAATTTTCATTGGTTTAATTTGATGAATATTGTATTTTGTGTGTTAGAAATTGGTGCATATGAAATTTTGAATATTTTTTGTTTACTTTGTGAAAAAGTTGTTAAAATCTGAAATGTCGGAGTGAAAAGTTCGAAGAACAGAAAATAATCGGGAGTAAAATGTAAGTAATTATAAATTTTTTGATATTTGCTTTGTAGAATATTTATTTTATGAAAAAAATGGTGTTTGGAACTTTATTACGTGCAGGCGTTGTGATTGGTGAGAATTTCTAGGTTGCCGATAACTCGGTTGGCGCGCGTATATGCTTGGCGTGTCTTGAAAAATCGCCAAAATCAGGTGTCTCGGCTGTTTTGGGAATCTGCCAATTTTTTTTTTTCAAAAGGTTGCCACAAGAAAAGTTGAATACATTTTTCTAAATTGGGTATATCATTTTAAACAGAAGAATATTATCTTTAAAATAAAAAAACCGCAACAAAATATCTTGCACCGTTCTAGAGATAGCGCACTTTAAAATTTTTATCGAAAATGGCGAATTGGAAATGGTGCCCGGGATGCCATCTTTGGCGGCCTGTATTTTTTGCGGCGTGCCTCGGGCCAGGAATTTTTTTGGGGCAAAACCAAAATATACAAGTATCTTATATTTTATTGAATTTTAACATATGTTCAATGGACCCTATTCAGGTGACGTCAGACGCCAGAGCTGGCGGTATGATAATCTGTTATTCTAGTTACTGCACCGGCAGAATACCAGTATGCGCAGGCGCAAACACCGCTAGCAGACGACTTTAGCCTTGACCCAGGTTGAATGCATACGTTTTTACTGAAAATTTGCAAACTTAGGGAATTTTCTCGCATAAAGAACAACATTTTGAATTTAGGTTACAATATATTAAGTATATGCTGCTGCATCAAAGAATTCTTTTGCGGTATTTTTAACAAACAAGCATTAATAACTCACACTCCATAGACTGCTATGCTAAACACCGCCAGCCATGGAAGAAGGAATACATGGAAGGGAAACAAACCCCTTTCCCATTAAAAGCAGGGAGAGGACTCAATGCCACCGGATTTCTTTGAGAGTCCCCCATTTCCCAGAATTCCCTGAGAGAATGGCAATAGTTTGGCGCGCTTATCGCTTATTTGGCCCTTCTTACACTCGACATTTTGTTCTTTTTAACGTTTCATCACAGAGTTGAAAAGAACGTGATATTGTGTTTGTTTACTGTAGATTAGATTATTTGACGTAGCGGTGGAAACGAACGTTTAATAACTATCGTTGCAAATCTATTTTAGCAGCTATGTATCTTGAAATTAACTATAGAGAATTAAGACTTTTTAAAAATAATATTAATCGGCTGCTTTTATATTTATACTAGATATTTAAAATAGATCTAATTTATTTTAAATCGGAGAATCAGTTTAAATTTGACATATATTTTTTAACTTTATTATTAAAAAGCTTATATACAAAATACAGCAACTTATAAAAATAAACGCATACGTCTCCTCCCCCCCCCCCCAGTTTAAATAAATTTTACCGAATTTATTTACAAAATTTGTAAATATTATTTTCAGTTGTACATTGAACCCAAGTTATAAATAGGTCACCTTAGATTGTGCTTCTATAACATTTATTCGAAATAACTAAAAAAACAATTTCAAAGATGTAATAAGTACTTTAATTTGAATGAATATTCTGTTACAAGATTTGCATATATCATCTCCCTTGATTTTTTTTTAGGGGGGGGGGGATTTATTCTTCAAAACTGGCTTCATAAAAAATATATTGTTTCTGTTCCTTTTCAAAATTTCTGATAGTAGGCATGAAATTGGGAAATATTTAAAAAGGCAGAATTTTTTTTCCGTCTATACTAGGACAGGAAATTAGACACATTTTAAAAGTTATTTATACATTAAAATGAAATATAACTATATGTATCATTAACCTTATGAAAACATCCTTTCATTTTTAAAGTCTAAAAAACTTCACTCTGGAAAGAGCTTTTAAATGAATCCTTTCAGATGCTTATAAGCTCATCCCCTTCTTCTGTGGGGAGGGGGTGGGGGCACAGCAATTTAGAAAGAAGGACTTGAATAGACAAATATCCAGTTATTAAGTTTTCCAGATCCCCCCCCCCCCCTCTCTCTCTCTTACAGGCTTCCAGTATTTTTGAAAATCAATTCAGAGAATTGATTTATTTAGTCTTTTAATTCAGAGAATGTCTAAAATTTCTTCAACTCTTTCATGCCTGTGTTAGGTAATTTTAATAAGCATTTAATGATTTTTACTGTTAAATTTCTGTTTTAAAAATTGTTTTTAAGGGAAATTCTGAAAAAAAAAATCTTAGTTTAACTTTTTTTTTTTTTTTTTTTTTTTGTAGACCATTTTTATTTAACCTGATATAGGCTGCACAAGCACATCTGTTCCAAAAATTGGTTATTTCTCAATTTCGTTCTGCAGCCTTCATGTCCAGAATCACTTTCCTGACTGCATTTATTTACTTATGTTAATGCAGTTTAAAACTTTCTGATACATTCATAGACTCAAAAACAAAATAGCATGAAACTAGTATGTTCAATATAAATGATTTGTGATCAAATAGATTTTTATTATTTTTAGATATCTCAAATTATTACTCATTGCTGCCTTATAAAGAGCTTTCTTCATTTTTGCATCTGGAAATCCAATTCAAAATAACAAGTGCAACTAGATTTCATTGTTTTTAAATAAGAACAGCTACTGAGTTTACGTAGTTATGAAAAAAAAAATGTATTCAGTAAATATGCAATTAAATTAGGTTTTAATTAAATCATAATGCTACAGCTACAGGGCTGCCACATGCGACTAGTTTTTAATTCTAACTGGCACCACTTTCTCTAAACAAAAATCATTAACACATACTTTGACAACATTTGCAAGAGAAGTATACTTCAAAATTTATATTAGAAAAATACTGGTGCAAGCTTGTGGCAGCCCTGCAGTTAGTACTAGCTTGTAGTGTATGTACATAATGTGTTTAGTTTTAATTCATAGAGAGTAGTAAAATTTCGGATAACTCAAGGAATATTACATTTTACAAAATCTTAGAGGCAGTTAAAGATATTTTTAATATATATTACACATTTATTTAAAAATTATACAGTTATATTACATTAAGATACTTTTCTTTGAAAAGAGAAACTTTAATATAGGGTCACCCGGGGTAATTCCTGGTCACAGTCCTTTTTATGTTTTAAGAACGCTTCACCAAAATGAAAAAAATCATAGAGGTACTCTAAACTATCCTCATTGGAATTTATTGCTTAATTATGAGTTTATTGTTTATTTATTTTGAAAAAAAAATCTTTTGGAAATGGCGTGTTAAATTTCTGTAAAATAACATTGGCCTTAGTTATGATACATTTTTACAAAGATCTTTGTCACAACTCAGATTTTAAATATTTTTCTTTTCTTTCTTTTTGGTTCAATTACCAACTATTTTAGCTATTAAAAAATAGTCTTGGAATTTTTTATACTATTTTAAATAATTTACAGAAGTTGGTCAAATATTGCCCCATGTATCTGGGGTAATTCCTGGTCAATGTTTTTATCATCTTTTAATTCCTTTTTATTGTCATATTTAGTGATTTTAATTGTCGCAAAACCTTTGAGAATTAATTGAAACCACACTGTTCACCACATTTTAATTAATTGTAGTTTTTAATAAAGTAGAGTCACCCATGGTAATTCCTGGTCACTGAGTTTCTGAGGTAATTCTTGATCATTTTCGCTTTTGTTATAAAAATAACAATTTATGAAACTGTAAAAAATCTCAAAGATACTTTGAATCCTTTGCTTTGAAATATATGCCTTAATTATTCATTTAGTTGAAATTAAATATTTAAAAAAAATTATATTCAAAACTGCTACTCAAATTTCTGCAAAACATCAATCTTGATTTTTACACATTTTACAACAAATCATTGTGATAAAAATAATGAAAAAGGAAAATCTTGTTGACAGCAAAAGTATTTGGCAGGTGCTACACAATGGCAGATATAATACAATAGCAATACGAATCAGAGCGAGATATAAAGGAAATGCCAAGTTATCGCCAATCGCCAATGTCAGCAGGGTTGCAAGGCAGTTTGAGGGTCCACCGTATCCCAGAATCCTCAGCTTTCTTCGGAGCTAATCGGGCTTGTTATTATCCTTCTATCTATTTCCAACTTCTTTGCCGCCAGCAGACGAATTTTAGCCTCAACCTCAGGTCGCGTGCATAAGGTCCATTCAAAAACTTCTGAGACTATGAAGGTAAGATTTTTTCTTTGGCTGCCTGAATTGACATGGATCATACCAACACATCAAATCGATCAACACGGATCGTTGGTCATTTATTACCACTTTATGCTTAATTTAACAACAACAGACATCATCAACAACAACCATAAACAACAACAAAAATAAATAACAACAAAAATAAATCCAAATAAAGAAATTTAAAGTCGGCGATGATCAGCAAAGAAACAAGATGGTGGACTCCGGGCGTATTCGCAAGTTGTTCCCCCTGGTCATTAAGTATGCAGTTATAGAATTAGAAGTATTTTATTTTTCCCCTTGGAAAAAGGAAAGTACGTAAAATATTTGTGACATACGGGCTATTTAAAAGTTAAAAACAAATGGAACAACCTGTTTTTGCATAGGAAACCAATCCATTTATTCAAATAAAAACATAATAGAGAATCTACTTCAAACCAAAACGTTGAATTGAAGAAGCTGATGTTTAATAATAATACAGATATTTTAACAAAATGTTCAACACTTACCTTCGCTGTATGGGAAATTTTCGGCACTCCAGTAGTATAGTGGTCATAGACATCTTATATAAAACTTCCTATACTTACTCTTCCATTTTGTTGGTTCCATTTTGGTTGTTCCATTTGAAGGATAGCCAATCAGAACAGAGCAGGACTGTTACGTCATGTGGCGGACAAGATCGGAGATCGAGCACCCGTGAGAAAGTAAATGGATGCGTAAAAGAACGGAACATAAAGTAAATAATTTTTTAAAAAGCAGATCTTCGAAAGTAAATTGAACGAAATCATTTTCCTAAAAATAATTTGTTCAAACACTGATTGGAGTTAGTTAAATATAAAATACACAATTGTTAAATAATATCGCTATACGTTTGTTTACATTCAAATACTTCAGTAAATTCGCGAAAAAAATTAAATTTTTAATGCGTAAAAGTACAAATGAAAATTTTTAAACTATTGCAAAATAAAATGAATTATATGAATATGATGACACAGCAGTAGTAATAAAATGACTAGAATTATCAAACAGTATATATTAAACAAAAGTCACGCATCAAAACTTTTAACACTAACGCATTGTCCGATTACTAGATATAAGTTTTCAAAAAATTTAGAATGTCACTACCCTTATTCAGGATCAAAATAATACAAAAATATTACTCTATAATTAAACTTATTTTATTATGAAAAAATATGTACTATACATATTTTTTACATTATGATATACAAATAGCAATATCGTTATTTCATAGATACAAAATTTCAGCAAAACTGAAAAATTTAACACAACTTCAGTTCTAAAATTTCCATGTTATCTTATAAAACACATCGAATATAACATTTCTCCATACAAATAAGAAACAATAGAAAGAAAATTTATGGAGATATACAGATTTAACAATGAATTAACATTTTCAAAAAATAGAAAGGAAAAAAAAAAGTAAGAACCATTATCATACTTTCAATAAATCAATTTGTGACTAATACTTTTTACATACACTTTTTTTATCAGGTAATAAAATCATTGACCCTCATTAATAAACAAAATTCAATTTTTAAATTAATTAGTTTCAAATGCACATCAATATGATTCAAATATCTGTAACAAGATATATACACAGGGCTTAGTTTCTAGCAAAAAAAAAAAAAAATAATAATAATAATAATAATTAAAAAAAACTACCAGAGCTCTAATATTCTGCAGTAATAACAACTAAGTGCATAACAACCCCCCCCCCCCCACACACACACACATGCATGCATATTTATATTTCATACATTATTTACAAATTTTAAAGCAATTTCGTCTTCCTCAAAAAGAAATTATATGTATGTATGACATATCTTTAGGCATTAATATATAATAAATTCAAATAAATGACCAGAGCAAAATCAGGCTAAGATGTGTTATTATCCCACCCTCCGCGATGTTGAGTATTTGGCTATTTTTATCGCTCTGGCAACCCCGGCGTTTGGCGTCTAGTAACTTATTATGGCAACTCCCTTTTTTACGACGCGAGAGCGTGAACATTCATTTCACTGCCGGGTGTCGTTGCTGACGGTTGCTTGACTCTTGTACCAGATACTCTTTGATATCGTGTTCTATGGCTGTCTTTTTAATTTTATGTTAAATTTATTGGATGTATTTCATTGACTATAGTTTCTGTAGTCCGTTTAAACGCTCTTGCTGAAGTGATTAAGAAATATGAGGAAATTTTGACATGAAAGGGAGGATTGTTTATAGCGTGTCAATGCGTATTAAGCCTATTTTGGAAAATGACAGCGGTGTTATATTTTGTGCTGTAGGGTTCAAGAAAGCAGATGTCTGTTAAGGTATGTTGATAATTTTATGTGTATTTTGTTGCTTTAAGAGATTTTACATTTTGAGATTGCTACGAAACGAGAACTACTTAATTTTGAGAATGCTATATCGCGAAAAATGCTGAATTCGGCGATGTTTTTTTTTCGGTAAATAAGCGCGAAGCGCTCGTACAACTATTGCTGATTGCCACTTTAGCGAGTTTCGTTTTTTAGGTATATTTTGCTGTTTTAAGAGTTTTTTACATTTTGAGATTGCTACAAGACGAGAACTGCTGAATTTTGAGAATGCTATATCGCGAGAAATGCTGAATTCGGCGATGTTTTTTTCCGTTAAATGTGCGCGAAGCGCTCATACAAGGATTATTGATTGCCAGTTTAGCGAATTTTGTTTACTATTTACATTTTATTTTCGTTGAGCCAAACATGCGTATAAACGGGTACTTGGCGACATTTACTACTTGGCGGAAAAGGGGTTTTCTCGCCAAACAAAATCCAAGATGGCGGAGGGTGGGATAATAACACATCTGTTCCCAAAATCATTAAAATCAGGTGTGGGTAATTTATAAACTGCGGTCTGTTCTGACTAATATTTAAATATTCACTAAAAATAAAGTACAGGAGCAGCGCTCCTGTGTCGGAGCAAATTAAGTACCGCGCGGAGCTAGAAAGTTTATCAGAGAGAATATTTTAAAAACACAAACAAAAAGCAGCGAGTAAAAACGACAGAAACAGTTGTGACTAATTCTGACATTCCTCATCGCCGTTCTAAAATCATTAAAAAAAAAGCTACACATGACACACTATGTTACATACGTAAGTGCTTTGGTAGGAAAGAACGCAAAAGGTTGGAATGGGAGGGAAAGAAAATAAAATTTACCCAGATAGCATGTAAGGTTTCCGAAAAGGGTCGTTTTTGCTTTACTTTCTAACTATCCTGCAAAGGTTTTCGTGATAATCGTGTAGCCAACCCATGTTCGGAAATCATTATGATCCGTACGATTTTTGCGCATGCGCAACTTATTTCTTTTCACGGCCAGCGTAGGCGTAGCGTCTCCCAATGGCGTCTGTTTTGAAAGCTTTCGTTGTGTCAAGTTTCTAACATTTACAGAAAATGCGGTAAGTTTGCCATTACTTTTACTTATTAGTATATATCATTATTGTTTAAATCGTTCTTACTGTAGTCTTTTTTTCTTCTGTACTGTCTTATATTTAAGATTTCTGTGTAAGTTACCCATGAGGAAAAGATGATATTTGATTCAACGCTATTTTGTTTAATTATGTTATACAGCATGCTACATCCTTAAATTAAACTAACTTCTATAAACATGATTTACTTAAAACATGTTATAACGTATCGTTTCACGTTTCGTAAACATCGCGAATTTTCAAATGTATTTTGATAACATAACTGCAGTTCCGTTATATATACTTTTAACACATAGGATTGACGTAATGGTAATGTAAATGAACCATAAAATACGAAATCGAGAAAGTGTAAGGAGTTTTTTGTAGGAGTAAGTGTTTAGGAACATATTATTATTATAATAAAACATTTTTAATTATGATCGAGGCTAACTAGTGTTTTTATAATTAAAAACACTTAAGTCTTAAACACAATTTTGTTTTTATGTTTAATTATTTTAAACTTGTAAAAATAAATTTTATCTTTTTTTCTTAAAGTCTTCAAAAAATAAGGAATGTATACTTAAAGTTTTAAAATCACCACCACCCCCTTGCTGTGGACTGATTTACAAATCAAAACAGACTTTGACCTTCAACAAATTACATTCATTTGAAAATATATATGCTGTGCATAGCGTATAAAACACGTAGATCATTTCATTTAAATGTATTTATCAAAATGTAGGTATATTGTTTGTTATCCCTTTTAGCGTCTATATATATATTTACAGATGATTTTCTGTTGTAATTTTAAAATAACATCCAAACAGAAATCTTTTTTTTTTTCAATTATATGCGAATATGACATCTGTGCCAATAATTGTATAATTTTAATGTCCTTCATTAAATTTATTTGAGAATATCTTATCCTTATTGCACAAATACCCTTTTCGCTATTCCTATATTTATAGTAGCTGCTATATGTAAAATTTAAAAACTGTCTTCAAACACAAGTAATTATTTAAAAGTTTTTCTGCAAAAAACCCCCACTAAATCATGTGCATGTATACATCTCAAAAAATAAATTTGCTATGTGTAGTGAAGAATAAAAAAATTATTTATTAAAAATAAACATATATTTACAGTAGAAATTAATTTTCGTATGTCATTTTGCCAGCTGATTGAGAATCGGCAAAGCTTTTAATATTAAGAGGTACATATATAACGTTACCAACTTTATAGTAATTTTGTAATCTTTCCGGCCTTTACAATATCTTACATTATCATTCCTGGATTATGTCCCACCCTTCCATCACTAATCATATTGTTATCAGTGTCTCAAAGTTCTTTTTTTTTCCTTTCATTTTATTTTTACATATTTTCAGTTATATGTAAACATATTGTTATATATCTGTTATTTATAAAATTTTCTAATAAAGAAGAAAGAGTATGTAAAATATCACTATATTAAATATAAAATAAGTTTATATCAATAAAATTTTTTAAAAGTATTTAAAAATAGCTCTTTGTTACATAATGTATTCAACAGATATATTGTTTCTTGCCGCTCTTATCAACAAAACAGATAGACAACATTCTTCCTCTTTATTTTACTAATAAGCACAAGTATCACTTCAAACGTACTATCTGGTTTCTCCAACAGCGGATTATATGCAAATATATATAAAAAAAAAATAGGAAAGCAAAACGTTGAGGTATTCCACATTTCAGAATGAAATAATTGTATATATAATCATTTAATGATTTTAATAATAACTTAGTATTTTCATAAAAATAGATAACTGAATATTTTGATGTAAAGAAACAGTTACAAATAGAAAAATGAATATTTTGGTTGGATCAAAAATGGTAACAATATCGAAAATGAATCTTCTCCCTCACCCTAGAGATATCTTAAGATATCAAGTGCCAAACTCCACCTCCCTGAAGTGATACCGTTATATTAAGCACAGCCTATAAAATCATGAGCCTTAAATGCTTATCAGTTAGCTTGTTAATTTTAAAATTGCCCATCAATACTTTTAGTTATTAATAGTAAATTGGAAAAAATGAAATCAAAATAAGAATTATTTAAAAATTAAATGTTTTGTAAATTCATACAAATTAAAACTTGGTTTATTATTATTGTTGTTTAATTAATAAATATGAAATTACCTTACCCTTCTTGTCCCTTCCCCCCATAATTTTATCTGTACTGGCAGTGTGATCAGTGTGAAAACTGACAGGGCAGGAAATTCATACTACTACTTCTTTTGGTACTACCTGATTATTCCGACAACCAATTTCACCAAATAAAGTTAGTACATACTTTTAATAAGTGTACTTTTAGTAGTTGACCCAATAGCAGAAAATCCTCCAAGTGTTTGCAACAGATACTTCAGAGGCAGAAAATAATCTGCAGGTAAAACAGGTTTGACAGGTTGCAAGTTTTACAATCGAAGTGTTAATCAAACGATCACCTTTTTTTAAAAATGTTATTATGCATTTTATTAATTTTACTAATAATAATCTTAAGTTTTTGTATTAAGTAAGAAAGAGCCAAACATAATATAAAGCGAAATAAGGGTTCAATAGAAAAATAACCTGCAAACGAAAAAAGAAAATCTGCGACTCCCATCTCTAACTTTCTGCTACCGGTGTAGTTGATAATAAATATAAATTGGTACAAAAATACATTACAAAATGTATTGTAATGTTAAGCCCTTCGTGACAACATATGTGTGATATAAAGTGTGTACACAGTCCTTGTAACTATTACTATATCGGAATGGTAATTTTTACGGTACTTTTCGGTTAGCCGGGCGCCAGTGTTAGATATACATACATATATATGTATATATACTTGTATACATAACACTGGCGACCGGCTAACTAAAAAGTACCATTTTTACCTTATTTAATATAAATTTATTAAATAAGGAAAAAGTCACTATTTGAAAATAGTGGTACAAGGGAGGCTTGTCATGAAGGGTTTAAAAGTTTTTTCTTCATTGTTATTATTTTATGTTTTATTTTTTAGTTTCAAGAACTAATGACATCATCTGGTAAAGATGCTGAAGTCATGGTTGCTAGCATGTTGAGAAAATTACAGATGATGTTGGAACAAAGTCCTAACAGAGGGTACAAAATCTAAAATTGCCCAGCAAGAAGAGGAACAGACAGTTGTTCTAATTTAACAGGTTGGTTATTATATATTTTAACAAAATTTGTTTTTGTGAGTTCATGCTCAATGGTACGAATAATGTTTTCTTTTTCCTATGAAAGTTTGTATTTTTCTGTAACTGTACGCCAGTGTTAAATATATACATATATTTACACACACACACATATATATAGTGAAACCTCCCTGTGCGACCACCTCCTTGACCGATCATTTTTTCATGGAACGAAATTTATTCCCATAGGCTCAATACTAATTTTACCTCCATTCAGAGACCATCCCATTTGAACTCCCTCCATGAGCAACCCATTTTTTTGAAAACTTTTTACTTTAAGATTTTAATTAAAACTTTTTTACTTTATGATTTTGATTTGAATCAATAGGTTACCTTTATGAGTAAAATTTCATTGAATAATTCAAGGAAAATGTATCTTACCTTTATTATGCATATTTAATTATACATTATTGATCATTTACTTGACCTTTACTTTCAATATTTTAATCATTTTCAAAATTATCTTACTTTTTATCATACTTTTTAATTCTTTATGAATACGAATACAAATTTATGATATATAAAAAAAAAAACTAAAAATTATAAAATTATTACATTTTGTAATCGTAAAGTGTGATACCTCTTGAAGCAATCGCCAATATGTAATCTTGGCTTTTCTAGACAGATATCACAAAATTATTTTTATTGCCTCCGTAGTGGAGCCCTCAAGTTTGAAGACAAATTTTAAATGGCTCCGCTCCGGAGTCCTCGAGTGCAAAGGGCTAACTTTTTTTCAATATATAATGTATTTAAAACAATCAAAAATGGTATCAAAATTCAATTTGTGCGATTGCAGCATTGTATTTCTACAGTCAAAGATTTTGCACCTTAGCCGACTAAAATTTCGATTATACACCTTTCTCAGTTATGCATGGTTTTAGAAAGGTTTCCTGAAAGACATATAATTGGTACTTTACTGGGGTTTTTTTTTGGGGGGGGGGGGGCTGAAATTGTCATATTGCCAGAGCAAAAGTTCTTTATCTACAGAACGACAAAGTCGAAAAATCCATTTACTCTTGCTCGACTGAAAATATACACAATATTTTGAAAATAAATATCAAACTTCATGATATTTTGAAAATAAATATCGGATATGTATCCATTTATATATATCACTGAACCATCCTGTTTGTAGCTACCCGTAAGGCATGGTGACGTCACGGCGACGTTGTTGTGAAGTCACACTGTGATTTTGTGACCGTCGATGTGACGTCACGTGACGTCGATGTGACGTCACAGTGACTAGAATGCGAGGTCGTTATGGCCGTTTTAGAGGTCGTTTGTGACGTCACATTGTGACCACTCTGTGAAGTCACGGTGTGACAAATTTGTGAAAAGTGTGTCATTTGTGACTATTTTGGCATTAACTTTGTGACGAACCTGTGACGAAAGCGACAATGCTTTGACGTCACACTGTGACCAATTTGTGAAATATGGGTCATTTGTGACGAACTTGCCATAAACACTGCGATTTCAAATGAAAATCAAATTTCAAATTAATTGCTTAAAAGACGCAAATAGTGAAAAAGATTCCATGCTGGGACTCGAACCCGGGCCATTAGTACAGCGCACTGACATTCTACAGACTAAATCACATGGAACGATACCCAGGCTGGAAAATTTCTCACTATTACATGATGGCGAGGCTACAAACTCAGCACAAGATGGAATATTTAGCGTGAGCCACCAACATGATGCAAACACAAAACTTAATTAAATCCAGTATCGATTGAAATTATATTAATACTTGGAAATTTTTCCAGAGAGAACCATTCGCCTTGCATACAATATTTCAAATGAAAATCAAATTTCAAATTAATTGCTTAAAAGGCAATTTTAATTTGAAATGTTGTATGGAAGGCGAATGTTTATCCCTGGAAAAATTTCCAATTATTAATATAGTTTCGATGCTGGATTTCATTAAGTTTCGTGTTTACCGCATGTCGGTGGCTCACGATAAATATTCCATCTTGTGCTGCGTTTGTAGCCTTGCCAACCTGTAATAGTGAGAAATTTTACAGACTGGGCGTCGTTCCATGTGGTTTAGTCGGTAGAATATCAGTGTGCTATACTGATGGCCCGGGTTCGAGTCCCGGCTTGGAATCTTTTTCACTATTTGCGCCTTTTAAGCAATTAATTTGATATTTGATTTTCATTTGAAATATTGTATATAAGGCGAAGGATTCTCTCTGGAAAAATTTCTAAGTATTAATACAGCGATGAATTTTGAAATAACCTTTTGCTGTAAATATAAAATCTTATCTTTTTACCGTACTTTTTAGCAAAATATCGCTATTTTGGAGTCCTATTCTTCTAAATCATTTAAAATTTTTCCACTTAAAAAACAATGCTTATCAACTGACATATTTTTTTATTCAGTTCTATGCTTGATATTAAGTTCTATGCTTGATATTGAGTTCAAGCTTGATATTTAGAATGTGTAAATTTTTTAATTTGTTGTGATTTGTCAATGCTTTATTAAATACGAACATGGAGACTCACGGATATTAATACAACTATTACTTATAGAGCGGCATGATAAGCGATATTTATTTAAATTTTTTATTCCCGTGTATATTGTATTTTGTGAATATGAGCTAAATAGATTTGGTATGTTTTATAGGAGAAGACTGATCTGGGAAATAGAAAAAAAACGAGTAAGAAAAATCATGCGTTAATCATAGATTATAAAATACTTTCCAACACTTTCTGAATGCTTTAACAAGACATCGTAATTTAGGGAAATGACGTAAATAAGATAACTAAGTAAACATTTGAAAAATTGATTTCAGCAGTTACCGTCCATAGCCAAATATGTTTTCCAATTCTTTTGAACAACCCTGTATTTGATCTGTAGGTTGATACACTGAGAAAAATGAAGTACTCAAAAATAAGTATACCGACGTACTCATATCGAATTGAATATTTTTGGATCAAAAATGAACCCATGCTTTCTCTATTTTGAAACATCACATGTTATCAAACCCAAACAAACGAATAGTTTTGTACCCTGTAATGGTTCATTTCATTTATGGCGGCATAAATGATGTTTATTAATGTAAATATTAAATTATGCACAGCATTTTAAAAATAATTTAAAAGTGCTTGGAAATAATGCTCTTGTCATAAAAATATTCGATTTGAGTATCTTGTTAAGAATTTTGCTATTTTTCTTAATAAATAATCAATTAAACATTTCTTGTTAAGAACTTTGAACGGGAAATAAATGTCAGTACATTTTTACTTTAAATTTTAGGTTTTTCTTTTTTTGTGGGGGGAGGGGGGCAGTACATAATGATTCATATTTGATCACAACCAATGAATAAAAAATGAGTACATGTGTTTCTCAACTTTGAGTACATTTGGATCGGAGCTATTTTGAGTATGTGACGCATTTAAATTTGAGTACTTTTTACTCAATTTTGACTTCCCATTTTTTTAAGTGCATATATACTATATAATGGGAAAATTTAGTTTAGCAAGAAAACGCCTAACAGGTTGAAATTTTTTTTCAGCAATTTATACTAATGTATGGAAACATACTTGAATACTTTTGTACAACCCTGTAGTTTACCTAGAATCTTTATTACACGCCACTATTTAGTTAAAATTTAATTCAAACTAAGACACTCTTAAAACTGCTGAAATCACATTTCCAGAAATTATAATTTATAGACGGTCATGTATCCAATTCTTTACGTGATCCTGTATATCGTTTTATCTATATTCTACAAACATTTCTTGGTAAATTAAATGCAGTTCAGCAAAAAAGAGCATAACTCATTTAAAAACCACCTTTAAGCAATTTGCGCCCATACCCAGTAATCCTTACGAATACTTTTGTGTAGCCTTGTATAGGAATTATAGCATTTATATACACCATATACTATGCATAAATATAGTGAATCATAAAAGCGCATATCATAATTAAAAATACATTTCCAGCAATCATCGCTAATGAACAGTACTTCGGATACAATATAGTATCTGAAATATTTTGTGTGTCCCTGTAAATGCTATATACGTATTATTCGTATTATACATGAAATAATTTATAGTATGTAAACCTCAGCGACATATATCAATTTCATTATATATGAAATAGATTAACATAATTAAAGTATGCCGCAAACAATTCCCTCCACCCCTATATCATTATGTATTTGAATTCCTTTTTTAGCCCTGTAAATGAACAATAACTATTCTTTGCATCGCATAGTCAACAGAATGCATATTTTAGTGCACTTCATAAATGCATATAAATTTTATTCTGTTTGAAAGCGTGCGTAAAATCATAAAAAATCATTTGAAACGATTTTTTTCCATAGGCTGTAATGTAACGGAAAACTTTTGGCTGTCCCTGTAAATGAACAAGGCATGCTACAAACTTCATTACAAATAGGTACCGTGCTATGGTAAACGTCAATAACATCCAAAAATTTCAGGGCAATCAGAGTATATTTTCGAGAGTTAGAGTGCGGACAGACAGCTAGACGGACAGACAAACCGAAGTCATAAGCACTTTTCAACTTGTGTCCTATAATATGTATCCTGTATTATATGAACTTTTAAAAAATATATACTAAAGCAGTTTAATCTATAACTTCCCATCAGGCATGAAAAACACTTTGTTTCAATGCTTAAGTATCATATTTTACTTTTTAGTGCCAATAATTACGCGTATCATAAACGTAGAAAATGAATTTACAATAGAAGAAAATTTAATAACCGATTCAGAATGTCTATAATTAAATGTTTGATTAAAATCACAAACAGAAAAGAAAAAATGCTTACATACAATTTAAAAAAATAAATATACCAATTTGAAAAATACTAAAAATAATAATTAGGATTTATAATTGTACTATTAAACAACAGCAAACTCAATAGATAAATTAAATGCCTTATTAGATTTAACAATATCTCAAAAATATTTCGATATGGTATAAGGAATTCCTATTATTTTATAATTTCGGCAAATGTTAAATCTGAAAACATTGGTTTGAAGATTTAGGATTTTGAAAGATAATTTAAAATATTATTAGCACTAAAAGAAAATTCTTTCAAATGTTTCACTACTGTAATATGTAAAGATACATTTTCCCAGTATAATGTTAATTTCTAATCTGAAACAGTTTCGTAATCTTATGATAATCGAACATCATATTTAACCCCAAAATAATAATAACTATAAGTGTTAGTAATCAAAAAATAGTAAGAAGCCGATAAAATAATTCCAAATCATTGTCGTTCCATACATTTTCAATCTCAAGTAAGAGTAAATTAATGTTTATATTAATTCCAGTATGAATGTAGGCATGCACAGTCTCTGCGCATTTTTTTTTCAAGCGATGGCAGATTAAGATATTTTTCTTTACAGTTATCGAATTTTAAAATATCGCTTCTAACAGTTTAAAGATCAGTCTCTTACAAATATAACATAAAACTATTTAACTCATATGTACAAATCAGTAATAAAATATTTAAATTAAATAAAACTTACATATACGTTCTATTAATATCCGTGTATCCAAAAATGGTCATTTCCTTATCTTAAAGTGTTGTAGACGTGGTGAAGGTGATGTTCTAAAAACAGTGAACTATTTATTTCCCGCGTCTTCTCATGTTTATTTTTTTGTGGGCAGACGATTTTCAAGCAGATGGTCTGGTACAGATTATTTGTTTTTGCATGCAAGAGATATGAAACTTGAATGCGCAGTAATTTTCTGAAAGTATGGTTAATTAAAATTTTGTATTTGAAGAAATGTCCAATGTATTTAACCTTTTCTTTTTATCCGTACCAAATAATACAAGTTAAAATGTATTGTAAAGTTCATTTTTTCTAAATAATTATAATAATAATATTCATAATTAGAGTTTATTAGATATACCATTGTTTAAATTTTCAAAAGGTGTAAAAATAGATTTTATGGTAATAACGAGCCCCCCCCCCTTTTTTTTTTCTTTTTTTTTTTTAAAGTAAAGTTTGTTTTGCACAAATTTTGTATATTTCTTTTATTTTCGGAAAATGCTAATTTTATTTAAAAAGTCTGAAAGAAGTAGAATTTATGACTTGAATACAAATTATAAAAATATTCTAAAGCAATAAATGCATAGATGACTAAACTCTGAAGACTCTTTCTACGTGCTCATTAAAAGGTGCAGATTTAACTGTAATAGAAAATTTTTATTTTGAAACCACAGAAGTGTTTCGAATAATCCTGGTCGGTAAAAAAAGAAATAAATAAATAAATTTCCTCCCAGCAAACTAAATATGTAAAGTGTATAAATTTAATATTCCTAATTCTAATTATATTATCCAAATGCTAGATAAAATTGAAATCATGAAAAAGTATACATTCACTGTCTTAGATATCAAATTGATAAAATATAGCCTGAAAATTTAGTTTATTAATGATTGTATCGTGCACTTTATTTATTATGCCCCCCCCCCCCCCTCTCCCCTTTAGTGAGAGAATTTACCATTTGCTATCCACTAATATATTTTATTCCTTATGCCATGTAACTCGTGACTGTTTAAAATATTTCTCTTCATTTTCAAAGATTTTTGAAGTTCATATTTTTGTCACACTGTGACTTACAATATGGTGGTTTTTTTGTCACATATGTGACGTGACGTACGTTACATAGCAGTGATATAACAGTGACCTCACAATTTTTTTTTAATTGCCAGGAAAACATAATTTTACAGTAAATAACATGTTTTAAAGAATTTTCGTAATTTTTTAAAGTTTTCTAAGAAGTTCACATCTCAGTCACAATGTGACATCACTGAGGGGTGGCATTTTGGTCACAGATGTGACGTGACCACAGTGACTTACAGTGACGTCACAACGACGTCACCGTGACCATGCATGCTATGAGGGTATAGTGTTTACTCTTTAGTGTACACTATACACTCTTCAGTACTCCCTCTGCTGATAGAATATAATCTTTTTTTTTTTTTTTTCCCCCATCATCTGAAGATATAAGAAAATGCTCTTTTATGAAACCTTTAAACACATAAAGGCTAGATTTATTATGGTTATTTGTGCTTTTCATTATGTAGGGATTTTTTTTTTTTTTGTATCACAAAATCAAAACGTTCATTTTATGAGTAACAATCCCAGATGAAGATTCTGTCTGTGTCACTCTCTACTCTCTATTGTGTACAGTATAACCTCGAAAATCCGGCATTGTCAGGACCATGACGATACCGAATTTCTGACTTCAAAAATACTTTTAATAGTCTTAATGGTGCCGTTATTCGTAATTTAATTCATACCCAAGTAATAGTTATGTGAGAAAAATAAAAAATTAAATATTTTAAAAAATATTAAAATTAAAAGTTTCTATTCATATTTTCTATGTTACAAAAAAAAAAAAATCTAGTATATATCATTTCTTCTCGTGTAATTTCCTAAACATCGATGTCAATTTTATTTGCTTCAATTATTTGAACAGCTTTTTAACAAGTTTTAATTTTACACAAATGTAGAATATTGAAAATATAGTCTTAGGGTCATTCCATGTCAGTTCAGGCAGGCATGTAACCCACCATCACAGATTTTGATGAAACTGCGTGTGTTTGTTCCTTTTATTAAGATATGATTCCCAGTATTTTTTTTTTACTCCTTGGTCAAATAGTTTCTGAGAAAAAAATTGTCAAAATTTTGAAAACTGCCATCAGTTGGCATTCTTGACTGCTCGATTTTCAAATGTAGCATGACATAAATATGATCATATTTCAATATCTATTCCACAAATCATCTTCAAATAATTTATGCATAATATATAGGGTACGTATTTTATGAAAAAAAATACTGTTACGCTTATATAACATTTTAAGTGTGTCTAAAAAAATGTTTAATCTTTGAAGTCGTGATTTTTTTAGGAAAAATAATGCATTACCTAAAATAGCATTATTAACAAAAGGCGGTATTTTTATTAAATTTATTTTTTGTGGGGGATATACTTAAAGGTGTCCTTTACCTGATTCTGAAATAAAAGTAGTGGGATTTTGGGTGTTTTTAGTAGTATTTCATATTTAAAAATATTTTGAGGCGTATTTCAAATCAAATCAAGCAGAGTCATTCCATGTCAGTTCGCCTAAGATATTTAATTCACTGTCACAAATTTCAATGAAACTGGGTATGTTTATAGCTCATTTTAAGACAGGATCAAGGAAATTAAAGGTGATTACAAGTAAAATATTTTTTAAGATAAAAAAATATCTAAATTTTGAAATTTTTTTTTTAAATGTTTTTAATGGCAGATCTATATTCAAAGACTGCATAAAAAAAAAAGTCATTTCAATATAAAATCACTAAATAAGTTTCAAATAATGTATATGTGACAAATAATGTAGGCAGATTATTATTTATTGTTGTTTGTCATATTTAAATGCTAAGAGTGTGTTTAATCTTGTGAATTCTTAAAATCAAGAATTTTGTGAAAAATAATGTGTTAATCAAAAATTTATTATTAACCGATGGCAGGCTGTTATTACTTTTTTTAATTGTACGTAAAAATATCTTTTCAATAGTTATAAAATAAAAATAGTGAAAATATGAGCAATTTTAACAAAATTTTCATAAAATGTGAATGTTTAATGATAAATATTGAAGTTTTTCATGCTAAGATGTACTAAAATGACTACGACATCGTGTATTTCTACTCTTGCTTAAATATAATACATACAATAATAAAATAACAAATATTATTTACAGCAATAAAAATTAAATTAAATAGTACCAGTTCCTTTACCAACACTACATTGCTCAACAGCCGACTTAAAATCAACAGCCCGCACTCTTATTGAAAAATACTTTCAACTGTTCAAATAATAAATAAACTGCATTTAAAAATTTTAATATCAACTTATTATCTTAAGACGATAATAATAACTAAACAACATGATGAATTTATAAATCAGCTTTTAATTGAAAAGTCATGAAATGGTCCCTTTAAATATTGTTGTTCATCGAGTCAATCAAAACAAATTATATATAAAAAAAAATAGTGAGCCTAATATGCTGACTGCAATGACACTTCTAACAAAACTAATTAATTCATTACCATCTGAAATCAAACCCGAAAGATCAAAAGGAAAAAAAAATCATCTGTAGTGTGAATGTGACATACTCAGTGGTTGTTGAGGTATGTCTTTGTGACATTTTCACCTGTACTTCAATAAAATATAAACATGTAAGCTTTTTTCATTCATCCAAATTAAGTAAAACAATTATAAAATTTTGTTGTCATTACACCAGATGTTAAATTTTTCGTTACATACTATTAGATAAGTTCTTTATTTTTGACATTATTGACATAATATCGTAAAATTTGCTATATGTATTTTCTGTAAGTGTATAAACAATATATATATGCTTTATTAAACATAAATGAATAATTTTTAAATAATTTGTTTGAGAACAGTGATATATATACACACATATATATGTTGAAAATCCATCTTTCAGCAATATTGTGATGAAATAAATCAAATTACCGTAATTTCCGGTGTATAGCCCGCGGATCATACAATCGTGTTTCGACCCAGAAATTTTTAAAAATAAAATGTAACTTTTTAGATCACAGTAAATATTGGTCTTCAAATACTGAATAAAATTTCTGGGTCCAAACTGAGATATAGTTATTTGAAAGATATAAATATAATGGATTATGCATTTTTTGCATATATTTAAAGCACAATACGTCAAAAGTTTCTTCAACAGAGTGAAATTTGGTTTTTTTTTTCAATATTAGCAGCTCAATGCTAAATTTTCAATATTAACAGCCAAATATGTGTTTAAAGATTAGGACTGTCATTTTGAAAATTTCTATTGGGCGGTGAGGAGCTAGTGATTTTTCTCTTTTTTTGGAAAGGGATAATTGCTCTTCGCCCTAGAAGTTTTACTAAAAAACAATATTGTTTATTTTTTTTCTTAAGAAACGAACATAAAAGATAATTTGAAAAATAAAATAAATGTATAAATAAAAATATTTCCAGGGATGATACATTGGATAGGTTTTACATTTGAAAATATTGATAATTTTAAATATGATTTAAATACTACTAAAACCAACCAAAATCCCACTATTTTTATTTCAGATCCAGTTATAATGTAGTATTATGTGCAATTTAAAATTAAAAAATTAGTCATAGAAACTCCGCCTCTGATTGATAAAGATTTTTTAATAATTTCATTATTTTTTGTAAAATATTTTTGATTTCAAAGATTATACAATTTTTTAGACACATTTAAATATTTTTTAACATTACAGCAATATTTTTTTCATAATTTACATACTTTATTTACCTTGCTTAAATTATTCGAAGAAGATTTCTTTATTAGTTATTGAAATATGATTTTATATATAAAATGAGGCCTTTGAAAATTGAACAATCATTAATGGCAACTCGTGGCATTTTTCCAAAATTTTGATAATTTTTTCTCATGTGTTCACTATTTTTATTTTATAACCATTTAAAAGATATTTTTACGTACAATTAAAAAAAAGCAATAACACCCTGCCTTCGGTTAATAATAAATTTTTGATTAACACATTATTTTTGACAAAATTCTTGATTTTAAAAATTCATAAGATAAAAGACACTCTTAATGTTTAAACATGATAAAAAACAAGATATAATAATCAGCCTACATTATTTGTCACATATACATTATTTGAAACCTATTTAGTGATTTTATATTGAAATGACTTTTTTTTTTTTTTTTTTTTTTAATGTAGTCTTTGAATATCGAACTGTCATTAAAAAAATTTAAAACAATTTTTCAAAATTTTGATATTTTTTATCTTAAAAAATATTTTACTTAGGATCAAGAAAATTAAAGGTGATTACGTCTTAAAATAAGCTATAAACAAACCCAATTTCATTGAAATTTGTGACAGTGATTAAATGGCTTAGGGGAACTGACATGGAATGACTCTGCTTGATTTGATATGAAATGCACCTCAAAATATTTTTAAATAGGAAATACTACCAAAAACACCCAAAATCCCACTATTTTTATTTCAGAATCAGGTAAAGGACACCTTTAAGTATATCTCCCATAAAAAATAAATTTAATAAAAATACCGCCTTTTGTTGATAATGCTTTTTTTGTTAATGCATTATTTTTCATAAAAAATTCACGACTTCAAAGTTTAAATATTTTTTTAGACACACTTAAAATGTTATAAGCGTAACAATATATTTTTTTCATAAACTGCGTACCCTAAATATTGTGCATAAATTATTTGAAGATGATTTGTAGAGTAGATATTGAAATATGATTATATATATGACATGCTACATTTGAAAACTGAGCTATCAAGAATGCCAACTGACGGCAGTTTTTCAAAATTTTGACAATTTTTTTCCCAGAAACTATTTCACCAAGGAGCAAAAAAAATTACTGGTGATCATATCTTAGTAGTAAGAACAAACACACGCAGTTTCATTAAAATCTGTGATGGTGGGTTACATATTGATATTTTACTGCCTGATTTGACGTGGAATGCCCCCTTATTTATCTAAAGCAGATGTTAGTTTTCCAGTCAAATTTAAGCATTTTTCCACTGATACCTTTTCTTCTGTACTCAGAAGGGATTCAATTTAGCATAGCATCTGCGATCTCACAGTCAGCCAATCCATTGCTTTCAATCTCGAAATTTTTAATTGTTTAACGATTTATTATTATTCTTTCTCCTATAAGGTGGAAGTGTAAAAAAAAAAAAAAGCAGCGAGATGACTTTGATGCTGGATTTTCAAGGTCACACTGTACTTTATTTACTTTTACTATACGTATGTAATTTGTGTGCTTATAATTTTATTTTTTATTTTTTTCTAGAGAGAAAAGAATGAATCAAGAAAAAAAATTTAATGAAGTACCTGTTAATTATATCAATTCTTTATATGTAAATAAATTACTATATTAATTCTTTATATGTAAATAAATAGAATTTTATAAACTGAATGATGTTTCATTTGTTTTCGAGACTATTTCCTTGATACTGAGAAATATTTTTCATTGCTTCAGTCTTAAGTTATTAAAAATAATTACAATCAGAAAAAGAACAATTTAAGTGAGTTAAATTATACTTTAAAAAACTAAAAAAAAAATGTTAGTTTAGTATTTGCTCTGTTGTACATAGGATAATATTTCTCTGGTAAAAGAAAAACATTGGAGAAGGGAGGAAGGCAGATGATTTTTAAAATTTGTCTTATTGTAATATGTAATTTACATTGTTAAACAAGCAAGAAATTACTCTTTTTATGTAAAAATGCTGGAAAGATCAATGAATTTGTAAAAAAATTCTTTTGTATGTTGTATCATTAAACTATTTTCAGATAAAAGACTAAATATATTCCTGTGGTCATCAATCAGAATCCTATGGAGGATTTATTTTATAAATCTGACAATATTCTCTAAATAATAATTGAAAATTCTAAGAAATAAGTTTAATAAATGAAAGAATTAAAAAATTAATGAAGTAGCAATATAAAAAATATACAATCTTCTACAGTCATTAAATGTACACTATATTGGAATTCCACATATTTGATGTGCTATTTATTGTAGGTAAACACAAGATTTCATTATATATGTATACAATAAAAAATTATCTGATCCTGAATAGTGAACTGGATTCAAAAGGTAAGTAACTGAAAGTATAATTAAATTTACTATGTATAAGCATAGACATAGAGTTGTATGTTCTCAAGTCCCTGTAACATTTTAAATACTTTTTCTTACCCTCTAATATAAAAAAGCTTTTAGTTTTTTTATTTTATTGAATTTCTCCTTTTTCTTTTGTTAAAAGATAAATGACAAAAAAAAAAATCCCTTTGCTTTTTTTAATTTTAAGTTACCAATAATTTTCAAGACTCTATGCCTATGTGTATAAGAATGATTTTTTAATATTAAATACGTGAAATTTTTCAAGTTGCTAACTAAGCGTAAATAAACAGAGTGAAAAATGTTGAACTCAGATCTTTGAAATAGTGCTCCAATGCACTGTTGATTTGCGCCGAGTTAGTAATGTAAAAAATTTCACGTATTTAATCTTCAATAATTTCACTGCTGATAATTAATTAAAATTTTACTTGGAATGGTTTTTATTCAAATGAAAGTGTTTTTCCTTAAGAAATTTTTTTTAATGGGATTACACATCCCTCATGCGTAGACACTTGCATGCTAATGTTAATCCTATGGGAGAATTTTTCTAAATATCTCGTTTGCATTTCAATATTGTAAATTTTATTATTTGTTACTTGTCAATCTGTACAAACACCGTTTTTTTTTTTTTTTTTTTTTTTTTAAGTTTTCAGTTTTGTTTGCAATGTGTTTTTTTTTTTTTCACTAGAGTATTTTCGCTTTTGAAAGCAGTTCTGAATATATCCTAATAAGCAAAAAAACCTTGTAAAACAAAGTCGAAAAATGGCCTTTGTATCAAAACTGCAGGTATGCAATGCAAAAAAAAAAAAAAAAAAAAAAAAAAAGCAAGCGAGATATTAAAAAAAAAAATCTTTCAGCGGATTAACATTAGCAATCAGGTGTTTCTGTGCGAGTGAAGTATCCTCTTAACATTATTAAGCTTTTTTTATTATTAAAATAGGATCTAATAATGTAGCGAATTGATAAAAATTAAACATATATTTTATACATACATAGTAAAGGACAGGGATGTAAGAATTTCTTTCAAGGTAAAAAATGAACATATTAATTAAAATAAGCAATTTGATAAACATGTGGATTAATAAAAACCAGTTTTTTTCAATGTATAGATAATATTTGACTAAAATTTAATTTTCCACGGGAACAAACAAACAACAACAAAAAAATATGCTCAGCTCAGAAAAATTCTAAGTTGAGTTATTTATCTCATTTTTCTATCAAATAAGATTTTATGATTTATAAAAACCTCATTTTCATTTTTTTATACACGCTTGTAATAAAAGCCTTTCATCAATCTTTGATTGTAACTCCTCTAACTACCCTTTCGTTTCTTCCTTTTCACTTGCTTATCATGAAACACTTACAAACTCCCTCAGATAGCGTCAACTAGCAACCTTTTTCAATCCTTTACAAAACATTTACAAACTTTTCATGCGAAGCCTTTAAAAAGCATTCAAACATTTACGTAGCATGGTTGTAAAAAGGCTTTAAAAAGCAAAAAATGCTATCTGGGTAGGCATTGATTTTTTCGAAACACTATTTTCGCTGAAATCCGGAATGAGCGCAAATGAATTCAGACTAATATTTAAATTTCCACTAAAAATAAAGAAGTAGTGAAGCTGAGCTCCAGCGCAAATTAAGCACTGCTTATAGGTTATTACCTCAACCCTAAATTAATTTTCATCTTAAATCCCTTCTTCATTTTATTAATCAGAGTAACTCGAACATAATATTTAATAAAGTAAATATTATCGTTATTCTGCTTGCGAATCGCCGGGTCAGCTAGAAACGAAATGCATGTCACTGCATCAGCAGAAAATGTACAACATAACTACGAAAAATCGAGAAAATTGTTATCACAGTGCCCCCTTCCAAGGTTACATATCCATTTTCAACTGGGACTTGGCGTAAATAGCCAAAAGCATATGTATGAAGTTTGGTTCAAACCTATTCTTTCCGAGGAAACAATAATGAAAATGGCAAAAAAATTGCTATTACAGCGCCCCCTCCCGGCGGAATATCCCCAAATTTAACCTGAACCTGCTGGCCATAATCAAAAACATACATGTGAAATTTTGTTCAATTCTATGCATAACTTCATACACTTTTCGATGACAGAATATTGAAAAGGCACAAAAATTGCTACTACAGGACCATCACAGCAAAACACATATGAAATTTGGTTCAATTCTATGCATAACTTCGTATACTTTCCGATAATATAATGAGACACACGTATATACGGACAGACAGATTTTTGTGAAAACATGTTTTTCGGTATCTCCTACTCTTAAAACGTGTAAATCCGTCGAAAACCGGAAGTCGAACAAAATTTCGACTACAATACTTTCTTCTATTATAGATAAAAGGAGGTAAAAAAAGATAATGCTAAAACAAATATTTTAATAGAGGAAATTTTTTTTAAAAGTTAAAATATTATAATAACAAAAGAATTTTTTAAAATATTTTGTGCAGTTTTTGACGGTTTTTTTTTTTTTTTTTTAATTTTGCGGCGATTTTCCTATATGAATAAAAGGAATCCGGCTTTACTTTTTAGCCTAGTATAGTAAATCTTGTCATTTTTTTCAATAAAATTTATTCGGAGTTTGCATTTTTCGCGAGTTTTTTATACGAATTTTAGAGTTTTGAGATTTGTAAAAGGAACTCGGTTACCAACACTTAGCCAAATATAATAAATTTTCTCCTCTGCGAGTTTTGAACTGTTTTTTTCCATTTCATGGCGATTTGTCTGCATTTGTGAAAGAAGTCCGGTTTTTATCTTTTAGTCCAATATAGCAAATGCTGTCCTCTTTTTTTTTTTTTTTTTTTTTTCAACTTTTATTTAAGTTTATTCGGAATTTCTCGCGATTCTTTTATGCAATTTTTAGAGATTCGCGTTCTGGAGAAATTTTTTGATGTTCGTAAAAGGAATTCGGCTTTAAAATTGCAGCCTAATATAGTAAATTTGGCCTCTGCTATTTTAATGTGTTTCGTTGCGATTCTCTAGAATAATAATCGTCAGTTAACAAAATGCCCGGCTTTTGAAGAATTCCGGATTTCGGCGTCCGGATTTGAGACTATTACTGTATTTTTAAATCTGTACACGTGTTCTCCGAGAGTTATTAGAACATGTTGATATAGTGCATTCACTAGGTTTTTTTTCAAAAAGTCTGTTAAAATAATAGAATAATTAAAATCATTCACAGAAAAAAAATTCCATCGCAGAACGGCATACAGAATACTGTTGAAACGAGAAACGAGGCGAATCTGTCCGCCACGTGACGTAATGCGCGAGCTGTTATTAGAGTTGGCGCATCGCACGAATGGTACCCCCCTGATTACTCTGAGATAGTGGTCGATGGCTTTTGTTTATTTGGGGCGGCGACTGAAAAAAAAAAAAGTTGAGTTGTCAAGCGAGTACATTCATGTGCACAGACAATTAATGCTGCGTTTACACTATGTGGCCTGTCAGGTCTGTTGGGTCTTTCAGGTCCAAGAATCGAAAAAATTGCGTCCACACTACGGCATAAGAACTTGGCTTGCGCATGCGTATATTTGCAGGTTGGGGGAAGGGAGGGACAGTCGTGTTTGTTTGTTTACGTTCGTATTCGTATCGAAATGAACGTGTCAGAATTGTTTGCGCCGTAATTTCTTCTGCACAGACATTAATTACGTGTAAATTAATAAAAATTACGCGTTTTTCTAAGCTCATTGCCCACAAGGGAAGCAAGAAAATGCAATTGCCCCCTAATTTTCTTTTTCTCTGACTCTGAAAAAAATAAAATTTATTCTTTTCAAACAGTTTAAAATAATGAAACACAGAGAGAAAATGAATCTTTTTTTTTGTTGTTGTCTGGGAAAGGGGTACGATCCCTCCTTTCCACAAAATAAAATTTACATTTATTTTTCCCTTTGATTTAAGGGGGCAGTTTACCTTAAAATTGGTCAAAAAATTGATTTTTCTTTTTTAATATTAAATGAAAGCCTGTTTAATTGTGAATATTTTGATACCTCACTTTTATCCATACCGTAAATATATCGTGAGGTATTGTAAATTTTGTTAAAACACTCAGCGCAATTACCACACAAATTAAAACTTTAAATGCTTTTTCTCCATTTTCATATTTTCTTCACTTTCATGTTTTAAGGCTTTTTCTGTATTTGAGATAGAGATTTTTAAGCTTTTTTTTTTTTGGTGCATGTTCTTTATTACATATGTGATAAATCTGCGCATGGAATTAGCATTTAGGTTTTTTGTTATTTAAAAAAAAAAAAAAAAGTATATGAAGATATGTTAGATTTCATCGTTTTGCACTATATATATATATCAGTAAAAAAAAATCACAATAAATGTAATATTAGATATGTCTAAAAATCCATGTGCAAGTTTGTGTAGTACACATTTGAAAATCTAAAAAAAAAAAAAAAAAAAAAAAGGGCAAAAATATCAATTTTTTTAAAAAGTAGTAGAGATTTAAAAAAATTCAAATTTTTATAAAATTTTTTCAAAATGTACTTTTAGTTGAACATTGAAATTCAGTGAGTTCACCATTTGAATCATATTTAAAATAAAGAAAATTGTTGAAAAGGGAAACTGTCCCTTAAGTGTTCAGAAATTACCTTAAACAGGGGTCCAGGAGGGCAGGGACGACCCCCTGACAAAAGAGATAACTGCTTCAATTCTTCATTTAAAAAATGACAGTAGGAGCTTACTTTTGTTTTCTTAATTGTTATATGTATGGTTTGGCTTTAATGTTGACATTATGTTGCTACAATGTGAAATGAATACCAACACTGATGGAAAACCTAATCGAAGACATCACCAGTAATCAGGTTACCACTCATTTCACATTGCAGCAGAGCGTATGATGTTGCTACGGCAACACCACTCTCTGGTGCAACAGTTAACTGCCTGTCTCATTATTTATATTATTATCATCTGTGACACTACCTTCTGAGCAATAAATCTTTAAAATGACAATGAGGAAAAAATTAATTACTTTGACACAATAATAGTAAATTCCCGCTGTTTTATAAGGGAGAATACAGAATTTCTTTGGCACATGTAACTGGAAAAAAAAGGAACTAAATGTAACATTTCGTGAAATTTTACTTTTGGACAGTTTGAAAATAAAGCTTTTACTTTATAGATAATGGACATTAATTTCAGAAGAGAAATTATTGTCCTCACCTGATGATAAAACAATATTTTTAAATGGAAACTTACATTATCGCTTGTGAAAATTAAATCTACAATGATTACATGAAAATGACGCCATTTTCTATATACTTTTAGTCGTGATGTTACATTTAAATAAAGGTACTATGGTAACACTTATAGTAAAGGCTTAAAAATTTATATATGAAAAATATGCATTATCTGTTCAAAATGATGCCATTTTTGCATGTGAAAATACAGTGAGTCTGATTTTTAATTGATTTATAAAAATAATGCTCATACCCATTTTCTTTTTGTGGCAATATAAAAGAAAAAGTTGCATTAGAAACTTAAATAACATTTTTTTAAAATTATAAACTATAGCAGATGGTTGAAAATAGGGCTGAGAAATCTGATAATTGTTTTAAATTTGCAATAATTTTACTCCCGTACTAAAACTATTGTATGTTGTTGTACATATATAATGTTAACATTTAGGTAATTTTAGTCCCCACCCCATCACTTACAATATCATATGTTATCATTCCTCGACACCCCCCCCCCCATACACACCTTAATGAAATCATCATCAATGTTTAAAAATCCTTTTTATTTTTATATGTTTGCGTTTGCATAAAGATATGATTTTACATTTAAACAACTGTATATCAATTAACATCTAACTACACTTACTATTTAAAAAGGTATAAGACTATTTTGATGTAAAGAAAAAATTAAAGCACTAAAACAAAAAATATCGTTTGGATTAAAAAAAAAAAAAAAAAAAACTTTCCCCAAAAATATCTTATGACAATCAAACGTCAGGCCCCCTCCCCCCTCCCACACACATTAAAATGATAATTTTATATATGCACAGCCCTTGATTTGTATAAACACTGCAGCAGCAAAAGAAGGTGACATTTCAAAATTCCTCCCACAGTATTTAAAAATCTAATAAGTTGTATTTAAAATACCTTATATTATAAAGAAGCTTTTCTATGAAACCTTTAAACACATAAATGCTAAACTTATTATGTTTGCTTTTCATTACATTGGTTTTTATTTATCACATATTGTATCCCACAAGGAGTAATAATTCTCCAAAACCCCTTACAAATAAGGATACTGGCTGCACCACTGGTATAAGGAATATACACAAATTATGAAAAATTAGGCATAGATTATGAAATACTCTCCAACAGTAGCTATTAAGAAATTTAATATTTTCATACAATGAAATGAAATATCTAAATGTGCCATTTAAAAACACGTAACTCAGTAAAAATGCATTTTCAGCACTTGTTGTCCCCGTAACACTTTTTGATGCATTATATTTATTGAATTTCACATTTAAATAGCACCCTCTATAGCGAACATCATTAGCATTTAATAATTACAATGCAATCACAGTATATTTACAAGTGTGACAAGCTGAATTCATAAATACTTTTCAACCATGTTGAAAGTGTTTTTCTCATTTTATATCTTAGCCATTTTTTTTTTATAAAAAATAAATAGATAATTGAAAACAATTCTTAAATCAAGGTTTACATGATAGACAAAACAAGCAAATACCTGAAATACCATTTATAATAAAAATATATAGTCAAATAAAAGACAACAAATCTTTAATAAATTTCTTTTATTTGAAAGTACAAGTTACAGAAACAAAATAAAATTTCTTTATATTATAAATATTATTGAATATAATGATTACTACGTATAATAAATGAAACAATATTAATATGTATCATAATGGTCTATGATGATGACAATGTTTTGCAGAAAACTTTATTGATCTGAAGAAAAAGGTATTTATATTTCAATCTGAAAGGAAGATAATGCATTAGTAAAAATTGAGTAAAAATAAACTGTGTAACTAGCTAAATTGTGAACTATTAAGACAGTTTTTTGGAAAGAAGCGAGATAATCATTTAATAACTTTCAGTTGGTATAATAATTAAGAAGTAATAAATAGTGCATCAAAACCAAAAAGCATGTTCTTGACATACCTAAAAAAAAGGAGGTAATATGGAAATAATAGGATTCCATCTTAAATATGACGTAATCAACATGGCAACCTAGAATCATTACATGTCATGGGATATCACTGAATTATGTACGATAGGATTTAATAGAATGAAGAAAACTTTTATTAATATCTTTTTAAGTTTTGATTTGATTTTCTTAAAATTTGAAATGACTTGACAAAATTCTGCAACGATTATATATATATATTAAATTTCAAACCATTTGGTTGGGTATTTTTTGCGCTGTTATATGCGGACAGGTGGACAAACCAGATGAAGACTATAGGTGCTTCGTATATTTATATAGTTACAAACACATCTAAAATGAGCTTAAAAAACACTATTTTTGTTTCCCTTTCATTCTGATAAAAATAACATTAAAATGACTTGAAATGGAATAAGTAATTTTTAAGGGAAAAAAGTTGTTTTATTTTTTTCTGTATGAGAATAAATAAAATTGTTAATTTCAGAATAAATGAGTTGGGGCCCAACCGAGCTCGAAGAATGGTACAAAAATCGAGCCCAAGGCCATATCTCTCATCTCTAGTAGTAACACAAGAACACTGAAACTAAATGTTAAACCAACGGCAATGTTCTTTTCAAAATTCTTATTTGCATTTCAATACTTTGGGTTTTTTTTTTTTTTTTTTTTTTTTTTTTTTGGGGGGGGGGGGGGGGCCTGGGCAACCTGAACCTGATGTCTAACCAAATATGTTTACTTTTTATTTCTTTAGTTGCAGTTTTTTTTCTTCTGAGGGCGCTTTTAATTTTGAAACAAGTTCTGAAACTGAAATTTTCCTCTGAAAAACTGCACCTGAAATCAAGGGCAAAAAGATACCCAATTAGACATGTCCCACGCAAAACAGAAAAAATTATTTAAAAATATTCAAAAGCAAATGATAAATTTGTAAAGTTACCATTGGTTTAATATTAGTTTGCAAGCATCTTTCCATGAGAGTTAACATAGTATAATTAATAAATGAACTTAAAATTTCGAACCCAGAATCAAAATAACATTAATTATTAATAACATTAAAACTCGTCATTTCACGATTTGCATAGTAATATAAAAAATAATTTAAAAATATGGTACTTTTCTGTTAGT
Source organism: Maratus speciosus (assembly GCA_963932465.1). NCBI lineage: Eukaryota > Metazoa > Arthropoda > Arachnida > Araneae > Salticidae > Maratus > Maratus speciosus. The sequence continues at coordinate 40,610 of CAWVRF010000232.1, read as the reverse complement.
CGGCACAGGCGATAAATCAACAAATATTTTTCCTTTGTCATCATTTGCATTGCATTCACTTAATTTTAAATATAAACCATTCACTCATTTCATTCTAATACATATGTCACATTTAAATACATGCCTTTCACTCATTTTGATTCAATTGCAGAAAAAAAATATATCATCAAAATATTGTTTCTAATTTTCATGTGTGTAAAAAAAAAAAGTGTTATTGGAAAGATTTGTACACGAGTGACATAAAAGTACCAAAAATACTCAGAAGTTAAATATAAGTATTAAATAGCTTAACCAGCATGAGTAATAGTCAGTGTAGAATAATTTAAATAGAAAAAATAAGAGAATATACTTTCCACACGTAGAAGAATTCAATAAAACACACTTATTTATATTACGCACTATACATAAAGGTTATTTTTCCAAAAAAAGCAGGGGGGGGACAACCAAACGCAGCTAATGCGCAATATGTTTTACTAATAAACATCATTACTTTCCATATGTTATATTTATAAACTGCATTAATTACAACTAAATAAAATAACCAAACCATACAAGTGATAAATTTTATACCTATGGTCATTTAAATTTCTCAAAACGCTTTTGAACTAAATTCTGATTCAGCAGCTATGAATATTATCATTAACATCTCAAAACTAATCTTTTGAGCTAAAAAAAAAAAAAAAACATTTAAAAAACTTTTACTTGCTATGCTCACAATTTCTTAGTTAATTCATATTTAAAATAAAGTATGAAGCTGCAGCTTACTTACAAAATATATTATAGGAAAAGTGTAAATTTTGTGAGCGAAATCTAAAAGTGTAAAAATCATAAAAGCATGGCTTCATATTTTTTTTTTTTTTTTTTTTTTTTTTTGTTTAATGAATTTTGACCCAAAAATTTAGAAGACTTATTTCAAATTATAGCATTTTATGACACCGGATACGTATTAATTCCAATTTTGATTGTCGTTGAATACCAAGGTCATTCCATGGTAACTTACGTTATAATTTAAAACAATTTACAGCAGTAATTTCAGTAATATAACACCAAAAAATTTTCAAATGTTAAGTTGACATGATTTGTTAATTAAACCTATCCAAAGGCCAATTTGGATAAAAATTACCTAGAAAATGAAAATTACATTTTTTATGGCAACTTACGTTACTTTTTCAGTAATGTCAGTTACCATAATAAATATAACTGGCAGAGTTCAAGAAAAAACACTAAAATTAGGCCATTATCATCTAAATTTATCTTTGAATAGGTTTAATTAACAAATCATGTCAACTTTGCATTGTTAATATTTTTTTTTCTTTTGTCTTTTATTACTAAAATTACTGAAGTAAACTGTTCTAAATGTAACGTAAGTTACCATCGAATGACCCAGTGAATTATAAACATTGATTGAGCGAAACAAACAATATCACTTATTTTATTTTGAAGCTCAGAGCTTTATAAAAATTAATTACAATGTTGACACATTTTAATTAAATTCTAAAATACACCATATGCTCCTGATAATTTCAATAACTTATACTAATGAAATAAATAATTCATATCACTTCAAAGAATTGTAAATAAACAACCCAAATCACAACAACAACAAAAAAAAACAAAACAAACAACAACATTAATAATAATACATTTTAGATTAGTTCAACATTAACAAATATTAAATCAAATACATTAGATTATTACATATGCAGCTTAATAATTATTAAACAAATAAAAACCATGATACTATCACAGATAATACATTTTATATTATTTCAGTATTAAATAAAATATATTAATAATTAATAATACATTAATCATTATTAAGCTGATATTAAATTAAAATTATCCAGGTGTACCAAATGGAAGAAAAAGGAATTAGAAATGGAAGAGATATCATTTGATCATAGTTCACAGCTACGAAGCAATATACATAACCATATTCTCAAATATATACATTATTACTAATTAATTACTGTGCTTAAATTGCTTATTTAACACTGTGATCTTATTTTAGACAAATCTGATAAGTTATTCTAGCTTTCGTGTAATTTCAGAATTTTTTTAAGTCTGAGCGACACATTTTTTGCAATATCAAATCCTTGAAAAGTGTGTATAGGGAGGGAGGTAGAGGTTAACTGCTTCCCACTAACAGAATACTCATCATTTTTTTAATTGATCATTTAACGCCATTTTATAAATTAAAAAAACTAATGCGAAGAAAACATTGATTAAAGAATAAAAGGAATTAAATAATAAATATTGTATTGAGAATAAAGTTTTCTTAGATACAGATTGATTTTGTGAGAAAAATGACGTTATTTATAAAAGATAAAACAATGATAAATAAAATACAGAACATGTACTTTTGAGAAAAATGACTTACTTACAATCATCATACACGAATATTATTAAAGATTCATATCTTCAAAAAAAGCATGCAAATCTCATGTAAAAGTCGGGTCAACAGGCAATCGACAAACATTCACATAACTGTTGAAAATGTCCCATTGAAAACATCCTGCAATGTAAATGAATAGAAAAAAAAGAGTATAATAAACTAATAAAAACAACAAAAACAATGTAGAATGCATTTCAAAATCTCTCGTTCTAAGCAACAGAAAATAAATATATAAAAAAACTACATACTTACAGTCAGTCATACAAGTTAGTAATACTTTATTTATACGAGAGTTCCTGATTGATGTATTTTAAGTAGAAAACAACAAAACAGCACATAGTCCAAGAGCATCAGACAATCCACTTTCTTGCAGAAGATCACAAATGGTAGTCACTTATTATAGAAGACTACACACCTGCGATATCCTGAGAGCAAACTTGGTAAAATATGTATTTATCTTGGCACCAGAAGATTCTAATCTCTACTTCAAGTATAACTTTTATAGGTTTGAAAGTTTTTCAAACTCTTTCTGAAAAAAATAAAATAATAATTTACGAACTTTTCAATCGTAAATCATCTCTTGTGGGGAAGTGGAGAGAAAAAATTCATGTTCTAGATTTTACAGTTTTAATATACTACTACTGATTAATTATTAAAGAAAACTACAGAAAGATAAACATATAAGATAAAATTTTAAAAAGAATAAGGGATGGTTTATAAATTATTAATAATAATCACAAGTAAAAACTTTATTTAAAAACAAGTTTGTTCAATTTAAAAAAAGTTAAATTTTATATGTCATTAGAATTTTTTTAGGAGGAGGATAAGAAGCTAAATACAATTCAAAGTCTTCATATTACTTTTTAGATAGTACCGTATCATTGTAAAAATTAACACGTTTAAAACTGATTAATAATAATGTAAATCATGTATGCAGAGTTTGCTATGATCAGTCAATTATATAAAAATAATAGAGAAAACTTTGGAGTTAATTCAAAATTAATTCTATGGTTAAAAATTTGTTGCTAGTTTTGGGATAAATTAAAAAATTGTCAGTACTAAAAATGCATTGAAATAGAATATCAAATAAAATCCTGAAGGAAATGAAACTATTTATTCACAAAAAAAGGACTACCGTACATTATAATAGAATGACGACCGTATTATATTAATTTGTATTCATATTAATATAAAATAATTACTAATAATAAAATAATAAAATAAAATAAATAAAATAATAAAATAAATAATTCTATCAAATTTGTTTTAAATTCATGCATATGAAACAGGTTAATTTTAAAGAATTTGGAAATGAGGAACATAATTATCTATTAACAAATGCATAGGCAGCGTTGTATGTAAATACAGGAAGATGCAAATTAAAGAATTTACGAATACATCGTTTTATAGAGTTTGGTAATATTAAAAAGTAACATAGTTAACAAATTAATTTTAGTAGCGTAGTATGTAAATACATGAAAATAGTAACTTACGATTGTATAGCTTTATAAAAGAAACTTCTACAGTTATGAAACAATGTAAAGAAATGTTAAAAAACATCTGAAAAACCATTACATACCTTTATTTGGAAATCCCTTATTAATTTCAAATAATCTTTAAAATCATAAGCTGTCGTCTGCTTCTTCAATCTTTTAAAATGGCGGAATACAGAAAAATGAAGCACGCTGATTGGTTGGGTCTAGTATTTTAAAGCCAAGGCCTAGACCACAGAGACCAAGCCTCGCAGACCACGCAGACCCTCCTAAACCAGGCTAAACCCACGCCTGGCAGACCTCGCAGACCTTGTAGACCTGATAAGCCATAGTGTAAACGCAGCATAGGTCCCAGACGAATAACTCGGAGCTGTAGATTGCAGCGCCGTCTATTGAGAGTCGGTAAAACACACTCCGCCCTGGGACGATTTGGCGAGTGCGAGGCGTCATCAAGGCAGGAAATCTGGCTATTCGCAATGGAAGACATGTACAAGTTTTCATGCCATCAAATCCCTACAAATGTAAGTTTTTTCAATTATTTATTGTATTATTTCACTTTTAATTAGAATGTTTATAGATTTTTTTTGTACTAGCAATTGTTGTATTTTTTTTTCAGTTCGTATTTTGAAAAGAAGCTCATGTTTTTAAAGTCAAGTTACGTGTCAAAAGTTTATCTTTTGTTCCCTTCAAATGTAAGTTTTTCAATTATTTATTGTGTTATTTCGCTTTTAATTTGAGTGTTTATAGATTTTTTTGTGCTAGTAATTGTTGTATTTTTGTTCCGTTCATGTTTTTAAATTATACAAATCAGTGTTAAATTCAGACTCTTTTCTCCGGGAGGGATTTTTGTAGCTCCGGGGGGAGACATTATAGAGTTCCGGGGGTGAAATTGCACTTTTTGACCATTGAAAACACAATCTCAAATCTTTCGGGGGGTGGGGGGGACATCTCACTGCTCCGGAGGGGGGAGAATGTCCACCCCGGCCAACCCCCTAAATTCAACACTGATACAAATTATTAGCCACCGACTGTCTTTTTTTAAAACACAATTACTAGGTACTTTGCCAAAATACTGCTTGGTACACCACTATTGCTTAAATCCCTTGGAGGGCGGTGTGATCTATTTTATCCTGCTTAATTTTAATGAAGCTTTGTAGTTTGTACCAAACTTTTTGAATGAAATTAGATTATTAATGAATTAAATAATTAAATTAGATGATGAAAAAAAAAGAGTGCAAATTTTCATTGTACTTTTTTTGGGTTTTTTTTTTTTTTTTTTAAACTATATAATGTTTAAATAACGTTACTAAATCTTTGAATTTACAAAGATGGTCTTCAAAAGATGACAAATCAGGGGTCGATGCAGGTTTTTACTTTTCTGGTCCATTTTGTGAACTTTATTATATTTTTGTGAAAAATAACATTTTGTAACGAAAGTTGAAATCCAGTTACTCAAATTCGAACCAAGAATTTATGAACAAAAACCATTCTTTAAATCCCATTTTTGTGAAGGGGCCTGTTTTATTAAGTTCATTTTTGTGAAGGAGCCCATTTTATTAAATTTATTTTTGTGAAGAGGCCTATTTTATTAAATAGATTTTTGTGAAAGGGTCTTAAATAAGCCCCAAATTTCCCTGGATCGACACCTGCAAATTAAATTTCAAACTGAAGTTAGTTTTTAAAAAAATATATTATTTAACAATTATTTATTTTCGATTATTGTTTAAAAATATGACTCAAGATGCAAGTTTATGTGTGTGTACAAACACAGTTGCACAAACACAGATAACACACATGCTGTGTTATTCTAAGCTGGCTTCATATGTGAATCAGAGATTCTTTTTTTACACACAATTACTTGGTACACCACTATTGCTTAAGAGGCTACTTCAGTCAGTCGAAAAGACCCGTTCGCTAATGTTAATCCTATGGAAGGAATTTATAAAGATATCTCGGTTGTATTTCAATATTTTTAAATGATTTCTTTTGCATTGGCTAGCTGAGATCGATCTGTATGCAGGCTGTTTTTCACTTTTTCGATTTTCATTACAGATTTTTTTCATGAGGATGTTTTCACTTTCGAAACCGGTTCTGAAAATAAAAATGTCCCCATAAAAAATATCTGTAAACAAAATCGAAAAAGTAAAAAACAACCTCTTTGTACAGGCCGATCTCAGCTATCCAATGCAAAAGAAATAATTTTAAAAATATTGAAAAGCAACCGAGATATCTTTATAAATTTCTTCCATAGGATTAGCATTAGCGAATGGGTCTTTTCGCTTGACTGAAGTAGCCTCTTAACCCCTTGGAGGGCGATATGATATATTTTATCCTGCTTAATTTTAATGAAGGTTTGTACCAAACTATTTTAAGCTCAGGATGTTCGAGAAACGGTATGGTACAAAGGCTTAGAAGAAGAAAAAACAGCAGAAAAAAACAAACTATATACCAAGTGAATTCATACAGCTCATAGTATGTTTGCATTTCAGTACATGCATTTCACCATCAATAGAGCGGAAATTTCCAAATTTTGGATTTATCCACTTCAAATTACGAAACAAACTTGGAGTACAAAAGGTGTCAAATGTATTTTTAGCTCACAGGCTATCAAAGCCTGAGAGCTAATGTGCCCGCCTGTTCTGTATGTATGTACGTAACGCGATAACTCTTGATAGAAACATCCAATTTGCTTCAAAAATGTTTTCTAAGTACATTGTGATAAAGTGCTTCCCTGATTCAGTGGCGCAGCCAGAATTCGGTTCTAGGGGGGGGGGGGGGGGGTTTGAGTTTTTTGATAAAGGTGTTCGCCGGTTTTTTGAATCACCGGTTAATATAATCTGTCTTTGTAATGAATCAAATCATAATGCTTTTTACCCGCAATTACATTGGTTGTGTTTCATTTAAACAGCGTTTACAGTATTAGAGTTAGAAAACATAAAATGCACCAATGAAATAACCCCAAACTAGGTTAGATTTATAAAAAGTTTAAAGATGATGAGGCAAACTTTAAGAGTTGTAAGCGTACAGTCCAGCAAATAATTTTTGCATGGAAAATAACAGAATTCCAATCCACTTGTTCAACCAAAAATACACAGGATTTCATTCCAAGACAATCTCGAATTCTTGTTTTTAACTTTAATAATAATGAAGCCATTTTAACAAAATTTTCAATATACTTACCGTGCTTTTGTCAAATGTAACAACATCCCGAAAATTGGTGGAATTTATCATCATTTACGTCCAATTAGTGCTCAATTAGGTAATCCATATTTTGGAATGTAGTTGATATTAAACATGGTATTTTATTGTTTTTTTTTATTGTGCACTTCCAATACTTTACATGACATCGAATTTGCCATTAAGTAACATAAATCTATTGAAAATTTCGTTAAAACATCTTTATTATTGTTAAAGTTCTCTAAAAATATCCGGGTTCAAATTGAAGTCATGCCTGTACTAATATTATAAAGTAACCTTTTTTTTGTAGGGGTTTAAAAAGATAATCGATCGTGTGCGAACTTAACTCTCATACAAAGGGTTCCATACAAAATATCAGAACTGTTCAAAGATAATATTTACTTGCGTACATATAACAATACCACATGCCATAATTTAATTCTACTGGAATGAAAACCATTGAATATTTCTCACTCTAAAACACAGACTTTGTACAAAGTTTAAACTTGGTAGAGAACCAACCACACTTCGGAAAGAGGTCGCAGAGATTCTCACGAAAAGTCACTTGTAAATCATATTTCATGTAATAGGGGACAATTTTCAAGGAATAAAAAAAAGTACGCTTAATAACGTGAAACTTTTCTATTCATTTTTAAAAATAAAAGCATATTCAGACATAATTATTGAAATGATTTTTAATCGAAAAGTTTTTTTTTTTCTTATAAATGAATTATTTATTGAATTATAAGCAATTTTTGTCTCAAAATTACTTGACTTTTAATGTCTTGGAATTATTATATGAATTATCTTTTTAATATTTGCCTTCAACAATTGAATTCAGTTGGAATAAAAAGTGGTTATCACTATGTTTCACCTTACCTAAAAAAAGATCTTATACAAAGTTTAAACTTGGCACTGAGCCAAGCACGCTTCGAAAGGAGGTCACAAAGTAGCAACACTTTTTTGATCCGTACTATTGTTTTCCTAAGTTTTTAATTAATATCTCGGCAAATTACAGAACACATTTTTTCGAAAATCATTACCGACAATCCTTGGAAGATTCTACGTCGCTTAGGTACACCGAGTGCCCTCAACTCCCTCGCTGACAGCCAGAAAAATAAGACGCACGAATGAACTTATAATAATCCCGATTTTACTTTTTAAGCGTAGAGTGGAACCTTAATAATAATGGCAAAATGATGGTGACTATCTCCGTTTCAACATAAGCTGTATTTTACATCGATAAAACAGCGGCTAGAAACATGGAATTTGGCATGGTTGTTAATTTAGAGACTTAAATGCATGCCCTGAACAGTTTTTTAAAAATTCGAAATTTTAAAGGGTGCAAGAGTAAAAAAAACTTTCTAAAATTGCAATTTGTGTGATACATTTTGTATAGAAGGTTAGAATCTGGCGTGGTGATAACTTTTGGGATGTATAAATGCTCAAGAACGGTTCCTAAAAAGAGAATTCAATTTAAAAAGGATGAAATGAGCGGAAAACAGTCTGAAAACGATCTAAGGCTAATGTCAGACGGACGTCTTTTTGCACGCTTTTTTACTTACGTATTATCCCTACAAAATGCTAGCAGCATTATATAGCCTTAATTATGATTTATTAGGAATTGTTAGAGCTAGATACATTAAGTTTGGCATGGCTGTTACCCTAGAAACGTAAATGATCACCAAGAACAGTTTTCCAAAATTTCGAAATTAAAAGGATGCAAGAGCAAAAAACCTTCTAAAACTGCGGTTCGTGCGATATACACTATATGGCTAAAGGTGACCGGCCATTTGCGATTTTAGATGTTTTGTTAAATATCTAGTAAATTCGTGAGAAATTAACCTGAAACTGCAAGTGTGTAAACAGTATAGTATAGGTCATATATTTCCGCGAAGATTTTTTTCCCGAAACCCCATAGGGGACCGCCAACAAATTGAAAAGGAACTAATATCTTTGGGATAACCCTGTAAAAACTAATGTAGCAAAAATCTTCAAACTCGGGATTATTAATAACTGGCTTATTGTAATATACTGTGTTCATTTTTATGAGGATAGCATGTATACTCGCAGAGAAATTAAGGTTTTTATAAAAACAGCCCCATATTTCGCCAAGTTTTTTGCTTATAATGTGCAGAGTTCTTAATATAAAAAAAAGTTCTCTGAAAATATGACAAACAACATTGTACATAATACTCTGCAATCAGAATTGAAAAATAATAAAAATTGGATGAAGAATGAGGAGGTTTATTAAAAAAAATTTTCACTGCGCATGCGTGAATGCAATCAAAATATAATGTGTATAATGTATTAGCTAATTATATAGAGCAAGTTTTGTGATAGTCTCAAAATCATAGAATGAAAATTCTGTAAATTATCGTCGATAGAATAAGCTCGAAATCCGTCGTCCCCAAAAAGATGAGGGGTTGTATCAAATATCTGTTGATTAGTGCCAAGACAGCGTACACAATTTTGCATGTACTACTATATTTGGATACAACCCCTCATCTTTTTGCTTCCTTTTGGGAACAACGGATTTCGAGCTTATTCTACTGACGATAATTTTCAGAGTTTTCAAGCTATGATTTTGAGACTTTCACAAAACGTGCTCTATATAATTAGCTAATACATTAAGCACATTATATTTTGATTGCATTCGCGCATGCGCAGTGAAACATTTTTTAGTAAACCTATTTGTTTTTCATTCAATTTTTATTATTTTTTAATTCTGATTGCAGGGTATTATGTACAATGTTGTTTGTCATATTTTCTGAAAAGAACTTTTTTTTATAATAAGAACTCTGCAAATTATAAGCAAAAAACTTGGTGAAATTTGAGACTGTTTTTATAAAAACCTTAATTTTTCTACGAGTATACGTGCTATCCTCTTAAAAATGAACACAGTATATTACAATAAGCCACTTATTAATAATCTCGAGTTTGAACGCTTTTGCTACATTCGTTTTTACAGGGTTATCCAAAAGATATTCGTTCTTTTTCAATTTGTTGACGGTCCCCTACAGGCTTTTGGGAAAAAAATCTTCGCGGAAAAATATGACCTATACTATACTATTTACGCACCTGCAGTTTCAGGTTAATTCCTCATGTATTTTTCTAGATATTTAACAAAACGTCTAAAATTGCAAGTGACCGGTCACCTTCGGCCATATAGTGTAGCTGGTATAAAAGCTTGGTTTTTGACATGGTGGTTACTTTTAAGGTATAATGAGAATGAGAATGATAAAAAATAATGAGAATATTCCATAATATATTCAAGTAACCGTTTTCTATAATAGCGAGTGACTATAAAGCTGAAACAAGCAGATTTTTAACAATGTGCTTATTAATTTAAATTAATGCATGATTAGCATAAAATTGTGTATAATTATGTTTTATACAGTCTAAGAAAATGTTTTACATTTAACCCCTCTCTTTTCAAAATCCCTACTGACAGACATATTATCTATAACTCAATGAAATTACAATAAATGCTTCTTTACTACCTGACAAGGGTGGCAATGCTTCTCCGAGAGCAAGCACCATTACTCATTTCTACATTACTAACTAATGGAATACATTCTTTAAATTTGTGTACAGATCTCCTAAGGAACAAATGGTTCGAAAGACGCACTGATTGCGATAATTTGTTCAATCACAATCAAAAACAGCTTTTTACAACTTTATAGTTACTACTTTTTTAATTTTTATTTTACAAAGATTTTTACTTGGGTACGTAAAAAGCTTGGTCTTAGATATAATTGGGAGCAAAAAGTGTAAAACAGGGCGTTTGAAACTGAGAGAGATCTGCAAAGTGTATGTTTCATGTTTTTTCTGAAATTCGATGGTCTATTAGTGTTTCGAACATGGAACAAAGAAGTGCAATTAAGAAATGGCCCATTGTATAACACTTAAACTCAAAGCGTCTGTGTGGCAGGAAATGACCATTCTTTTAGCATAAGACGTCTCGAAAAAGTGACTTAGTCCAAATAACCAATTTTCACAAAATCAATGCATGTATTATGCGCTTTCATAGTTTTAAGTAGAATTTTCGCCGTTTAATTGAATCACTTTGTTGAATAGAGTTTGATTTCTCAAAGCGCCGGATTTCGAAAAACGCCAAAACGTTTAAATATTAATTTTGGTTTTGATTCATATAACAGGCAATTATAGTAATTTTTCTTAGCTCTGGGAGGGGTTTTAACCCCCAAACCCCTCCCGTGGCTGCGCCACTGCCCTGATTAGTTTTGGGAGTTCATTGGTTAAGGATAAAGGGAGGAAAACGGGGTTAGTCCAACCCCTTAATTCAGATAAATGGGTTTTTCATGCAGAATCGTTTGATTTGCTCCGAATTTGGTATACAGGTTTATTATGATAAGGAACTTCCCTGATTAGTTTTGGGGATTCATTGGTTAAGGATAAAGGGGTTTCTCCCCCCCCCCCCCTTAATTCAGATAAATGGGTTTTTCATGCAGAATTATTTGATTTGCTCTGAATTTGATATACCGGTTTATTATGTTAAGGAACTTCCCTGATTAGTTTTGGGGGTTTATTGGTTAAGGATAAAAGGGGGTTAGCCCACCCCCCTTAATTTAGATAAATGGGTTTTTCATGTAGAATGATTCAATTTGCTCCGAATTTGGTATACCGGTTTATTATGTTAAGGAACTTCCCTGATTAGTTTTGGGGGTTCATTGGTTAAGAATAAAGGAGGGAAATCCCCACCACCACTAAAACAGAAAAAAAACTTCTAAAATAAATAATTTTTTAGTACCTGAAATAATTGAAATCATCTAAATTTTTAATTTATATTTAAAAATAAAATTCTTACTTGGTTAATTGTTTTTACATGTCTTGCATAACTCATTTTTGAATAAAATTTCCTTTTCATACAAAGTGTTTTTTTTTCATCTCGAAATGGTGTTTTATTATTCTATCACAAGAGTGGGTTTGTATTATCTTCCAAGTTTTTACGGCTTTTTATTTTTTTATTTATGAGACAAATGCATCCCAAGTCAGGGGTGGCTTTATGTCCCATTTTTAAAATATTGTATTTTTTTAAACTATTCCTTAAAAATATTAAATGTAATTTTAAAATTTACAAATGATAGGGAAGACGGGGTACAATGAAACATTACTTGTAAAATCAATCAAATTTGTCATAGAGAGTTGCAGTTTATATGCTGGTATACAACTATATGTTCCAATTACTGATGTGATTTGGATACATTCACACTTCTACAACAGTAGCAATAGAAGATTATTGCTTTTACACCATTGAAAGTAACTTTCTTTACTAAAAGTAATTTTGTTTGTTTTTCCTTGTTGTTATATGTAATAATTGTTTTTTTTATGCATTGTTATCTTTGGGTTGTTGTCTTCATACCTCCAAAACCAAACTAAAAAAAATAAATATTAGAAGTTTGAAAATAAATTTTTACTTAGTAACCTCAGTGCGGGGTACAATGAAACACTTGCAGACGGGGTACAATGAAACATGTTTTATTATAGTAATAAAAGTAGTAAATATAATATATTAGAAGTAAGAGTAGGAAAACAGAAAAAAAAAAGTTTTGTTCTAACCAGGTCAGTAAAAAATGCTCTTGTTAAGCAATTAAAAAATAGAAAGAGAAAAAAAAGCTAAGAAGGGATTGTTTTGAAAACAAACTCTGCCTGCTACAGACTCTGATGATGATCCAGATTTTTTTTCCAGGCCCAGCTGGTCATCGAGGTACTAAGAATGAGATATCCACACACAACTTGTATAGCACAAGCAGTATCCATATAAATGGAAATATATACTGTTGGAGAAAACATACATTTAAATGAAGTCAAATGTGAAGTACTTGATATAAAAAGACTCCAACCCAGTCTTAATATATATATATATATATATATATATATATATATTTAGAAACTTACATTTAAAAAAATAAAAAAACCTCATTGTGTTGAAACTACCATCCAATATTCCTTCAGGAGCAACTGAAATATAAGCAGAAATGCTAATTTTTGAAACTGACTTGAGCCAATTTAATATAAAATGAAAGGTATTTCTTAAACTAATAGAATTTTCTTATTTTTCATCTTAGACTATAATATTTTTATCAAGTTCCTTATTAATCAAGTTTTGTTTTTGTATTTATCTCATTTTTAATAAAATAAACTATACTGGGTGAAAATTGCTTCCATCATTTGGAGTGTTTCATTGTACCCCGGCATACGGGATACAATGAAACACTGTAAGACATTTACTTTTTGTTATTTTTCAAGCATAAAGATATTGTTTAGAACCTAATAAAAATTTATTTACATGGGGAAAATACAAGATTAAAAATATGCATTAATTATATTTTTGTGCATGCAAAATTTTGGATAGGAAAAAAAAAATTAGTAAATTTTGTTTCATTGTACCCCGTCTTCCCTATACTGAAACTAAAAAACAGATTTAAAAAATTATTGAAAATTTCAATAATTTTTGGATCTTTAAAGACAAAAAGAGGCAAAGAGGGAGACAGTCACTTTGGTTGACTGTGTGTGTGGGGAGGGGGTGTTGCATGTCTTTTTTTTTTTTTTTTTTTTCAGTCAAAAGTGCAAATAAATCGCAAAATTTCTTATTTATTTATCACATGCATTCTAAATATTATTTTTTATGTTACAGGTTTTATGAAATATCAAAAAGATCTAGATGTTCAGAGTTTCAGGATGTTGTTAACACAGATGGGAGCTGGATTTAAAGATTTCCACCAATCTTATAATTTAAGCTTCTTTGTTGATGATTTTATTTTTGGAAAAGATTTAATTTTTTGTAATGTAAATTAGATATGCTTTTATACAATAAATTGAGCAGCAAAACGTAAAATAGTGTTTATTTGCTTGTATATCTCTGTAATTGTTTGTATGATTGTTTTTTATTTCTCTGTAGTTAAGCATAGCTGCCAATTTTTAAGTTCTTTTTGTTACCATTATTTACAAATAATAATCTTTTCGATTAAATAAAGCCAAGATTACTACAGTATAGGATACGTTATCCGGAATCCTTGGGACCTGAGGCATTCCGGATAAGGGGTTTTTCCGTAATTCGGAACACTACCACAAATATTTTCTAATGTACATAAATATGAAATACTGGTTAGCATAAATAATATTAAAAATACTGTATTACACATTTGTTGAATTAATTCAATAAAACACAATTAAGGAAAAGTTTAATTAATTTTTATTTACAAAAAAAAAAAATGTTAAGTAATAATTTTAAATTGTAATAAAACTTACAAATGAACAAGATCAAAAATAAAATTTAGTTTTGGGGTTCAGATGCAGATGCTTGGGAATTAGTTTTTTGGAAAAATCGTTTTAAAGTTGGCTGCTTCTAACGTTTCTCTTTTACAATCTGGTCTTGAATTTTATATAAGGACATTATTTGTTGTTCATGGAAATAACTTATTTTGTTCCATGCCTTGAATTAATTGTTGAGTGTAAAATATCATTTGTTCATTAGATATTTTTTCTACCTCCCCATTCTTGTCATCATCATCACTACGATCATCAGATGCATCTTTAGTCATCATTTCACAAATTTCACTGTATGTCATCTGATGACTAAGTGGAGCATTATTATCAATATTGAAACAAACTTGAACTGCATCTTCATCCAATAATTGGGGAGGGAGGGGAATAATATATTCCCCTCACAAGAAAGTTGACTTTTTATTTATTTTTGTTTTGTTTATGAATTTATCGCATGGAAAGCGGACAGAAAAATATAAGAGGCAAAATTATCAACACTTAAAATGCAGATTTCCGCAAATTCGTGGAGATAAAGAAATGCATAATTACTGTAATATTCCATTAACCCACCCTCCCCTATTTTGTAAACAAATTTGATATTAAAAAAAATCCCACGAATCCCCCCCCCCCCCTTCCAAAAAAAAATATTGTGCGAAGTGCCGTACCACCTTTCTGTCTTATCCGATTCCGAATCTCTGCTTTTCTACTGTTCGATGGACGCAGCTGAAAACGGTAAAACGAACGTTTCTCTCATTCTCCTAATTGGCCGAATTGTAGGTTCGCCTTTAGATGACGTCAAAGGTCGGAGCTTGCCAATCGAGCTTCGATTGCGGAAAACGCATTCAAATTCTAAGTGATGTTTAGAAAATATTTTTTTTCAAAAGGTTAAAATTAAAATTTTTTATAATGGATTTTAGTGTTTGAAGCAGAAAAATACGAAATTTAAAAATATGTAGTTAGTTTTCCCATATTTCTAAAGGTTATGCCGATGCGAAGTCATAAAAATGATCAAAAACAGAACTTATGTCCGATGATTGCGTACATTCAATTCTTATCTTTCACGGGAGCGTCATAAGTGGGATCGTAGGGAGAGCACGCTTTTTAAGTTCTGTTTTTTAATTATCTCGGTTAACAAAAAAAGAAAAATCTGAATATCAGGGCAGGCTTTGGACTATTCTTATAAACATTTTCGGATTTCAACAGGCGGTAGATTTCGATAGCCACTTTTAATCCGTGTAAGCGTCCTCTCCGATTACTTTACGATTTTTTGCCGCGTTTGGAGGGGGGGGGGGGGGAATTAAGGGGATATTATGGTACCTTGAGGTGTATGAGAAAAGTTTAAAATATTTAAAATATCGATTTATAAAGCATGTTAACTCTTCAATAAAATATGAAAAAAAAAAAAAAAAACTGCAAATTTTTATGAAATGAAAGTTTTCACTAAGTTTCGGTTTCGGATCGTTTACCGTTCCGGTTTTTAGAGCGTTCCGGATATCGGGACACCGGATAATAGATCCTATACTGTATTTTATTTGTAAATGGTTTTAACAGAAAACTAGGCATCCATAATACTTATTCACTACTGAGAGATAAAAAATATGATTTTGTTTTTCAGAAAGAAAATCAGGATGAAAAATTTCTAAATAAGGTAACAGGATTGATATTTGCAACAATAATTTGTAATTTTTTTTCATAAAATGATTAGTTGCCTTTTTGTCATTTAGGATTTTTTTTTTTTTTTAATAAGCTGTATAAAAAGTGAGACAAACTTTTAAATGAATTACTTTAGATAGGTAAGTACCTATAAATTTTAAGAAATATGAGTAATTTGAAAGTCTGCATAAATATTTAATAACATAATAATAAAGTAAACTTATGTAACTTTGCATTTTTAATAGTGGTTATACTTAAGAGTAAAAATTTGAAAGATCTGAAAATATATATACATGATTTTTAGGAAATTTTAAGAAACACAAATATGAATATTGGCAAGTCTCCAGAAAGATATATTAATAAAAGGCAACATCAACGGGGGAAAAAAAAAAAACTATTAATAATGGTTAGAGAAGTGAATATTTAAAAGAAATTGAAAATATATAACGAAATTGTATAATGCATGCTTTTTTTCTCTCTCCCAAGAGTATTAAAAAAAAAAAAAAAAAAAAAAAAAAAAAGCCTTCTATTTGCAATTTTGTGATTTTGAAAATTACTTATCTTTTTTGTTTATTAGATTTTTTTTTAATTTCATACAAATGTTGATAATTCACAAGAAACATCTTTTGTGAAATGAAAATTTTGTGGTGTAATAGAGTAGATAAGAAGAATGAGAAATATTTTTAAAGGCAGAATAATGATTGCCATTTAATTTCAGAATTTTTGTGATGAAGTTGATTATTATTCAGATATTGTGTTAGCATAAAGTTGACGGATTCTTTTCCTTGAGGGATAAAAAATAGGGTTTTGTTTTTCAGACATAAAATAAAGATGTGATATTCCTAAATGAGATAAAGGGATTTATCTGCAGCAATAATTTATAATACATTATTAACTTGTTTTCTTCATAAAATATCTTTTTGTTATTTAAGAAAACCTGTTTTTTAAATTAGTTGTTTAAAAAGTGAGACAAACTTTTAAACAAATTTCTGTGGATAGTAAACTATCGTCAAATTTTGAGAAATATAAGTAAAAAAATATAAATATTCTAAAGTCTTCGTAAAGATTTATAAATACATATATATATTATAATTTTAATAATGGTTATCATAAAGATTTATAATATATATATATATGTAGCTTTATAATTTTAATAATGGTTATAGAAGCGAATTTTTTCAAAAATTGAAATGGTATGATAATGAACGAAATCATACAACTTTTTTTTTTTTTTGCCAAATTTTAAGAACACGAGCAAAAAAAAAAAAAAATGAATATTTGGAAGTCTGCACAAAGATTTATGAATTTAAAAAACTAATTTTAATAATGGTTTTAAAATTAAAGATATTAAAGAATTGAAAATATATAATGAAGTTATACAATGGATGACCCTTTCCCTGTTTGACCTGTTTGCATTTCAGTACATGCATTTCACCATCAATAGAGCGGAAATTTTCAAATTTTGGATTTATCCACTTCAAATTACGAAACAAACTTGGAGTACAAAAGGTGTCAAATGTATTTTTAGCTCACAGGCTATCAAAGCCTGAGAGCTAATGTGCCCGCCTGTTCTGTATGTATGTACGTAATGCGATAACTCTTGATAGTAACATCCAATTTGCTTCAAAAATGTTTTCTAAGTACATTGTGATAAAGTGCTTCCCTGATTAGTTTTGGGAGTTCATTGGTTAAGGATAAAGGGAGGAAAACGGGGTTAGTCCAACCCCTTAATTCAGATAAATGGGTTTTTCATGCAGAATCGTTTGATTTGCTCCGAATTTGGTATACAGGTTTATTATGATAAGGAACTTCCCTGATTAGTTTTGGGGATTCATTGGTTAAGGATAAAGGGGTTTCCCCCCCCCCCCTCTCTTAATTCAGATAAATGGGTTTTTCATGCAGAATTATTTGATTTGCTCTGAATTTGATATACCGGTTTATTATGTTAAGGAACTTCCCTGATTAGTTTTGGGGGTTTATTGGTTAAGGATAAAAGGGGGTTAGCCCACCCCCCTTAATTTAGATAAATGGGTTTTTCATGTAGAATGATTCAATTTGCTCCGAATTTGGTATACCGGTTTATTATGTTAAGGAACTTCCCTGATTAGTTTTGGGGGTTCATTGGTTAAGAATAAAGGAGGGAAAGCCCCACCACCACTAAAACAGAAAAAAAACTTCTAAAATAAACAATTTTTTAGTACCTGAAATAATTGAAATCATCTAAATTTTTAATTTATATTTAAAAATAAAAATCTTACTTGGTTAATTGTTTTTACATGTCTTGCATAACTCATTTTTGAATAAAATTTCCTTTTCATACAAAGTGTTTTTTTTTCACATCATCAAACTGACAGCCATAATTCTTATTCCACCACTAAATGATAAAAAAGTTTATTTTGTTTTTCAGAATGAAAATCAAGATGAGAAATTTCAAAATAAGGTAATAGGGACAATAAAAAATACAACATTAATTAAAACTAGAATTGATCTGCAATGTTAATTTAAAATAAAAAAAAATCTTGATTTTTCCTCTTACAAAATTTGTACCTTTTTGTTTTTTAAATTTAAGAAAAAAATTTTCTTAATTAACAATTAACTTTTAAAAGAGTGAGACAACTCCCCATAAATATTTATTGAGAATTAAAAAAAGAAAAAGAAAAAAAATCCTATGAAACTGTAGAATTTTAATAATATTTAGAAATGAACGTTTTAAAGAATAGAATATATATATTAATGAAATAAATTACACAAGGATATTTTTCCTCACCCTCTCTCAAGGGTAAAAGAAAATATTTTACGTAATTTAACAATTTACCGATATTTCATATTAAGTGAATAGTTTTATGAAGGGGAAAAAGTATCTATTTTTTATTTAAAAATTATTTAATCCTTAAAAATTTCAAGAAAAATCATCGCTGAGAGATTTTTGTTTTTTAAAACATTGATTCGAACAGTCAAAAACGCTGTTGCCGACTGCCGATAAAGTCGTCAGCTGCGGTAAATACTAATGTTTACAAACATTCCCTCACCACCCCCTTCCCTTTTTTTTTCCCATTCCCTTCTTCAAAAGTCGCCAAAAAAGCGATAAACTGCCAAATACTGCAGTCATATGGCAACCATGCTAGATGTTCTACCGCCCCCCTCTAGACGGCGCTAGTTTCTATGCGAATCCCATGTTAGAAGAAATTTCCATTGCAGCCAATGGGAGTTTCTCATCTGAATAAGATTATAATCAAGATTATAATCTGTGTTCATGTGTGTGTCACATTCATTTTATTATGCATTTCAACGGGTTTTAATTTACTCTATCATTAGGTTGCGATCAGAAATATTTTCACTGTATGTTTTAGCAAAGAAGTTGGAACTAATAACTGTATTCCATGTGTTTTCCTAATTTATTTTTCTTGAAAACAGGCCAATGAACCAATCAACAGAAGGATGTCAATGGCGAGGTACGAGGTGAGGTATCACGCCGTCTTCTTTTCCTCCTTGCTGTTGCTTTGTCCAGACAAGGTAAGATCCTAAATTATGAATATAAATGTGAATATTGTAAATATAATAATCATCATGGGGATATATGTAAGCATTTAGTTTTGACATACTTTTACCTATAAAGTGAATAATTTGACTAATTATAAAACCACGCTTCTGGTATGTAAAACTAACTTCGTAAAAGTAGGGGAGAATGGGGTACAGTGGGCAACTTTTGCAGTTCACATTTTTTTTTTCTCTTTAACAGAGAGACCAACCTACCTGAAAATATTTTTGAATATTCTTTAAACCTTTCTACATGCCTCATAATTTTCACAGAACATAGTTCCCATTACATTTTTCATTTTTTTTTTATATATATACACCCGTAAAGTGGACCAGTGTGCCCCAGAAGTGGGGTACATTGGTCCACCCACTGGGGCACTGTGGTCCACTATTAGTTATTGTCTATAATACAATATAAATCTATTTATAATTAATCTAATTCTTTTGTATTTCTCCTTTACCTCCAAAATAATATAATAATACAAATTTGCAAGTAGCATTTTGAAACATAAAACTAAAGAATTATCAAAAAAATTATTATATTTTGAAAATAACAATATAAGATACAGGGGTGATTGCAAATGAGTTATTAATTAAGTACAAAAAAATCTGCAACCATTAAGACAAATATGATTATGAAAAAATTATTAGAAGCTCAAAATAGTCAGGATAAAATGGTTCCTTATGAGCTAACCTAACCACGTGCTTTGAAGTTATAGAATAACCAATCCAGTGAGGTCATCTATTATTAGGCTATAGTTGTATTTTTTCAAAGGCAGTAAATACAAAACAAAAGTTTCTTACTATGTTACTCTACAATGCATGATTTTCATTTCTCTCCCCCCCCCCCCCCCAAAAAAAAAAAAACCTGCTATATTGAACAAGCAGGCCTAGCAGTGCTCCTATATTTCTTATAAATTTGAAAAACTTCCTATTTTTCCTATATTTTCCAGCTCTCTACCATCACGATTATTTTTTATTTAGACCGAGAAGCTCTGTGGTCTGGATATGATTTTTCCTTGAATACATTTTAAATTTTTTCCAAATTCCACAGTATTTTTTTTTTTTTTTTTTTAATCGCTATTTATGACAATCCTATACAAAAAAAAAAAAAAAAACCATAAATTTTTTAGGCTTGACATGGTACTGGAAACTTCATCATTCGATTGTGAAAATAACCCTGAATTTCGTCAATTGGTTGAAAAAATATCATGATCTTCCTCAATGAATCTCAGAGGAAAAATTGTGAATTTCGCCAATCTGTCGTTGGGGGAAAAGAAATAAATAAATGTGGATTTATCAGCTGGTATCGCACCACCGGTGCCTTTAGCCTCTACAGGCTATTCGCACCACCACCCGTTGCGCATGCGCTATCTGAGGATTAAAGTTGGGAAAATTATTATTTTGATTTTTTATTAAAAATATTTTGAATTTTTATTAAAATGTTTGAAATTTCCACAAAAGTAGTTAAATTTTTCCTCAAAAATATTAAGAATTTTTTTTTTAATATTTCAATTTCTCTCAAAAAATATTTTGAATTTTTACTAAATTTTTCCCGAAATCGTTTTGAATTTTTATTAAAGTATTTCGATTTTTCACAAAAATAATTGCAAATATTCGCGTTGTACATTTTAAAAACAAGTATGTTTTTTCATAGCTTCATTTCTTCCTCAATGCACAGTACGAGTCAACGAGTGGAGATTTGTAAATGGGCTTCATTTTCTAGTCTATTTTTAAAAATGTATCCGTGTATCCTCGAAAAATATGAAGGCGAAACTCCATTTTATGAATTTCCAAAAGGAACTATTATAATACTCAATAAAAAATAGAATTTCGATCGATAGTTTTCCAGACAATTTTGTACTTTCAATAAAAATGCATTTCAAGACCGTCCGTCGGCTGCTAACGCCATCTGTTGAATGCAAGTCACGTAACCGCTGTTACATCGCTGACATATTCTCCCGCAGACTCTCTGCGAATGACAAGAAGTCTCTAGTATCCTATGTTGCAATGCGCAGGCAGAACGGGTGGTGGTGCGAATAGCCTGTAGAGGCTAATGGCACCGGTGGTGCGATTAGCTTCGGCCGAAAAATAAAAGTAAACTAAGTAGGGGAGAGTTGATCCCTAGGGAGACTTTATTCCCGGGTCTAAAACCTGAGAAAAAATGCAGTTAAGTCTCTGAAACTGGAAACATTAATACGGTGATTCCTTATCAACAGATCTAGCAACATAATTTCATTCAGCCATTTTTATTTTTGTTGTAAGAAAGGAATCTCTGTTTTCTTACAATCAAACTTTTTTTGAGTAGATAATTTGTTTCATATTTTTTGCTAAATATAACTAAATTACTTAATTTTATTGATATAATATACTACTAACATTCCTTAATGCTTAAATGCTGTTATTTAAATCCTATACAATTTCTTTATTTATGATTTAGCAATTTTTTTACTCAAACATGCACATTACGGACACTTGATCCCTGTTCTATGGGGAGACTTGATCCTGGGGATCAAGTGTTCCCAAACCAAAGTTAAGCTAAATTAATGTTAAATTTTTTTAACCCCCTACTTCTCATTGTGACATCTAGATATTATCTGTATTAGTTAGAATATGATTACCTTGGTTTTAGATGGTTGACAAAGATAGAAAGTTAATATGTGGCTGCATATGATGGTTATCAAGCACATGGTGAATGAATGCACTCAGATCAAGTGACTCTGAAGAAATCATTGAAGATCCAAAATATTTGTCGATTGATGAAAATGACTTTGTCATTATGTGATTTCTGGGAAGGAAGAAAATTAGTCATTTCGTAGGAAAAATTTAAAGTAAGATTTTATCATCTGAATGTGAAATCAATTTTCTAAGAAAACGGGGACTTAATTTCGACCAATTTATTTATCCAGAAAATGTTGACAATAGTGTTGTGGACAATGATGCCACTGATTACATTGTCAAAAAACTACCCAAACCAACCATGCTTGGTAGAATTTTTCGAACTGCAATAATTTCAATATTTACATTTGATTTTTAAAGCTTTGAAAATGTTTTTTGATGATTGTGTTTCTCTTCCTTTTTACATGTTAGTCAACAATAAATTTGATTTCTACTACTTAATTTGAATCATTTTAATGCATCTGTTTCAAGGATCTCAAGTCTCCCTTGGCAAGGGATCAAGTCTCCCTGCAACTGGGGAGACTTGATCCTTTTTTTATTTTTTAGAAAACAATTTATTTTTATTTTAAAAATGGTTTTTCCAAAAAAAAAAAAAAAAAAAAATACATCAAGAAAGACACATGAGCCTTTAATAACTGGAAACATTTTTTTAAAAATTTTGTTTTTTCCAAAATAAAAATTAAAAACTGAAAAAGGGATCAAGTCTCCCTAATCTTTATTTCAATTATGTTTGTATTGATAAATGCAAATGCTATAAGGGGTTATGAGTCAGAAAATAACTATAAAAAATATTTAAAAATAAAAGCTTGAAAAAAAATGTGTACAACGACTGAAATGCTGATATATTACCCCTGAAGAGTGTCAAAAATACCTGAAATAGCCAGGTGTGAACTTTAAATAGTTTTATTCCTGATATAGCC
Organism: Maratus speciosus; assembly: GCA_963932465.1. Classification (NCBI taxonomy): domain Eukaryota; kingdom Metazoa; phylum Arthropoda; class Arachnida; order Araneae; family Salticidae; genus Maratus; species Maratus speciosus. Next base: position 17,469 of record CAWVRF010000232.1, on the reverse strand, counting down.
TTTATGATGTTTATTTCTATGATATTACATATGTAAGTGTAAAATATGTGTAGGTGTATTTACATAAAATAAAAATTCTATAAAATTCCTACATTTTCTTCAAAACAATTCCTATATTTCCTATAATATTTTCGAAGAAAATCACTTCTAGGCCTGAACAAGAAAACTTATTTTAAAAATCACATGTGAACTGTTATCTATAATTTAGGAGAAAACTTAGTGTCAGATTCAGATGGCTACATTATAATCTGAACAACATGAAATTTAAAGTGTGCCAAATGGCTACTCTGTGCATTGTAGGATTAAATAAATTGTCATTTTTCTTTGTTTACTTTATTTTATAGTTAAATATCTGTTTTAAAACGATATTTCTTTATGGAGAATAAGCAATTTTATTAAATATTTTGAAAATTCTTCATTACAGGAGCAGTATTCATTGCGGACCACTGTACCCCAGTAGTGGGCGGTCCACTGTATCCCATGTTGAAGTTCAATACAAAGTGCCCTTTTCTTACAAGAAGCACCCTGCCCTTTTTTAAACCTGGGGGAAACTCTGCAATAGTATGTGTTCTCTTGGTCATTTGTGGATTGCTTAATGGTGTCAAGTTATGCTGTTTTGTTTGGTTTGGAAGAGGGTGGAGTACTTCAATCATGGAACACCATCATTGTTAATTGTCATATTTTTGAATTCACCTGATCAGATATAATTATTGAATATGATTGTGATATGGAGATTAAATTACTGAATCAAAATTATGTCTTTTGAACGTTTTAATTTTTAATGTTGTACCTCTATTGCTATAATATGATAATGTGATATCTGGTTATTTGAAATAGATCTGATGTACTTATGTTATTAATTTAATTTTTGATTGTTGAATTATTTATGTCTATTTTATATTTAATGCTGAATCATGTTTGGTTATGCTTTACTTTTTATCATGGGTTGGTATTTGCCAATTATACTATATCTAATTTGAAATTTGTATATTTAATTGTAAACTTATAATGGGAAAGGTAATCTTTTAAGATGGGTGAATTTTTGTGATTAAATCTGCATCTGCTTTTGCATTTAAACCTGAATTGGTATCTGATTTGATCAGAACTTAGGTATTTAAAGATGTGGACTTGTTTTAATGTAGTGCAACATGTCATGCATAATCTTTTAAGAGTATCAAACGGTACTTGTGGATTTGTAAGAATTTGAGGTGTTATAAGATATATTGGATGATATACTTGTGTGTTGTACTATTATTATGTTTTTAAATTTAAATTTTAAATTTTGTTTAATCCTTTAGTGTTCTGGGGCTCATATCATCTGTTTCATTTCTTTAATCCTTTTAAAGTTTCTTTTACTTATTTAATTTCTTGAGATTGTGGGTAGGTACTTTTTGAATTTTGGAATTTCATTCGAGATCTCATGAAGGTGTTTGTTAGTCCTTGGAAATTTCAGACTTTTAGTGTCTGTGTGTGGCCTTTTTGGAGCTGCTGAGTATTTTCTTTGGGCATAACCCTTCGTGTACAGTTGATGAGGGGGGGGGGGGGGGGGGCATTTGATATACAAAACTCTCTTTTCTCATCACTGTCCACTTATTTCCTTACTTTCCCTTTTACTTTATTTACATTAGTAAAGTTCTTTAGTTAAATACATACTTACCTTTTTACTTTATTCAGTTTCTTTTACTTTACTTAAATCCATCTTTATTTAATTTAATATGTTGAAATAAACTTGCTTTCTGTTTTAAGATATCTTTTTATGTTTCTATCTTTTTAAATCCCCAGTTATTTCTTTATTAAATTTCCTTTCAATATCTCTTGAATTCAGCTAACATCGTTCGTTTCACTTTCCATCTCGGTAGAAACAGCTTCGAGTTTCTCGCTGTTTTGCCGTTGTTCTCTACTAGATGGCGTTGTATGTCCGGAGTGTTTGTGATCATCGTCATAGTTACGAACTTCATGTGGTTCTTTCTGGAACCCGGTTGGAGGTTAGAGTGACATGCGTGGATGCCGTATTTCGGTATATTCTTTTGGTATAAATCGCGATGCTTTAGAGTCATCTTTGACAGTCCAGTTGTAGTTGTTCTCTGTACCGGGAAGGTGAACAGATAGTTTCGTCATTCATCATTATGGATTCGCTCGTTGCTAATAATTATTCACTTGTTTCTGAATTCCTGCAGTTACATTATCTTAATAATTTATGACAGATGGCCGCTTGAATTATTGTGAGTGCTCGCCTGAGAGACTGATTGTTTCGACCTTTTTAAAGTTATGATTGTTTCTGATGAGACTTCATATTCACGTGGCTGTTTCTGGAAGTGAGCCTCTTATCCTGTCGTGATACAATCTTACGTGAAGCGGTGAAGTTACCTCCCATCTGCTGTGTTAGCCGGTAGTAATGCTTGGGTATTTTTAGCTAAGTAATGTCTGCATCTTCTAAGATGACTTTGATATGTTTTGTTGGTTTCTTCTTTTACGAATTGAAACATTTCTCTATCACGTGTAATTGACTATGTCACGCCTTTGGAAGTTTAAGACTTACTTGCGTTTTCAAGCCCCACAGCACTACTGGAGTTTTGTGGATGTCGGAGCTGAAATGACTTTTCACTTTGTCATGTTTGAAAGTAATTGTTTCGATCCGCTGTTATGATGTTTTTCAAAGATATTAAAGTATCAGATAAGTTGTTTTACTATTATACATTTGTTATTTAAAATAAGCTGATAGTTGAGAGATATTGCATTTTACTTTTATGCTTTTATGTGTTATTTAAGTTTAATAAATTTAATTACGTTTTTAATACAGTTATCTTTATTTTCCACCACTTATTAAAACTAATTTACTTTTCAGATGTTATAGTTTATGGAGTTTAGTTTTAATATAATATTTAATAGTCATTTTTCTTTCAGGTTTTTAAATCAGCATTAGCGCTTCCATTGCTCACTAACGCACTCTGCTACCCAACTTAACCCCTAAGCACTATATATATTTTTATAGTGTTTATCAATTTTTGTGTAATCTTAATTTTTCATAGTTCTATTGTACACCAGTGGCTCATGAATCAATGGGAATTTCCCATCCTGATAAGCCGACTATTCGTGATTTTAATAGATATCATGATCGAGATTAACTCGTTTTTACTCCTATTAGTTGACTAAAGCAGAAATTTAAGATGAAAGTCAAAGTTGGTACAGTATTGAACTACTGTAAAAGCACTTATTTTCGCGAAAATGAAGATATCGGTGATTTCACAAGCTGAAAATTTTGCGAATTTTACATGAACAGAACTGAAAGAAATCCCGAAACATACCTAAATAGAACCCCTTTTGCATAAGGTATTTTAAGAAACTTCCTTTTGTCTGAAAAGTTAGTTCAATTAATTCTATTATTGCTTTCATTCAAGAAATAATTGTATAGTATTCAAGAAATAGTTGTAAGTGTTCAAGAAATTTTTGTACTTATTTCTTATTTAACTAACTGTAATCATTACATTTTGGATAAGTGAAAAATTTCTGATATTTTATTATTATCTGAGGCAGAAAAAAAAAATAAATTCGTGAGGCTTAAATTTTCACGATTACGGCAGACTCGCGAAAATCGCAAAAATTAAAGCCTCACGAAAGTAAGTGCTTTTGCAGTAATAAAAATGAAATATTGACATGTGTAACGACATTTTGAAATATTAAAATGTATGAAATAGAAGAAAGTTTTAGGATTGGCACATCCAACTAGTTTCTTGTGTATATGTGTCATTTATAAATGTTCCATTTACTTTTACTTTGAAAATATGTTACATGTAATAGACTGGTATAATGTGAACATTTTATGTAGATATTTTAAGGCCTATCCTACTTTCGAAATATTTAATTGAAATGTTAACTCAATTTAATTGGCATTTTACATTTTATTATGTTTATAAACATATTTATATTTGTTAATTTTCTTGTGAACTTTTGAAATTTCTTTCTTTTTTATTAATAGCTTGAAAGAAATGAATGGAAGTTTTAATAAATATTTTTTATCACCTACAAAGCTGCCAACCATTACGGATTCTGCGGAATTATTCCGCATTTTAACTTTAGATTACGGAATTACGGATGTCTACAAAAATTACGGAAATAATAAAAAAAATCCGGAAATAAAAGTTTTGTGATTATTTGAGATTGTGATAATTTTAACTACTGAAGCAGTTGTTTATGCATATTTCGATAGCATATTAAAGCAGAAAATCAAATTCAAGCTGTAAGAGACACGTTAGCAAGCGGAATTCGCTATGTAGAAAGCAGAAAATGAAAGTGCAGAACATAAACACGCTCATTTCTTCCTGTACTCAGCGCAGACATTGAGCTAACAGCTTATTGGGCAAAGCTAACTGCAGAAGGCGTGGCTTATGACGCGCTTATCTGAGGGAAGAAAGCAAAGGGTAGGTACAATCCATGGGCAATGCTGATTCAAGCCAGTTCAAAATTTGCTTTTCTAAATTGGCAACAGCTTCACATTTCGCACGTGCATCGCCTATTATTATGATAGACTTGTTACACGTTGTATTTTGTTTAAGTTTTGCGACTGATCGTAGAAATTCAGTGCCGGAGCCAAAGAAAATGAAGGTTTTGCAACGATACCGTGTTGAATATACTAAATAATGGCCGTGTATCCAAAAATCAGAAGAATCTGAATGGAAGCAGGACGTTTCGGTCCCGCCGTTTCGGTCCCGAGACATTTCGGTCCCAAGACATTTCGGTCCCAAGACATTTCGGTCCCGAGACATTTCGGTCCCGAGATATTTCGGTCCCTTCTCCAGCAAGCTAAAATTTTGTGCACTTGAAATACGTGACAATTTTATAGGAGACATTGTAGAGTTTTTTAAATAAAGGCCTTAAAATTTTAGTAAACACACACAAATTTCGTATGGTAATCATTTTAAAAAACAAGGGGGGGGGGATTGACATTTTCTATATTTTAGTGTATCATAAGTATAAGGGTCTGATCAATTAAGACATTTATAACTCGATCTATAATTATCGCAAAACACTCATATTTTGTATGGTAAACGTAATCCTTATAAAAGGAGGTACATTATCAAATTTTTTTAACTGAACTCCCTAAATTTTCGTATAACTCGAATATAAGGACTCGAAAACGCAAACACTTATAACACAGATCAAAATTGTCGCAGCCCACACAAATTTCCTATGATAATCATAATCGTTTTATAAGGCAGGGGGGGGGGGGGGGGCTCTGTTGACTTTTTATATATTTTAGTGTATCTTAAGTATAAGGTCCTGATAAATTAAAACATTTATAACTCTCTCTGTAATTATCGTAATCACACTCATATTTTGTACGGTAAACGTAATCTTTAAAAAAGGAGGTACATTATAAGATTTTTTAACTGAACCCTTGAAATTTTAGTATAACCGAATATAAGGGCCCGAAAACCGCAAACACTTATAACTCGCAATCAAATTGTAGTACCCCATGCAAATTTTATATGGTAGAAATAATCGTTTTCAGGAGTGGGGGAAGGGAGAGTTCTGTGGATTCTTTATAGAAGCTCCTCATATTTTAGCCTATCATAAATATAAAGTCCAGACAATTTAAAAATATTTATAAGTCGAGCTTTAATTTTCATATGCAAGTGCCCATGCCAAAATGCACATATTCAATTGTATATAATTTGCACACTATGTGATTAATAATCAAAAAATCTGCAAATATTTTTACAAATCTTTATTTTATCCTATTATTTAACGGCGCATCAATTTTAAATGTATTGCATTTTACATATTTTTTAAAATGGGGGTTCTTAACATGGAATTGTGATAAAGACAAATTATTTTTTAAATTTTGCACCGGAACAGACTAGAACTTTCTATTTTATTTTAATAGTTATTTTAATTTACTATTTTTTGAAAAACTATTTAGAAGTTTGCATTAATCTTTTTACATGTAACAATAATATTACCGCTATTTCTACCAGTGTCGAATGACAAGTTTAAAAATATTTTTAATTTTGAACCACTTCACCGTTTGCCCCGAGATAACTTGGGGATAAAAGCACTTTTTTCCCATACCTGTCGATGGTGAAGTGGTTTGCAACAATTACAAATCCTTTTTAATATATTTAAGACTTTTATATGCTTATTACATTCAAAAACTACGAACACAATAAACATAAATCAAAATTTTAAAATTTCTATTGTCATAAAATATTCTTTTCGTATTTAAAATTAATTCTGTATTTCAAATATTTCTTTATTATTTATTTGACTTATATACTTAGAATTAAAGCAGCCTACATGTTTTAATATGACAAATAAAAAAAAAAAAAAAAATGAAAATACAAAAAAAAAAAAAAAAAAAAAAAAAAAACATAAAATCTCAAAATAATAATGTATAGTGAATCACTTTTACGTAAAATTTCATTTTAAATTAAGAAATTTTATAAATATATCACAATAAAGAAATTTGGAAATTTAGAATACATATTTGGCTTTTCTTGATATCTATATGTTATTCATTCAAAAGAATATTATACATGTATATATATATATATATATATATATGTCAAGTGTATATGTCCTGGCTTCCCCATTTGATTATGCTAAATAAAGATCCAGATAGAAGAATTATTCTACTCGCGCTCTCTTTGTTCTAGTCAGCCGGCGCTTTTTTGTGGCCACACGGCATTTTTCATCTTTAATGGCTTAAAAAAACCGGGACGACATGCAGTGGCGTAGCCAGGATTTCGTTTCGAAGGGGGGGGAGGGTCCAGAATTTTCCCTTCATGTTATATATATATAGTAAAACCTGTCAAGATAAAATTGTAAATATTGGTGAAAAATTCCGTTTTACACAAGTTTCCGTGTTATTTGGTGTATTTGTATAGTATTCTTTTCCGTAGCACTATGGAACATTTATGTTTAAGACAGAACTCCGTTATAGGCAGGTTCCATTTTTAAAAGTTTTGTGTATTTATATAAATATACTTATTTATATCATATGAATAGAATAAAACTTGTCAAAATAGTAATTGTCTATAACAGAATCCTGTCTTTAACGTAAGCGTTACATGGTCTTAATATGAATTGCGATACAATTAAATTTGCTGAAAACCTGTCTGAAAAGGGGATTTTCACCCTTCTTTAGTGAAGCATAGTGAAACCTGTGAAAGCGGAATCTATCTATAACGGAATCCTGTCTCAAACGGAAGAGTTTCAGAATCCCTGTGAAACGAACAATAGATCTTATTGAGGTAGTGTATCTTAGAAGTATAATTAATTACACTTCTTTACATGGAAGCCTGTCTAAAATGGAGCTTTTTACCAGTCCTTGGAATCTTGTCTTGACTATGTATATATGATAGAAGTATTTCGAGTAACTTTAAGAATTTAGGTATATCCTTATTTAATTTCTTAATTAAAAAAAAAACAATGGATAAAAAATATAAGGCCAATCTCTATAACTGCAACTAATAATACATTCAAGTTACATTAATATTTACCAGTGAAAAAGATTAACTTATGATGTAAAAATCTGAGCGCATACTGAAGAGTTAAATTTAATTAACCCATTCGCTGTCATTCACGAGTATACTCGTGGCTTTAATTTATTGATTACTTTGTCACCACTATTTTAGAATAAAAAAAAAATGCCTCATTTATTGGCAGAAATTTCGCTGTATTAGTAAAGCGAAATTTATCTTTCTGAATTTGTGCTGGCAAACGACCTTCAACAAAAAATTTGAAAATTCTTAGTTTTGGCAGCGAATGGGTTAAATTAAGTTTCATATTACATAACATTTGCCTACAATAAAGTTAGGGCCAAGTGGTTCAGTGTAAAACAGCAATTTTCATGTTTAATTTCTTGCCATTGAATTAAGAATTTGTGCTGTAATAGAAATTGGATAATGATTTCACATAAGTGTCAATGGCATGAGCCGTTCATGCGATCCGCCGCGCTCCCCATGGAAATTTTTGAGGTAACCCAGATAGCATGAACATTAGCAGAAAGTTTGATTTTTTCTGATATTATCTTGCCGTGACAAATTTGAATTGAGAAATTCGCAGCAAATCTCCCGCAAGGTATACCATCACCCACTTGCATGAGTAGTTTGTTGTGAAACTGATGGCAAGACTGTCTTTAATTCACGAAAGCAAAAAATCTCTCTGTTGAGAGACTCAACAACAATGAGAATCAGCACATACGCAGAAATTGCAGAAATTTTATTCGGTAGGCACCGTTTTTTCTAAATGCTATACTTATTAAATACCAAAAAATGCTCGAAATGAAAAGTACAAATATTACCTAAACTTGTTTATGGTGATAAAACCTATGCATGCGCCTTCTGACGGCGCTTTCGCATCAATAGACCTGATCAGGTCTATTGGCTCCTTCGAAGGGGTTAAACTTATAGTGTGATATGGAAAGATTACTACTTTGCAGTAAGTTTGCAGTATTTTTGATTACTTGTTTGCCGTTAGTTTGCAATAAATTTGATACAGCATGAATTTAACTTGCACGACAAGTTGAAAACACTCATAGTTATATTGTTAAGTAAAAAAAATTCAAAAATTGAATTGTTTATATTAAACGTATTTATCAATTCAAAATTATTTTAATTATTAATTGTTTAGATAACTAATTTATCAATTGCTTGTTTAAAAACTATTACATGAACTATATAATAGTTTTTATATAGGGTAAATGCAAATGTATATTTTTTTAATTTTCGGTTATTATAACGTTATTAACTTCATTAGGATGTATAAAAGTGATAAGGGTTCTGAAGATAAACATGTTGTTTATTCATTTATTAGTTAGCTTATAATATTATTTTTGCTCTTTAATTATAATTAATTAATAATTTACTTTTTGCGAATTGTAAATTATAACTGTACTTAAAAAATTAAAATCTGCATAATATCACCCAACACTGTTAAAAGGTATTTTTACGTATTTGTACAATGTTGCATTATTATTATTATTATTATTATTATTATGTTTAATTAATTAATTAATTATTACTTAGACTTTATGTTTTTGACTGATTTTTCAAAAAATTCCTATATTATTTTTTGGAAATTATAAATTAAAACTTTTGAATAAAAACTTTAAGTGCTATTAATAATTGCTACTAATAATTGCTATTAATTAATTCCCAAAAAAGTTAGGAATTTTAGTATAAAAATTAAATTAATATTTTATTAAATATATTTTTTATTTAATGTATCCTTAATTTATTAAATTAATAACATTATTAATATACATTACATTTTTTTACTTCAAAATAAACTCAATACATAATACATTTTATACTCAATTTATCATATAGTAGTTATAAACTGAAATTTATCTTTTACATGTTTATTTATTTTATATTTAAAGTCACCGAAATTTAAAACTATTAATATAATTAATAATAAAACTAAAATAAAAAATTATTAATTTTTTTTCTGGGAAAGTGGGAGGAAAAGGGTAATATTAAAAATCAATAAATAAACGACAAATACAGACAAGTTGGAAATTGCTCGTCAAACGTGGCAAATGAGGTGCGTTCGTACTATAACTAGTTTTATAATTATTTTTTGTACCCCATATTGTACTGAATGTATATATATATATTTTTTTTTTGCACTTCATGAGTGCATAGCCTGTGACATCATTAAAATGCACTTGCAATAATTTTTTCCCATTCCCCGTAATGTAACGCAAAACTTTTGACTGTCTATGTAATTAAACTATACACCGATTTTCATAAAATTTCAAATGGCTCGACAAAATTTTGTAACAATTATATATTTAAAATTTCAGACCACTCGGAAGGCTGTAACATCATTAAAATGCACTTGCAATATTTTTTTCCCATTGGCCGTAATGTAAAAGAAAACTTTTGAAGTCCCTGTAATTAAACTATGCATCCGATATCCATAAAATTTGAAATGGCTCGACAAAATTATACAACAATCATATATTTAAAATTTCAGACCATTCGGTTGGGTTGTTTTTGCTCTGTTATATGCGGAGACAGACGGTCAGACGGACGGACTGAACGACGACTATAGGTGCTACGTATTTATATAATTACGAACGCACCTAAAAACCTTAGTTTTGTCAGTTAAAAATTGGAAATAAAATTAATTAAAATAATACTTACACTATTACATAAAATAAAAAATAATCATCTTATTACAAAGAAATAGGCCCAGTTTCAATAAAATTAGTTCACAAAAATCGTCTGCAATGGGTGAGAAGACTGTTAAAAATGCAACCAATAATTATTTTTTAAAAAAATGAAGCGGTGGGTGGAGTTTTCTGACAACAAAATATTTTTCCTGGCACACCTAATTACCAAATCACTATTGTTTTCCCAATGTTTATAATGGTAAAGTAACTTATGAAAACAAAATTATAACTTTGTATTATAAAAGTAATAAGAAAAATTAAATATTTTTGCTTCAATAAATATATCTCATTTCTGAATTATTAAAGGAGAGGATGTAGAAGAATGATTTGAGGAAATATTTACCTACAATAGCTTATAAGTGTCTAATTGAATTATTGAAGACATTTATTATTAATCTAATTGTAAGAAGGAGAAAAAATAAGAACAGTTTTTTAAATTATTTAATTAATGATGATAATTTAAAGGTTCTAAAAAACGTATGAAAACAACCAAAAAATCATCTATGGCAGTTTATAGTATATATAAAATATCTAATATTAATAAGAAATAATACAGCTTAAAAAATCCATTTTGTTAAATAATAATAATAATAAAAAGACAATGTTTCCTGTAAAATTATATCACATTGTTCAATCAAACAAATTTTCAGCTCGCTGTGATTTCATTATCACGAGTTATAAAAGTTTAAATTTATCGGACTGTTATATTCAGCTTTTTTTTTAATTCGGGGGGGGTGGGGGGTGTTAAAAAAATTAAAAAAGGTCCCAAATAATGTTTAAATTACAGCGTTTGGCGGCCCACAACAATTAGAATACGAGTTATAAGGTGGTGGGCACCGAAATGACAAGGGACCGAAATGGCCAGGGACCGAAATGGCTGGGGGCCGAAATGGCCAGGGACCGAAATGGCCAGGGACTGAAATGTCTCGGGACCGATATGGCCAGGGACCGAAATGTCTCCGGACCGAAATGGCCAGGGACCAAAATGTCTCGGGACCGAAATGGCCAGGGACCGAAATGTCTCCGGACCGAAATGGCCAGGGACCGAAATGTCTCGGGACCGAAACGGCGGGACCGAAATGTCGTGTACCCATCTGAACATTGTGTTTTGCACGGTTTGCTCCAGTGATTTTATGATACAACATGGTGGTCGAGATGATGTTCTAAATTTTTTGCTGAACAGAGTGACGAAAATGCCATCATAAAAGCACAAATGTTGTTTACACGTTTTGTGATTGAACATAACATACAGATTGCTAGTACCGACCATGCTGGCGGAATTTCCGGATTCTAAGATTGCCAAAAAGTATGGCTGTGCATGGACTAAAGCATCTGCAATCATTCAAGACATGGCGAAATCAACGCAATCTGAAATTGTGAACGATTTGAAAAATCGCCCCTATTCCATTGCTACCGATGGCAGTAATGACAATGATGATAATAAACTATATCCTATCATAGTATCATTTTTCAACGAATCTGCCAGTAAAATCGATACCGTATTATTGTCCTTGTGCCAGATGAGTATTAACACTGGGGAAAGGCATTTTTAATATTTTAAAGGAGGAACTGAGCAAGAAACAAATCCCATGCAATAATTGTTTATCATTTTCGTTAAATAATGCATACACGATGACAGGTCAGTACAAGGGTGTTATTGCCTTCCTTCTGAAAGTGCAGCCTTCTATTATTCAGCTAAAAAAGCTACTAAGTTAGCCCTTATGGGTAGTGGAAGTTAGTCTTAATAAAAATATTTTGGAAAGAAATTTATTTTTATTGTGTATCATTTTTATTGTCACACATTGTTTTATTTTATTAAAAAATAATTCATGTACAAGTCAGTATTTTTATGGTAAGTTAAGAATTTTTGTGATATGTTGAGGAATTTTGATTAGGTGAGTGAAAGAATTTTTCTCAGTTTCAATTATTGTTTCTTAAATTTCAAATATGTTTAATTCAATAATTGCTTTATTATTTTTAATTATTAGACTAATGATTATCTATAATTTAATTGTTTCAGTTTTGATTACGTTATGTTTGTATGTTAACATCTTGGTAAGGGTGTAGGACGGTCCACGGGTGGGTACGGCTGATTACTGATGGCTTCGGTTAAAAGTTGGCACCTCTGCACCTAGGTCTCCACAAGTTATGGCTCAAATACAAGCTCAAGCTCTTGAGAGGTATGTCAATATTTTTTTATGCTATTTATATTCAAAATTATTCACTGAATTCTACATTGTTTAAAACTTTATGAATTCATATGTACATATGTTATACATTAATATTTTTTCTTTGTAAAGAAATATTTTTTTCATCCCATATTTTCTTTATAAATATATTCATGTTATTAAATTAATATATTTGGAATAATAACTCTAATGTAAATGATAAATATTTATTATCGTCAAAATTTTCTGGGGGGGGGGGGGAAATGATGTAATGCGTCGATTTTGTGTGTTAACAATAATCTGTTGATTATTTTTTTTTTCATTTTTATTTATTTATTTGTGAAGCTTTAATTTCATTTATTTTGCAATTTTCAATCATTGAAATTTTCAATTATTTTCAATCATTATTGCAATTTATTTATGGAATATTACTCAGAAACAAACAAATGCTGATATTGTTTTATGTGCAAATGAGTTAATCTCCTGTAATTGAACTGCTGCATGTGATTGAGATAGATTAAAAAAATTTTCATGCTTGAAAATTATTTTTAAAATATAAAAAATCAGTAAAGTGAGATACAGCTTTCAAACAAATTGCATATGAAAGTACAATTTTTTTTTTTTCTATTTAACAGTGTAAAAATTAAAATTGTGAGTTGTTTAGAAATGAAAAAAGATCGCAGTAAAAACTAAATTTATCAGTCAAGCCATTGCCATCATCGAATGTTAGCATTATTCACAGGCATGTTTTTGCTTTATGATATAGATATTCATTGAGTTTATACTTTTATAATATCAAAATTAATTTTGAACTATCAGAATATTTATAAATCTTAACTAGCTGACCTTATAATTGTCCAAATGCATGAAAATTAAATATTTAGATATGTAAAATGTGTGTCTGCTGACTGTGGGAAAAACTGGTTTAAAAAAAAACTGATATTTAGCAGTAAAAGGGATGGAAATATTAAAAAAAATACATTTCTTGTCGTCCAAAGCCTGTGTATAATTTTCATGCTAAGTTATTCATATTGAGTTGTAAAATGCAGTGTTTTCTTCTGTTATTTTTATTTTTCATTTTTTTTTTCTGATATATGGAATATATGTCAAAATTTTTTAAAAGAACTCATTATTTCCCTCTGATATGTTATAATTTCTGAACCAAATTTCTGGGTTATAAATATGTTTCTGAAGACTGTGTATAGTTTTTGTGCTAAAATATGGATATTTAGTTATAAAAATCACTGTTTTACGCATAACTGTTTATTTTATTTTTATTTTTTTCCCATTGAAATCCTGAGTAAGATTTTTTTTTGATTTTCAAACTAATTTTTTCACCCTTAAATCTGATTATACCTGAACCAAATCGATTCTCGATCATTAGCTAAAAGGTTAGTATATACAGTCGAACCTCGATTTAACAAATTGATTGGGACCCACAAATCTGTTCATTAAATCGAAGTAATTTGTTAAATTGAATATCAATTTTTGTAAAGAGTATGTTATAAAAATATCAATGCAATATACCCTTAGATATACAGATATGAGAAAAAGAATTATTATTGTTTACTATGAGCTTAAAAAGTATAAGTTAGGAGATCAACTTTAAAATTATCTAAATTCTTTAATGTTACTTTTAAAACTTAATACATACATACTTATTGGCACTTTGGAAAGAAATCCTTGATAGTGCTTTGTTTTCACTTTCCAAAGTTCTTTGTCGATATTTTCTAACTTCGTAAGAACATCATCATCAACCTCGTGAGACAATAAATAATTTTTTAAAGTGTTCAAGCTGCAAATTGCTTCTTGGAATGTCAACTTTTTAAATTCAATTTCTGTTTCTTCGTCATCTTCAATGCTTTCAGAATCTTCATTCTCTTTCTGTTCACTATTGCAGGTACTTAGCTCTACATTGCAAGACACATATTCTCTAAAATTTCCATTACTAGGAACATCTTCCCATTCCAACCCATCATTATCAATGACTGTTTATTCATTGCTGTCTTCATAGGCACTTGGTTCGTTTGGAACATTTGGCAGGAAACCTTGGCAATTAAATCCTGCTGCCTTAAAACAGTTTACAAAAGAAGTTTCTGCCACTGAATTCCATGCTTGTCTTACGAAGCTCTTCGCTTCGAGGATGTTTAGAAAATTTACTCCTTTTTTTCTGGGAGTTTCCTTCCATGTTGACAAGAATTTTCTGAACAAGGAGTTTTCGGTACTGCATCTTAAAGGACCTTATGACACCCAAATCCATGGGTTGCAGTTCACTTGTGCAATTTGCTGGGAAGAATTTCACTTTCACATTTGAAAATTCATGGCCCGAAGGATGTGCTGGGCATTGATAAATGAAAATAATGATTTTTCTTTTTTCACTTCTCATCTTTCTGTCTAAATCTTTTAACCACTTAGCAAACAATGTTGTGTTCATCCATGATTTCTTATTAGCATTATATTTTGTCAGATGCGATTTCACATTTCTGAAGCATCTTGGATTGGCAGATTTTCATATTACATAGGGAGGCAACTTTTCAGGTCCACCAGAATTCGCAGCTGAAAGAACAGTTATGCGAAGCTTACTTTTCTTCTCTCCATGGCACTTTTCTTTTTGATAACAAATGGTGTTATCTGGCTGCAAATTATAGAACAGACCAGTTTCGTCTGCATTAAATATGTCAGAAGGGGAATATATTTTGATTAGTTCTGGTAAAGTTTCAGTTTTCCATTTTTCGACAGTTTCTGGGTCCACACTTTTCTTTTCTCTGCTCATAATTTTATAAACAATGTTATTCCTCTTCTTTAGGTTGTCTAGCCAACCTCTTGAAACCTTGAAGTTCATTTCACCAAGCTTAGATGCAATTTGCTGAGCTTTTTCTTGAAGAAGAGGTCCACTTTATAGCTATGTTTCTTCCTCTAGCTTCAGCAAACTAGGACATAAGCTGTTCTTCCACGACAGAAGAAGAACAGGTTTTCACAGATTTTCTTTTTGAAGCTGCTTTTTCACCACAGCTTGCAGCACATTCTTCAATATCTTTTTTATTCTTCGGAATAGTTGATAGCATAGAAGTCGAAATTCCAAATTTCTCTGCAGTGCTTTTTTGACTCCCAACATTTTTATCTATCTCTTTTAATAAACACATTTTTTCATTAATTGAAAACCTTTAGCTTTTTCTGGATTTGTTGGCCATCCTCACACAATACAGATCAGTCAAGCAAAGAACACTCAAAGCAGTGTAAGCACGCGCAGTGCACAATGTGGGCAGAGGTAACGCGCCAAACTGGTTTTTCTCCCTCCAAAATCTCCTGGGATTTTCTCACTGGACACCCGCGAAGTTTTATTACGTTGGCACTTCTATTAAGTTCACCATTGTGAAAATTGCCAATAAAGGGATCACTGCCAAAAAATGATACCCTTTTGGCAATGAAAGCACAGAGATGTTGGATTTAACTTTAGGTCGAAAGAACAATAGAATTTGAGGTTTAGTAGTATCTTTTGTCCGAGATTGCAACACCTAAAAGTAACATTTCTCCGAAAATGTAGTTTGCACTTGAAGTCCTGGTCATCAAGGTCAACTGATTCGTGAAAAGGTAGAGGTCCATTTAAACAGTCATTCTATGACCCTCCTTATCTGTGCTCTTTGTTATGTTTCTAGTTGAAAAGGGGGAAAAACTGTTTTATGAATACACCATAAATGAGAAAGTAATTTGTAACACTTGGATTAGGGTGTGAAAGATTCAAAATTTTATGTGCAAAAAATTAAAAGTTTTAGTTACATGTGCGAATGTGAATTTTTTTTTCAGCAATTGTTGTTCATTAAATCAAAGCTAAAAATTCATTAAATCAGAGCATTTTAGCACCCCTTTTGTCCGGACAGAAAAAAATATTCGTTAAATTGGAGAATTTGTTAAATCAAAGTGCGTTAAATCAAGGTTCAACTGTAGTATTAAAATTTCAGAGCTATTGTATAAAATTATGTTCATTTTTTGTAATCAAAATGTGTGTCATGTTAATCCTATTTTAAAATCCTTTAAAAAAATAGTCATTATCCTTTAAACTCTTTGAAATTTTTAGGGGTTAAAAACATAGTGTTTTCGTAGCCTGTGTGAAACGATCGAGAACAAGTATTGATATTTAGTGGTAAAATGACTCGTAAGAAGGCTTTTTTTTTCATTTGGTCTATTTCAATAGTTAAAAAAAAAATAGCCCTTGTCCAAACTCTGAGATTTTCGGCAGTTATAAATATGATGGTTAAACACCTTGTGAGAAAAAATTGTGAAAAAAATATATCGATATTTAGTTTAAACAAGTAAGAAAAATCATGCGTTAAGCATAGATTATGAAACTTTCCAACACTTCCTGAATGCTTTAACAAAACTTCGTTATTTAGGGAAATAAAGTATATAAGAGAACTAATTAAACATTTTAGAAAACTCATAAAACATTTGAAAAACTGATTTCAGCAGTTATCTTCCATAGCAAATATGCATTCCAATTCTTTTGAACAGCCCTGTATTTGATCTGTAGGTTGATATAGATTCTATATAATGGAGAAATTTAGTTTAGCAAGAAAACATATAACAGGTTGAAATTTCTCTTTCAGCAATTTATACTAATAGATGGAAACATACTTGTATATTTTTGTACAACCCTATAGTTAACATAGTACCTTTATTACATGCCACTATTTATCTAAAGTTTAATTCAAAGTAAAGCACTCTTAAAACTACTGGAATCACATTTCCAGAAATTATCATTTATAGAAGGCCATGTATCCAATTCTTTGCGTGACTCTGTATATCATTTTATGCATATTCTACAAACATTTCTTAGTAACTAAATTAAGTTCAGCGTAAAAATGCATAACTCATTTAAAAACTACCTTTAAGCTGTTTTCGTTTATGCCCAATAACCCTTACAAATTCTTTTGTGTAGCCCTGTATATGATCTGCAGTACTTATACACGCAACGTAATATGCAAAAATTTAGTTGAACTTAAAAACTCATATTAACTAAAAATGCAAGTCCAGCAATCATCGCTAATCTACAGTATTTCTGATACAGTATAGTATCTGAAATATTTTGTGTGTCCCTGTAAATACTATGCACTTTATAATGTA